>JAMKYM010000411.1:0-129007 GCA_026541065.1 Canavalia ensiformis | reverse complement strand
ACGCCAAGCACTTAAAGCAGCCGACGCGCCACACTCGACAAGTGCGATCATACCAGCACTAATGCACCGGATCCCATCAGAACTCCGCAGTTAAGCGTGCTTGGGGCGAGAGTAGTATCGGGATGGGTGACCTCCTGGAAGTCCTCGTGTCGCACCTCCTCCTTTGGTCGGTCACAGTTTGTTCTTACAGTGTCGCACACGCGTCGGTTTTATTGCCAGACGTGCTCTGGCGACCCTAGCAGTCCGCTCCTCCTCGCTCGGGATTCTGCTCCCGGCGGTCCGATCTCATTGCGCCGGGTTGGCAAAGAAAAGCTCTGAAAATCAGATCCGGAACGGGCTTTGAGGTCGAACGACGTCAACCGGGCTCGCCCCGGTCTGGGACGTCGACGGCTCGAGACGAGCTTTCAACTACTGCTTCGGGGATTCAACCCGGATGAAAACTTATGGCCGTCCGGTTGCACGTGACGAGACGGGCCGGCTAAGCCTTGCTGCGCTTGGATCGTGCCACACTTGACAAAAGTATCATACCAAATATCTGACGCACCGGATCCCATCAGAACTCCGCAGTTAAGCGTGCTTGGGCGAGTACGGGGATGGGTGACCTCCCGGGAAGTCCCTCGTGTCGCACCTCCTCCTTTTGGTCGCCGGTTTGTTCTTCCCGGTGTCGCACACGCGCCGGGTTTTTTATTATTAGATCGTGCCGGCGACCCGAGTAGGTCCGGTCCTCCACGCGATTCGCCGCCTCCCGGCCCGTCGACACTGGCCGGGCAAAGAAAAGCTCGAAAATCAGGATCCGGAATCTGGCTTCAGGTCGAAATCGACGCCAACCGGCCGCCCTGGTTGGGGACGTCGACGGGCTCGAGACGAGCCCAACGGTAGTTCCTCGCCTCGGATTCAACCCGATGAAAAGTTATGGCCGTCCGAAGCGCACACGACGAGACCTGCTGCTCTAAGGCGTTTGACGCGCCACACTTGACAAAAAGGATCATACCAAGACTACTGCACCGATCCCATCGCAACTCCGCAGCTTAAGCGTGCTTGGGCGAGAGTAGTGTCTGGACGGTGACCTCGGGAAGTCCTCGTTGCACCTCCTCCTTTGGCCGCCTAGGTTTGTTCTTTACTCGGTGTCGCACACGCGCCGGTTTTTGATTATTAAATCGTGCTCGCCCGAGCTTAGTAGTCCGCCCTCCACGGACCCCCGCTCGGCGGGTCCGATCCCGGCCGCCGGGTCCAAAAAAGCTCGGAAAATCAGGATCCGGAACGGGCTTCAGGTCGAAATCGACGTCAACCGGGCTACGCCCTTGTCGGGACGTCGACGGCTCGAGACGAGCTTTCCAACCAGCCTCCTCGCCTCGGATTCAACCCCATGAAAAAGTTATGGCCGAGCGAAGCGCACGAGACGGCCGGCGGTTTTAAAGCGTGGATCGCGCCACACTTGACAAAGCGATCATACCAGCACTAATGCACCGGATCCCATCGAACTCAGCTAAGCGTGCTTCGGGGGAGAGAGTACTGGACGGGGCACCTCCTGGGAAGTCCTCGTGTCGCACCTCCTCCTTTTGGTCCGGCTAGGTTTGTTCTTCCGTGTCGCACACGCGCTGTTTTTTATTATTAAATCGCGTCGCCGATTCGAGTGGGTCCGGTCCTCCACGGATTTCGCCGGCGGTCCGATCCCGTCGTCATCGGGCTGGCAGCAAAAGCTCGAAAATCAGGATCCGGAACGGGTTTTTGAGGTCGAATCGACGTCAACCGGGCTAGCCCTGGTTGGGACGTCGACGGGCTCGAGACGAGCTTTCCAACCCGCAGCCTCCTCACGGATTCAACCCGATGAAAAGTTATGGTCGTCCGAAGCGTCGCACGAGACGGGCTTTCTAGAAAAGCCTTTAAAGGAAGTTTATATCGCTGCCACACTTGACAAAGCATCATACCAGCACTAATGCACCGATCCCATCGTAACTCGCAGCTTGCGTGCTTCGCGAGAGTAGTACGGGGATGGTGACCTCCCCGGGAAGTCCTCGTGTTGCACCTCCTCCTTTTGGTCGCCAGGTTTGTTCTTCTAGTGTCGCACACGCGCCGGGTTTTATTATTAAATCGCGTCGCGACCCGAGCCGCGACTCCGAGGTGGGTCCCTCCTCCACGCCGGATTCTCTGCTCTGCCGGGTCCGATCCCGATCATCATCGGCCGGGCAAAGAAAAGCTCGGAAAATCGTGGATCCGAATCGGGTTTTTGAGGTCGAATCGACGCCAACCGGGCTAGCCCGGTTGGGGCGTCGACGGGCTCGAGACGAGCTTTCCAATGGCAGCTCCTCGCGGATTCAACCCGATGAAAACTTATGGTCGTCCTAAGCGCACACGAGACGAATCGGCGAAGCTTTTAAGGCAGTTGATCGCGCCACACTTGGATGTGTGCGATCATACCAAAAGACTAACGCACCGGATCCCATCGAACTCCGAGTTAAGCGTGCTCGGGGCGAGTAGTACGACGGGTGACCTCCCCGGAAGTCTCGTGTTGCACCTCCTCCTTTTTGGTCGCTTAGGGGTTTGTTCTTTCAGTGTCGCACACGCGCTGGTTTGGATTATTAACGTGCTCCGGCGACCCGAAGTAGGTCCGCTCCTCCACGCCGATTCTGCCCCCGGCGTCCGATCCTGGCCGCCATCGGCTGGAGCAAAAGCTCGAAATCAGGATCCGGAACGGCTTTGAGGTCGACCCGTACGTCAACCGGGCTCGCCCTGGTTGGGACGTCGAAGGGCTCGGAGACGAGCCCAATGGCGCTTCCTCGGATTCAACCCGATGAAAAGTTATGGTCGTCCGAAGCGCACACGAGACGGCTCGGCCAAGCCTTAAAGCAGCGATCGCGCCACACTTGACAAAGCGATCATACCAAGACAATGCACCGGATCCCATCAAACCTCAGCTGTTGCTTGGGCGAGAGTAGACGGATGGGTGACCTCCCGGGAAGTCCTCGTGTCGCACCTCCTTCTTTTGGTCGCCAGGGCTTGTTCTTCAAGTGTCGCACACGCGCCGGTTTTTCATTATTAAATCGCGTGCCGACCCGAGGAGCCCGGAAAGGGTCCGCTCCTCCACGCCGGATTTCGCCTTGGGCGGCTTCGATCCCGTCCAAGGCCGGCCGCAGCAGAAAGCTCGGAAAATCAGGATCCGGAACGGCTTTGAGGTCGACCACGTCAACCGGCTAGCCCTCGGTTTGACGTCACGGCTCGAGACGGCTTTCCAACCAAGAAATTTCCTCGCCTCGGATTCAACCCGGATGAAAAGTTATGGCCGTCCGCTGCGCACGAGACGGCTCGTGGGGTTTTAAGGCAGTTGATCGCCACACTTGATAAAAGTATCATACCGTAAAGATTAATGCACCGGATCCCATCGAAACTCCGCAGTTAAGCGTGTTTGGGCGAGAGTAGCTGATGGGGTGACTCGGGAAGTCCTCGTTGCACCTCCTCCTTTTTCGGTCGGCCAGGTTTGTTCAGCGCACGCACACGCGCCAGGTTTTTGATTATTAAATCGCGTACTTCCGCACTCCTAGGGTCCGCCCTCCACGCTGATTCTCGCCTTGGCCGGGCCCGATCCTGGCCTTCACTTCGCCGGGCAGCAAAAAGCTCGAAATCAGGATCCGAACGGGTTTTGAGGTCGACTCGACGCCAACCGGCTAGCCCGGTTGGGACGTCGACGGCCGAGACGAGCTTTCAACTGGCACTCCTCACGGATTCAACCCGATGAAAAGTTATGGCCGTCCGTTCAAGACACGAGACTCCGAATCGCCAAGCCTTAAGGCATGATTGATCGCGCCACACTTGACAAAGCGATCATACCAAACCACGACCGATCCCATCGAACTCCGCAGCTCAGCGTGCTTTGGCGAGAGTAGTATCGGGATGGGTGACCTCCCGGGAAGTCCTCGTGTTGCACCTCCTCCTTTTGGTCGTCGGGTTTGTTCTGTTGTGTCGCACACGCGCCGGGTTTTTGATTATTAAATCGCGCCGAGCGACCCGAGCCGGGCGACTCCGAGTGGGTCCGGTCCCTCGCCGGATTCTCGCCTCGGCGGCTCCGATCCTGCCGTCATCGGGCCGGGCAAAAGCTCGGAAAATCAGGATCCGGAACGGGTTTTTGAGGTCGATTCGACGTCAACCGGCTAGCCCCGGTTGGGACGTCGACGGCTCGAGACGAGCTTTCCAATGGCAGCTCCTCGCCGGATTCAACCCGATGAAAAGTTATGGTCGTCCGAAGCGCACACGAGACGAATCGGCCAAGCCTTAAACGCTGATCGCGCCACACTTGACAAAAGTGCGATCATACCAAAGACTAATGCACCGGATCCCACCAACTCCGCAGCTAAGCGTGCTTCGGGCGAGAGTAGTACGGGACGGGTGACCTCCCGGGAAGTCCTCGTGTTGCACCTCCTCCTTTTTGGCTGGCAACAGTTTGTTCTTTACATGTTGTCGCACACGCGCGGTTTTTGATTATTAAATCGCGCCGGCGACCCGAGGGGAGTCCGGTCCTCCACGCCGGATTTCGCTCCGGCTGGGTTCCGATCCTGGCCGGGCATCGGCTGGGCAAAAGCTCGGAAAATCAGGATCCGGAACGGGTTTTTGAGGTCGACCGACGACAACCGGCTAGCCCTGGTGCTGGGACGTCGACGGCTCGAGACGAGCTTTCCAACGGCAGCTCCCCTCGCCTCTGGATTCAACCCGATGAAAAGTGCCATGGTCGTCCGGCGCACGAGACGACGGGCCAAGCCTTAAAGCAGCTTGATCGCGCCACACTGACAAATTGAGCGATCATACCAAGACTAATGCACCGGATCCCATCGAACTCCGCAGCTAAGCGTGCTTGGGCGAGAGTAGTACTGGGATGGGTGACCTCCCGGGAAGTCCTCGTGTTGCACCTCCTCCTTTTTGGTCAATCGCACGTTTGTTCTTTACAAAGTCGCACACGCGCCGGTTTTTGATTATTAAATCGCGTCGGCGACTCCGAGCCGGCGACCCGAGTGGGTCCGGTCCTCCACGCCGGATTCGCCCTCCGGCCCGATTCCGATCCTGGCCGCCGATCGGCCGGGCAAGAAAAGCTCGGAAAATCAGGATCCGAACGGGTTTTGAGGTCGACTCCGACGCAACCGGGCTAGCCCCGGTTGGGACGTCGACGGCTCGAGACGAGCTTCCAATGGCAGCCCTCGCCTCGGATTCAACCCGATGAAAAGTTATGGTCGTCCGAAGCGCACACGAGACGACCGCCAAGCCTTAAAGCAAATGGATCGCGCCACACTTGACAAAGGTGCGATCATACCAGACTAATGCACCGGATCCCATCAAACTCCGCGTTAAGCGTGCTTGGGCGAGAGTAGTACGGGATGGGTGACCTCCGGGAAGTCCTCGTGTTGCACCTCCTCCTTTTTGGTCGCCAGGCTTGTTTTTCAAGGTCGCACACGCGCCGGTTTTTGATTATTAAATCGCGTCGGCGACCGAGCCGGACCGAGCCGACCCGAGTGGGTCCGGTCCTCCACGCCGGATTCTGCCTGGTCGGCTCCGATCCCGGGCCATCATCGGGCTGGGCAAGAAAAGCTCGGAAAATCGGATCCGGAACGGGTTTTTGAGGTCGACCCGACGCCAACCGGGCTAGCCCTGGTTGGGACGTCGACGGCTCGAGACGAGCTTTCCAATGGCAGCTCCACGCTTCGGATTCAACCCGATGAAAAGTTATGGTCGTCCGGCGCACACGAGACGAATCGGCCAAGCCTTAAAGCAAGCTTGATCGCGCCACACTTGACAAAGTGCGATCATACCAGCACTAATGCACCGATCCCATCAACTCCGTAGCTTAAACGTGCTTGGGCGAGAGTAGTACGGGATGGGTGACCTCCGGGAAGTCCTCGTGTTGCACCTCCTCCTTTTTGGTCAATCAGGTTTGTTCTTTCCGTGTCGCACACGCGCCGGGTTTTTGATTATTAAATCGCGTCGCGACCCGAGCCGGGCGACTCCGAGTGGGTCCGGTCCCACGCCGGATTCTCGCTTCGGCGGCCCGATCCTGCCGTCATCGGCTGGCAAAGAAAAGCTCCTGAAAATCAGGATCCGGAACGGGTTTTTGAGGTCGACCCGACGTCAACCGGGCTAGCCCTGGTTGGGACGTCGACGGGCTCGAGACGAGCTTTCCAACGGCAGCTCCCGCCTCGGATTCAACCCGATGAAAAGTTATGGTCGTCCGAAGCGCACACGAGACGAATCGGCCAAGCCTTAAAGCGCTTGATCGCGCCACACTTGACAAAAGCGATCATACCTGACTAATGCACCGATCCCATCGAACTCCGTAGCTTAAGCGTGCTTGGGCGAGAGTAGATGGGATGGGTGACCTCCCGGGAAGTCCTCGTGTTGCACCTCCTCCTTTTGGTCAATCCAGGTTTGTTCTTTACGGTGTCGCACACGCGCCGGTTTTTGATTATTAAATCGCGCCGGCGACTGAGCCGGCGACCCGAGTGGGTCCGGTCCTCCACGCCGATTCTCGCTTCTCGGCGGCCCGATCCCGGCCGCCATCGGCCGGGCAAAGAAAAGCTCGAAAATCAGGATCCGGAACGGGTTTTTGAGGTCGAATCGACGTCAATCAGGGCTAGCCCTGGTTGGGACGTCGACGGCTCGAGACGAGCTCAATGGCAGCTCCTCGCCTCGGATTCAACCCGGATGAAAAGTTATGGTCGTCCGGTGCACGAGACAAATCGCCAAGCCTTGCAACTGATCGCGCCACACTTGACAAAAGGTGCGATCATACCAAAGACTAATGCACCGGATCCCATCGAACTCCGCAGCTTAAGCGTGCTTGGGCGAGAGTAAGATCGATGGGTGACCTCCTGGAAGTCCTCGTGTTGCACCTCCTCCTTTTTGGTCAATCCAGTTTGTTCTTTCAAAGGTCGCACACGCCAGGTTTTTGATTATTAAATCGCGTCGGCGACCCGAGCGACGAGCCCGAGTGGGTCCGGTCCTCCACGCCGGATTCTGCCCCGGCCGGCTCCGATCCCGTCGCCATCGGGCCGGCAAGAAAAGCTCGAAAAATCAGGATCCTGGAACGGTTTTTGAGGTCGACGACGCCAACCGGGCTAGCCCTGGTTGGGACGTCGACGGCTCGAGACGAGCTCCAATGGCAGCTCCCTCGCCGGATTCAACCCGATGAAAGTTATGGTCGTCCGAAGCGCACACGAGACGAATCGGCGAAGCCTTAAAGCGCTGATCGCGCCACACTTGACAGTGCGATCATACCAAAGACTAATGCACCGATCCCATCGAACTCCGCAGCTTAAGCGTGCTTGGGCGAGAGTAGTGTTCGGGACGGGTGACCTCCGGGAAGTCCTCGTGTTGCACCTCCTCCTTTTGGTCAGTCAGGTTTGTTCTTTCCAGTGTCGCACACGCGCCGGTTTTGATTATTAAATCGCGTCGGCGACCCGAGCGGCGCGACCCGAGTGGGTCCGCTCCTCCACGCCGGATTCTCGCTCGGCTCCGGCTCCGATCCCGCCGTCGTCATCGGGTTGGGTAAAAAGCTCGAAAATCAGGATCCGGAACGGGTTTTGAGGTCGAAATCGACGTCCAACCGGCTAGCCCTGGTTGGGACGCGACGGCTCGAGACGAGCTTTCCAATGGCAGCTCCTCGCCTCGGATTCAACCCGGGATGAAAAGTTATGGTCGTCCGAAGCGCACACGAGACGACCGGGCCAAGCCTTAAAGCGCTTGATCGCGCCACACTTGACAAAGCGATCATACCAGCACTAATGCACCGGATCCCATCGAACTCCGGCAGAAGCGTGCTTGGGCGAGAGTAGTACGGGATGGGTGACCTCCGGGAAGTCCTCGTGTTGCACCTCCTCCTTTTGGTCACCAGGTTTGTTCTTTACAAAGAGTCGCACACGCGCCGGGTTTTTGATTATTAAATCGCGTCGCGAATCTGAGCCGGCGACCCGAGTGGGTCCGGCCTCCACGCCGGATTCTCGCTCTGCCGGCTTCGATCCCGCCGTCATCGGGCCGGGAGCAGAAAAGCTCGGAAAATCAGGATCCGGAACGGGTTTTTGAGGTCGACCCGACGCCAACCGGCTAGCCCTGGTTGGGACGCCGACGGCTCGAGACGAGCTTTCCAATGGCAGCTCCTCGCCTCGGATTCAACCCGGATGAAAAGTTATGGTCGTCCGGCGCACACGAGACGACGGCCAAGCCTTAAAGCGCTTGATCGCGCCCACACTTGACATGTGATCATACCAAGCACTAATGCACCGATCCCATCGAACTCCGCAGCTTAAGCGTGCTTGGGCGAGAGTAAGATTGACGGGTGACCTCCTGGGAAGTCCTCGTGTTGCACCTCCTCCTTTTTTGGTCAGTCACCGTTTGTTCTTTCCATGTCGCACACGCGCTCGGGTTTTTGATTATTAAATCGCGTGGGCGACCCGAGCCGGCGACCCGAGTGGGTCCGCCCTCCACGCCGATTCTCGCCTCGGCCGGCTCGATCCCGGCAAAGTCATCGGCCGGGCAAAGAAAGCTCGAAAATCAGGATCCGAACGGGTTTTTGAGGTCGAGGTCGACGGCCAACCGGGCTAGCCCTGGTTGGGACGCCGACGGGGTTCGAGACGAGCTTTCCAATGGCAGCTCCACTCGGATTCAACCCGATGAAAAGTTATGGTCGTCCGGCGCACGAGACGACCGCCAAGCCTTAAAGCGGTTGATCGCGCCACACTTGACAAAGTGATCATACCAAAGACTAATGCACCGGATCCCATCGAACTCCGCAGTTAAGCGTGCTTGGGAGAGTAGTACTGGGATGGGTGACCTCCGGGAAGTCCTCGTGTTGCACCTCCTCCTTTTGGTCAACAGGTTTGTTCTTTCCTGTTGTCGCACACGCGCCGGTTTTTGATTATTAAATCGCGTCGGCGGCGACCCGAGCCGGCGACCGAAAGTGGGTCCGGTCCCTCCACGCCGGATTCTGCCCGGCCGGCCTCCGATCCCGGCCGCATCGGCCCGCAGCAAGAAAGCTCGGAAAATCAGGATCCGGAACGGGTTTTGAGGTCGACCCGACGTCAACCGGCTAGCCCGGTTGGGACGTCGACGGCTCGAGACGAGCTTTCAATGGCAGCCCTCGCCTCGGATTCAACCCGGATGAAAAGTTATGGTCGTCCGGCGCACACGAGACGAATCGCCAAGCCTTAAAGCTTGATCGCGCCACACTTGACAAAGCGATCATACCAAAGACTAATGCACCGGATCCCATCGAACTCCGCAGCTTAAGCGTGCTTGGGCGAGAGTAGATCGGGATGGGTGACCTCCCGGGAAGTCCTCGTGTTGCACCTCCTCCTTTTGGTCACCAGTTTGTTCTTTACGTTGTCGCACACGCGCCGGGTTTTTGATTATTAAATCGCGTCGGCGACCGAGCCGCGACCCGAGTGGGTCCGGTCCTCCACGCCGGATTCGCTGCGTGGCCGGCTCCGATCCCGCCGTCATCGGGTGGGGCAAGAAAAGCTCGAAAATCAGGATCCGAACGGGTTTTTGAGGTCGACCGACGCCAACCGGGCTAGCCCCCGGTTGGGACGTCGACGGCTCGAGACGAGCTTTCCAATGGCAGCTCCCTCGCCTCGGATTCAACCCGATGAAAAGTTATGGTCGTCCGAAGCGCACACGAGACGAATCGGCCAAGCCTTAAAGCGCTTGATCGCGCCACACTTGACAGTGATCATACCAAGACTAATGCACCGGATCCCATCGAACTCCGTAGCTAAACGTGCTTGGGCGAGAGGATCGGGATCCTCCAAGTCCTCGTGGTCAACCTCCTCCTTTTGGTCGCCAGTTTGTTCTTTGTCGCACACGCGCGGTTTTTGATTATTAAATCGCACGCCCGAGCTGGGAGTGGGTCCGCCTCCACGCCGGATTCTCGCCTGATCCCGCCGCCATCGGCCGAAGCTCGGAAAATCAGATCCGGAACGGGTTTTTGAGCGACCCCCGGGCTAGCCCTTTTGGGACGTCGACGGGCTTCGAGACGAGCTTTCCAACTACGCCTTCCTCGCGGATTCAACCCGATGAAAGTTATGGTCGTCCGACGCCGCCGCCGCGATCCCGATTGATCGCGCCACACTTGATCGATCATACCAAAGACTAATGCACCGGATCCCATCGCCCGGTAGCTTAAGCGTGCTTGGGCGAGTAAGATCAGGTCCTCCCCGGAAGTCCTCCACCTTCCTTTTTGGTCGACTGTTCTTTCCGGTGTCGCACACGCGCCGGGTTTTTGATTATTAGATCGGGTCTAGCTCCCTTCTAGTGGGTCCGCTCCTCGGGCGATTCGCCGATCTCGACCGGTCCGATCCCGGCCGGGCAAGAAAAGCTCGAAAATCAGGATCCGAACGGGTTTTTGAGGTCGACCGACGAACCGGGTAGCCCTGGTTGGGACGTCGACGGGCTCGAGACGAGCTTTCCAATGGCGCCTCACGGATTCAACCCGGATGAAAAGTTATGGTCGTCCGGGCGCACACGAGACGACCTACAAGCCTTTAAAGCGCTTGATCGCGCCACACTTGACAAAGGATCATACCAAAGACTAATGCACCGATCCCATCGAACTCCGTAGTTAAGCGTGCTTGGGCGAGAGTAGTACTGGATGGGTGACCTCCGGGAAGTCCTCGTGTTGCACCTCCTCCTTTTGGTCGGCCAGTTTGTTCTTCCGTCGCACACGCGCCGGTTTTTGATTATTAAATCGTGTCGGCGACCCGAGCCGGCGACCCGAGTGGGTCCGGTCCTCCACGCCGATTCTGCCCCGGCCGGCTCCGATCCTGGCCGTCATCGGGCGGGCAGAAAAGCTCGGAAAATCAGGATCCGGAACGGGTTTTGAGGTCGACCCGACGTCAACCGGGCTAGCCCCGGTTGGGACGTCGACGGCTCGAGACGAGCTTTCCAATGGCAGCTCCCTCGCCTCGGATTCAACCCGATGAAAAGTTATGGTCGTCCGGCGCACACGAGACGAATCGGCCAAGCCTTAAAGCAGCTTGATCGCGCCACACTTGACAAAAGCGATCATACCAGCACTAATGCACCGGATCCCATCGAACTCCGCAGCTTAAGCGTGCTTGGGCGAGAGTAGTATCGGGGATGGGTGACCTCCGGGAAGTCCTCGTGTTGCACCTCCTCCTTTTTGGTCAGTCAGGTTTGTTCTTTCAAGTGTCGCACACGCGCCGGTTTTTGATTATTAAATCGCGTCGCGACCCGAGCCGGAGCGACCCGAGTGGGTCCGGCCCTCCACGCCGATTCTCGCTTCGGCCGGCTCCGATCCCGCCGCCATCGGCCGGGCAAGAAAAGCTCGAAAAATCAGGATCCGGAACGGGTTTTGAGGTCGACCACGTCAACCGGGCTAGCCCTGGTTGGGACGTCGACGGGCTCGAGACGAGCTTTCCAATGGCAGCTCCTCGCCTCGGATTCAACCCGATGAAAGTTATGGTCGTCCGAAGCGCACACGAGACGAATATTAAGCCTTTAAAGCAGCTTGATCGCGCCACACTTGACAAAATGAAATGCGATCATACCAAAGACTAATGCACCGGATCCCATCGAACTCCGCAGCTTTAAGCGTGCTTGGGCGAGAGTAGTACTGGGATGGGTGACCTCCGGGAAGTCCTCGTGTTGCACCTCCTCCTTTTTGGTCAATAGTTTGTTCTTTAGCGTGTCGCACACGCGCCGGTTTTTGATTATTAAATCGCGTCGGCGACCCGAGCCCGACCCGATTTTATTTTATATGGGTCCGGTCCTCCACGCCTAAATTCTCGCCCCGGCCGGCTCCGATCCCGCCGTCATCGGGCCGGGCGCAAAGAAAAGCTCGGAAAATCAGGATCCGAACGGGTTTTGAGGTCGACCCGACGTCAACCGGCTAGCCCTGGTTGGGACGTAACGGCTCGAGACGAGCTTTCCAATGGCAAACTCCTCGCCGGGATTCAACCCGATGAAAAGTTATGGTCGTCCAAATACACGAGACGAATCGGCCAAGCCTTAAAAAAGCTTGATCGCGCCACACTTGACAAAAGCGATCATACCAAAGACTAATGCACCGGATCCCATCGAACTCCGCAGCTTAAGCGTGCTTGGGCGAGAGTAGTACTGGGATGGGTGACCTCCCGGGAAGTCCTCGTGTTGCACCTCCTCCTTTTGGTCAAAGTTTGTTCTTTACAAAATAACACGCGCCGGTTTTTGATTATTAAATCGCGTGGCGACCCGAGCCGGCGACCCGAGTGGGTCCGGTCCTCCACGCCGGATTCTGCCCCGGTCGGCTCCGATCCCGCCGTCATCGGCCGGGCAAAAAAAAGCTCTGAAAATCAGATCCGAACGGGTTTTTGAGGTCGACGACGTCAACCGGGCTAGCCCCGGTTGGGACGTCGACGGGCTCGAGACGAGCTTTCCAATGGCAGCTCCTCGCCTCGGATTCAACCCGATGAAAAAGTTATGGTCGTCCGAAGCGCACACGAGACGAATCGCCAAGCCTTAAAGCAACTTGATCGCGCCACACTTGACAAAGCGATCATACCAAAGACTAATGCACCGATCCCATCGAACTCCGCAGCTTAAGCGTGCTTGGGCGAGAGTAGTACCGGGATGGGTGACCTCCCGGGAAGTCCTCGTGTTGCACCTCCTCCTTTTGGTCAAAGTTTGTTCTTTACAATATCGCACACGCGCCGGTTTTTGATTATTAAATCGCGTGGCGACCCGAGCCGGCGACCCGAGTGGGTCCGGTCCCACGCCGGATTCTCGTCTTAATTTTCGATCCTGGCCGTCATCGGGCCGGCAGAAAAGCTCGGAAAATCAGGATCCGAACGGGTTTTGAGGTCGACCACGTCAACCGGGCTAGCCCTGGTTGGGACGTTTACGGGCTCGAGACGAGCTTTCCAATGGCAGCTCCCTCGCCTCGGATTCAACCCGATGAAAAGTTATGGTCGTCCGAATTTGCACACGAGACGAATCGGCCAAGCCTTAAAGCAGCTTGATCGCGCCACACTTGACAAAAATCATACCAAAGACTAATGCACCGGATCCCATCGAACTCCGCAGCTTAAGCGTGCTTGGGCGAGAGTAGTACTGGGACGGGTGACCTCCCGGGAAGTCCTCGTGTTGCACCTCCTCCTTTTGGTCGCCCAGTTTGTTCTTAATAATGTCGCACACGCGCCGGGTTTTGATTATTAAATCGCGTCGGGCGACCCGAGCCGGCGACCCGAGTGGGTCCGGTCCTCCACGCCGGATTCTGCTTCCGGCCGGCTCCGATCCCGCCAAGATCGGGCCGGGCAAAGAAAAGCTCTAAAATCAGGATCCGGAACGGGTTTTTGAGGTCGACCCGACGCCAACCGGGCTAGCCCTGGTTGGGACGTCGACGGCTCGAGACGAGCTTTCCAATGGCAGCTCCGCCTCGGATTCAACCCGGATGAAAAGTTATGGTCGTCCGGCGCACACGAGACGAATCGCCAAGCCTTAAAGCAGTTGATCGCGCCACACTTGACAAAATGCGATCATACCAGCACTAATGCACCGGATCCCATCGAACTCCGCAGCTAAGCGTGCTTGGGCGAGAGTAGTATCGGGATGGGTGACCTCCCGGGAAGTCCTCGTGTTGCACCTCCTCCTTTTTGGTCAATCAGGTTTGTTCTTTACAATGTCGCACACGCGCCGGGTTTTTGATTATTAAATCGCGACGGGCCGGCGACTCCGAGCCGGCGACCCGAGTGGGTCCGGTCCTCCACGCCGGGATTCTCGCTTCGGCTCCCGATCCCGTCGCCATCGGGCCGGGCAAGAAAAGCTCGAAAATCAGGATCCGGAACGGGTTTGAGGTCGACCCGACGTCAACCGGCTAGCCCTGGTTGGGACGTCGACGGCTCGAGACGAGCTTTCCAATGGCAGCTCCTCGCCTCGGATTCAACCCGATGAAAAGTTATGGTCGTCCGAAGCGCACACGAGACGAATCGCCAAGCCTTAAAGCGCTTGATCGCGCCACACTTGACAAAGCGATCATACCAAAGACTAATGCACCGGATCCCATCGAACTCCGCAGCTTAAGCGTGCTTGGGCGAGAGTAGTAATCGGGATGGGTGACCTCCCGGGAAGTCCTCGTGTTGCACCTCCTCCTTTTGGTCAGTCAGGTTTGTTCTTTACAAATCGCACACGCGCCGGTTTTTGATTATTAAATCGCTATTAGACCCGAGCCGGCGACCCGAGTGGGTCCGGATCCTCCACGCCGATTTCGCCCCGGCCGGCCCGATCCCGGCCGTCATCGGCCGGGCAGCAAAAGCTCGGAAAATCAGGATCCGAACGGGTTTTTGAGGTCGACCCGACGTCAACCGGCTAGCCCTGGTTGGGACGCGACGGGCTCGAGACGAGCTTTCCAATGGCAGCCTCCCTCGCCGGATTCAACCCGATGAAAAGTTATGGTCGTCCGAAGCGCACACGAGACGAATCGCCAAGCCTTAAAGCGCTTGATCGCGCCACACTTGACAAAGCGATCATACCAAAGACTAATGCACCGATCCCATCGAACTCCGTAGCTAAGCGTGCTTGGGCGAGAGTAGACTCGGGACGGGTGACCTCCCGGGAAGTCCTCGTGTTGCACCTCCTCCTTTTTGGTCAGTCAGTTTGTTCTTTACAAAGGTGTCGCACACGCGCCGGGTTTTTGATTATTAAATCGCGTCTGCGACCCGAGCCGGCGACCCGAGTGGGTCCGATCCTCCACGCCGGATTCTCGCTCCTGGCCGGCCCGATCCCGCCGTCATCGGCCGGGCAAGAAAAAGCTCTAAAATCAGGATCCGGAACGGGTTTTTGAGGTCGACCGACGTCAACCGGCTAGCCCCGGTTGGGACGTCGACGGCTCGAGACGAGCTTTCCAATGGCAGCTCCCGCCTCGGATTCAACCCGATGAAAGTTATGGTCGTCCGAAGCGCACACGAGACGAATCGCCAAGCCTTAAAGCAATTGATCGCGCCACACTTGACAAAGCGATCATACCAGCACTAATGCACCGGATCCCATCGAACTCCGCAGCTTAAGCGTGCTTGGGCGAGAGTAGTACGGGATGGGTGACCTCCTGGGAAGTCCTCGTGTTGCACCTCCTCCTTTTTGGTCAAAAGGTTTGTTCTTTACAAGAGTGTCGCACACGCGCCGGGTTTTTGATTATTAAATCGCGGCCCGAGCGACTCCGAGCCGGCGACCCGAGTGGGTCCGGTCCTCCACGCCGGATTCTGCCGCTCGGGTCGGCTCCGATCCCGGCCGGATCATCGGGCCGGCAAGAAAAGCTCGGAAAATCAGGATCCGAACGGGTTTTTGAGGTCGACCGACGTCAACCGGGCTAGCCCCGGTTGGGACGTCGACGGCTCGAGACGAGCTTTCCAATGGCAGCTCTCGCCTCGGATTCAACCCGATGAAAAGTTATGGTCGTCCGAAGCGCACACGAGACGAATCGGCCAAGCCTTAAAGCAGCTTGATCGCGCCACACTTGACAAAAGCGATCATACCAGCACTAATGCACCGGATCCCATCGAACTCCGCAGCTTAAGCGTGCTTGGGCGAGAGTAGTACGGGACGGGTGACCTCCCGGGAAGTCCTCGTGTTGCACCTCCTCCTTTTTGGTCAACAGGTTTGTTCTTTACAGTGTCGCACACGCGCCGGTTTTTGATTATTAAATCGCGTCGGGCGACCCGAGCCGGCGACCCGAGTGGGTCCGGGTCCTCCACGCCGGATTCTCGCTGGTCGGCTCCGATCCCGGCCGTCATCGGCCGGGCAGCAAAAGCTCGGAAATCAGGATCCGGAACGGGTTTTTGAGGTCGACTCCGACGTCAACCGGCTAGCCCTGGTTGGGACGTCGACGGGCTCGAGACGAGCTTTCCAATGGCAGCTCCCTCGCCGGATTCAACCCGGATGAAAAGTTATGGTCGTCCGAAGCGCACACGAGACGACTCGCCAAGCCTTAAAGCAATTGATCGCGCCACACTTGACAAAAAGGATCATACCAAAGACTAATGCACCGGATCCCATCGAACTCCGCAGCTTAAGCGTGCTTGGGCGAGAGTAGTATCGGGATGGGTGACCTCCCGGGAAGTCCTCGTGTTGCACCTCCTCCTTTTTGGTCGGGTCAAGTTCTTTCAAGAGTCGCACACGCGCCGGTTTTTGATTATTAAATCGCGTCGGACCCGAGCCCGAGCCGACCCGAGTGGGTCCGGTCCTCCACGCCGGATTCTCGCCTTGGTCCGGCTCCGATCCTGCCGGGCATCGGCCGGGCAAGAAAAGCTCGGAAAATCAGGATCCGGAACGGGTTTTTGAGGTCGACCCGACGTCAACCGGCTAGCCCCGGTTGGGACGCGACGGCTCGAGACGAGCTTTCCAATGGCAGCCTCCCTCGCCTCGGGATTCAACCCGATGAAAAGTTATGGTCGTCCGAAGCGCACACGAGACGACCGCCAAGCCTTAAAGCAGCTTGATCGCGCCACACTTGACAAAGTGCGATCATACCAAAGACTAATGCACCGATCCCATCGAACTCCGCAGCTTAAGCGTGCTTGGGCGAGAGTAGTACGGGATGGGTGACCTCCGGGAAGTCCTCGTGTTGCACCTCCTCCTTTTGGTCAGTCAGTTTGTTCTTTCAGTGTCGCACACGCGCCGGTTTTTGATTATTAAATCGCGCCGACGACCCGAGCCGGCGACCCGAGTGGGTCCGGTCCTCCACGCCGATTCTCGCTTCGGCCGGCCGGCTCCGATCCCGGCCGCATCGGGCCGGGCAAAGAAAAAGCTCGGAAAATCAGGATCCGGAACGGGTTTTTGAGGTCGACCCGACGTCAACCGGCTAGCCCCGGTTGGGACGTCGACGGCTCGAGACGAGCTTTCCAATGGCAGCCTCCTCGCGGATTCAACCCGATGAAAAGTTATGGTCGTCCGGCGCACACGAGACGAATCGCCAAGCCTTAAAGCAACTTGATCGCGCCACACTTGACAAAGTGCGATCATACCAGCACTAATGCACCGATCCCATCGAACTCCGCAGCTTAAGCGTGCTTGGGCGAGAGTAGTATCGGGATGGGTGACCTCCCGGGAAGTCCTCGTGTTGCACCTCCTCCTTTTGGTCAACAGTTTGTTCTTTACAAGTCGCACACGCGCCGGGTTTTTGATTATTAAATCGCGTCGGCGACCCGAGCCGGCGACCGAGTGGGTCCGGTCCCTCCACGCCGGATTCTGCCCCCGGCTCCGATCCCGCCGTCATCGGCCGGCCGGGCAAAAAAAGCTCGGAAAATCAGGATCCGGAACGGGTTTTTGAGGTCGACTCGACGTCAACCGGGCTAGCCCTGGTTGGGACGTCGACGGCTCGAGACGAGCTTTCCAATGGCAGCTCCCTCGCCTCGGATTCAACCCGATGAAAAGTTATGGTCGTCCGAAGCGCACACGAGACGAATCGCCAAGCCTTAAAGCAATTGATCGCGCCACACTTGACAAAGCGATCATACCAAAGACTAATGCACCGGATCCCATCGAACTCCGCAGCTTAAGCGTGCTTGGGCGAGAGTAGTACCGGGATGGGTGACCTCCCGGGAAGTCCTCGTGTTGCACCTCCTCCTTTTGGTCAATCAGTTTGTTCTTTACAAAGTGTCGCACACGCGCCGGTTTTTGATTATTAAATCGCGTCGGCGACCCGAGCCGGCGACCCGAGTGGGTCCGGTCCTCCACGCCGGATTCTGCCCCGGCCGGCTCCGATCCCGGCCGTCATCGGGGCGGGCAAAGAAAAGCTCGAAAATCAGGATCCGAACGGGTTTTTGAGGTCGACCGACGTCAACCGGCTAGCCCTGGTTGGGACGTCGACGGCTCGAGACGAGCTTTCCAATGGCAGCTCCCTCGCCTCGGATTCAACCCGATGAAAAGTTATGGTCGTCCGAAGCGCACACGAGACGAATCGCCAAGCCTTAAAGCACTTGATCGCGCCACACTTGACAAAGCGATCATACCAAAGACTAATGCACCGATCCCATCGAACTCCGCAGCTAAGCGTGCTTGGGCGAGAGTAGTACTGGGATGGGTGACCTCCTGGGAAGTCCTCGTGTTGCACCTCCTCCTTTTTGGTCAGTCAGGTTTGTTCTTTACAAGTCGCACACGCGCCGGTTTTTGATTATTAAATCGCGTCGCGAATGGCGACCCGAGCCGAGTGGGTCCGGCCCTCCACGCCGGATTCTCGCTCTGGCGGCCCCGATCCTGGCCGTCATCGGCCGGCAAGAAAAGCTCGGAAAATCAGGATCCGGAACGGGTTTTTGAGGTCGACTCGACGTCAACCGGGCTAGCCCTGGTTGGGACGTCGACGGCTCGAGACGAGCTTTCCAATGGCAGCTCCTCGCCGGATTCAACCCGATGAAAAGTTATGGTCGTCCGAAGCGCACACGAGACGAATCGCCAAGCCTTAAAGCAGTTGATCGCGCCACACTTGACAAAGTGATCATACCAAAGACTAATGCACCGGATCCCATCGAACTCCGCAGCTTAAGCGTGCTTGGGCGAGAGTAGTAGACGGGATGGGTGACCTCCGGGAAGTCCTCGTGTTGCACCTCCTCCTTTTTGGTCAATCAGTTTGTTCTTTGCGTGTCGCACACGCGCCGGTTTTTGATTATTAAATCGCGTCCGGCGACCCGAGCCGGCGACCCGAGTGGGTCCGGTCCTCCACGCCGGATTCTCGCCCGGCCGGCTCCGATCCCGCCGTCATCGGCCGGGCAAAGAAAGCTCGGAAAATCAGGATCCGAACGGGTTTTTGAGGTCGACCGACGTCAACCGGCTAGCCCCGGTTGGGACGTCGACGGCTCGAGACGAGCTTTCCAATGGCAGCCTCCTCGCCTCGGATTCAACCCGATGAAAAGTTATGGTCGTCCGAAGCGCACACGAGACGAATCGCCAAGCCTTAAAGCAGTTGATCGCGCCACACTTGACAAAAGCGATCATACCAAGACTAATGCACCGGATCCCATCGAACTCCGCGCTTAAGCGTGCTTGGGCGAGAGTAGTACGGGATGGGTGACCTCCGGGAAGTCCTCGTGTTGCACCTCCTCCTTTTTGGTCAATCAGTTTGTTCTTTACAAAGTTGTCGCACACGCGCCGGTTTTTGATTATTAAATCGCGTCGGCGACCCGAGCCGGCGACCCGAGTGGGTCCGGTCCTCCACGCCGGATTCTCGCTTCCTGGCTGCTCCGATCCCGGCCGTCATCGGCCGGGCAAAGAAAAGCTCGGAAAATCAGGATCCGAACGGGTTTTGAGGTCGACCCGACGTCAACCGGGCTAGCCCCGGTTGGGACGTCGACGGCTCGAGACGAGCTTTCCAATGGCAGCTCCTCGCCTCGGATTCAACCCGATGAAAAGTTATGGTCGTCCGAAGCGCACACGAGACGAATCGGCCAAGCCTTAAAGCGCTTGATCGCGCCACACTTGACAAAGCGATCATACCAAAGACTAATGCACCGATCCCATCGAACTCCGCAGCTTAAGCGTGCTTGGGCGAGAGTAGTACTGGGACGGGTGACCTCCCGGGAAGTCCTCGTGTTGCACCTCCTCCTTTTGGTCAATCAGTTTGTTCTTTCAAGAGTCGCACACGCGCCGGTTTTTGATTATTAAATCGCGTCGGCGACCCGAGCCGCGACCCGAGTGGGTCCGGTCCTCCACGCCGGATTCTCGCCTCGGCGGCTCCGATCCCGGCCGTCATCGGGCCGGCAAAGAAAGCTCGAAAATCAGGATCCGGAACGGGTTTTTGAGGTCGACCCGACGTCAACCGGCTAGCCCTGGTTGGGACGTCGACGGCTCGAGACGAGCTTTCCAATGGCAGCCTCCTCGCCTCGGATTCAACCCGATGAAAAGTTATGGTCGTCCGAAGCGCACACGAGACGAATCGGCCAAGCCTTAAAGCAGTTGATCGCGCCACACTTGACAAAGGATCATACCAAAGACTAATGCACCGATCCCATCGAACTCCGCAGCTTAAGCGTGCTTGGGCGAGAGTAGTACTGGATGGGTGACCTCCCGGGAAGTCCTCGTGTTGCACCTCCTCCTTTTGGTCAATCAGGTTTGTTCTTTACAAGTGTCGCACACGCGCCGGGTTTTTGATTATTAAATCGCGTCGGCGACCCGAGCCGGCGACCCGAGTGGGTCCGGTCCTCCACGCCGATTTCGCCCTGGCCGGCTCCGATCCCGCCGTCATCGGCCGGGCAAAGAAAAGCTCGGAAAATCAGGATCCGGAACGGGTTTTTGAGGTCGACCCGACGTCAACCGGCTAGCCCTGGTTGGGACGTCGACGGGCTCGAGACGAGCTTTCCAATGGCAGCTCCTCGCCGGATTCAACCCGATGAAAAGTTATGGTCGTCCGAAGCGCACACGAGACGACCGGCCAAGCCTTAAAGCAATGATCGCGCCACACTTGACAAAGCGATCATACCAAGACTAATGCACCGGATCCCATCGAACTCCGCAGCTTAAGCGTGCTTGGGCGAGAGTAGTATCGGGATGGGTGACCTCCCGGGAAGTCCTCGTGTTGCACCTCCTCCTTTTGGTCAATCAGTTTGTTCTTTCAAGTGTCGCACACGCGCCGGGTTTTTGATTATTAAATCGCGTCGGCGACCCGAGCCGGCGACCCGAGTGGGTCCGGTCCTCCACGCCGATTCTGCTTTGGCGGGCCGATCCCGGCCGCATCGGCCGGGCAAAGAAAAGCTCGAAAATCAGGATCCGGAACGGGTTTTTGAGGTCGACCCGACGTCAACCGGCTAGCCCTGGTCGGGACGTCGACGGCTCGAGACGAGCTTTCCAATGGCAGCTCCTCGCGGATTCAACCCGGATGAAAAGTTATGGTCGTCCGAAGCGCACACGAGACGACCGCCAAGCCTTAAAGCAGCTTGATCGCGCCACACTTGACAAAGCGATCATACCAGACTAATGCACCGATCCCATCGAACTCCGCAGCTTAAGCGTGCTTGGGCGAGAGTAGTATCGGGATGGGTGACCTCCGGGAAGTCCTCGTGTTGCACCTCCTCCTTTTGGTCGGGCCAGTTTGTTCTTTACAAAGTTGTCGCACACGCGCCGGGTTTTTGATTATTAAATCGCGTCGGCGACCCGAGCCGGCGACCCGAGTGGGTCCGGCCCTCCACGCCGGATTCTGCGCTCCTGGCCGGCTCCGATCCCGGCCGTCATCGGCCGGGCAAGAAAAGCTCGGAAAATCAGGATCCGAACGGGTTTTTGAGGTCGACCCGACGCCAACCGGCTAGCCCTGGTTGGGACGTCGACGGCTCGAGACGAGCTTTCCAATGGCAGCTCCTCGCCGGATTCAACCCGATGAAAAGTTATGGTCGTCCGAAGCGCACACGAGACGACGACGCCAAGCCTTAAAGCAATTGATCGCGCCACACTTGACAAAGCGATCATACCAAAGACTAATGCACCGGATCCCATCGAACTCCGCAGCTAAGCGTGCTTGGGCGAGAGTAGTACGGGATGGGTGACCTCCCGGGAAGTCCTCGTGTTGCACCTCCTCCTTTTTGGTCAATCAGGTTTGTTCTTTACAAAGTGTCGCACACGCGCCGGTTTTTGATTATTAAATCGCGTCGGCGACCCGAGCCGGCGACCCGAGTGGGTCCGGTCCTCCACGCCGGATTCTGCCCTTCGGCCGGCCCGATCCCGTCCGCATCGGGCGGCGGCAAAGAAAGCTCGAAAATCAGGATCCGGAACGGGTTTTTGAGGTCGACTCGACGCCAACCGGCTAGCCCTGGTTGGGACGTCGACGGCTCGAGACGAGCTTTCCAATGGCAGCTCCTCGCCTCGGATTCAACCCGATGAAAAGTTATGGTCGTCCGAAGCGCACACGAGACGAATCGCCAAGCCTTAAAGCGCTTGATCGCGCCACACTTGACAAAAAGATCATACCAGACTAATGCACCGGATCCCATCGAACTCCGCAGCTTAAGCGTGCTTGGGCGAGAGTAGTATCGGGATGGGTGACCTCCCCGGGAAGTCCTCGTGTTGCACCTCCTCCTTTTGGTCACCAGTTTGTTCTTTCAAAGTTGTCGCACACGCGCCGGTTTTTGATTATTAAATCGCGTCGGTGCGACCCGAGCCGGCGACCCGAGTGGGTCCGGTCCTCCACGCCGGATTCTCGCCCTGGCCGGCTCCGATCCCGGCCGCATCGGGCTGGCAAAGAAAGCTCGGAAAATCAGGATCCGGAACGGGTTTTTGAGGTCGACTCGACGCCAACCGGGCTAGCCCCGGTTGGGACGTCGACGGGCTCGAGACGAGCTTTCCAATGGCAGCTCCTCGCGGATTCAACCCGATGAAAAGTTATGGTCGTCCGAAGCGCACACGAGACGAATCGGCCAAGCCTTAAAGCAATTGATCGCGCCACACTTGACAAAGCGATCATACCAAAGACTAATGCACCGGATCCCATCGAACTCCGCAGCTTAAGCGTGCTTGGGCGAGAGTAGTATCGGGATGGGTGACCTCCCGGGAAGTCCTCGTGTTGCACCTCCTCCTTTTGGTCACCAGGTTTGTTCTTTACAAAGTCGCACACGCGCCGGTTTTTGATTATTAAATCGCGTCGGCGACCCGAGCCGGCGACCCGAGTGGGTCCGGTCCTCCACGCCGGATTCTCGCCTCGGCCGGCTCCGATCCCGTCCGTCATCGGCCGGGCAAGAAAAGCTCGAAAATCAGGATCCGAACGGGTTTTTGAGGTCGACCGACGTCAACCGGCTAGCCCTGGTTGGGACGTCGACGGCTCGAGACGAGCTTTCCAATGGCAGCCCCTCGCCTCGGATTCAACCCGATGAAAAGTTATGGTCGTCCGAAGCGCACACGAGACGAATCGCCAAGCCTTAAAGCAGCTGATCGCGCCACACTTGACAAAGTGCGATCATACCAAAGACTAATGCACCGGATCCCATCGAACTCCGCAGCTAAGCGTGCTTGGGCGAGAGTAGTATCGGGATGGGTGACCTCCGGGAAGTCCTCGTGTTGCACCTCCTCCTTTTGGTCAATCAGGTTTGTTCTTTACAAAGAGTCGCACACGCGCCGGTTTTTGATTATTAAATCGCGTCGGCGACCCGAGCCGGCGACCCGAGTGGGTCCGGCCCCCACGCCGGATTCTGCCTTGGCCGGCCCGATCCCGTCGTCATCGGCCGGGCAAAGAAAAGCTCGGAAAATCAGGATCCGGAACGGGTTTTTGAGGTCGACCCGACGTCAACCGGCTAGCCCCGGTTGGGACGTCGACGGCTCGAGACGAGCTTTCCAATGGCAGCTCCCTCGCGGATTCAACCCGATGAAAAGTTATGGTCGTCCGAAGCGCACACGAGACGACCGCCAAGCCTTAAAGCAGCTTGATCGCGCCACACTTGACAAAGTGCGATCATACCAAGACTAATGCACCGGATCCCATCGAACTCCGCAGCTTAAGCGTGCTTGGGCGAGAGTAGTATCGGGACGGGTGACCTCCCGGGAAGTCCTCGTGTTGCACCTCCTCCTTTTGGTCGGCAGGTTTGTTCTTTCAAGTGTCGCACACGCGCCGGTTTTTGATTATTAAATCGCGTCGGCGACCCGAGCCGGCGACCCGAGCGGGTCCGGTCCCCCACGCCGGATTCTCGCTCTGGCTCCGATCCCGGCCGCATCGGCCGGGCAAAGAAAAGCTCGGAAAATCAGGATCCGGAACGGGTTTTTGAGGTCGACTCGACGCCAACCGGCTAGCCCCCGGTTGGGACGTCGACGGCTCGAGACGAGCTTTCCAATGGCAGCCTCCTCGCCGGATTCAACCCGATGAAAAGTTATGGTCGTCCGGCGCACACGAGACGAATCCGCCAAGCCTTAAAGCAGCTTGATCGCGCCACACTTGACAAAGGCGATCATACCAAAGACTAATGCACCGGATCCCATCGAACTCCGCAGCTTAAGCGTGCTTGGGCGAGAGTAGTACTGGACGGGTGACCTCCCGGGAAGTCCTCGTGTTGCACCTCCTCCTTTTGGTCGGGCCAGGTTTGTTCTTTACAGTGTCGCACACGCGCCGGGTTTTTGATTATTAAATCGCGTCGGCGACCCGAGCCGGCGACCCGAGTGGGTCCGGCCTCCACGCCGGATTCTGCCTTTGCCGGCCCGATCCCGGCCGTCATCGGCCGGGCAAGAAAAAGCTCGAAAATCAGGATCCGAACGGGTTTTTGAGGTCGACTCGACGCCAACCGGCTAGCCCTGGTTGGGACGTCGACGGGCTCGAGACGAGCTTTCCAATGGCAGCTCCTCGCCTCGGATTCAACCCGATGAAAAGTTATGGTCGTCCGAAGCGCACACGAGACGACCGCCAAGCCTTAAAGCAATTGATCGCGCCACACTTGACAAAGTGCGATCATACCAAAGACTAATGCACCGGATCCCATCGAACTCCGCAGCTTAAGCGTGCTTGGGCGAGAGTAGTATCGGGATGGGTGACCTCCCGGGAAGTCCTCGTGTTGCACCTCCTCCTTTTGGTCGGGCCAGTTTGTTCTTTACAAATCGCACACGCGCCGGGTTTTTGATTATTAAATCGCGTCGGCGACCCGAGCCGGCGACTCCGAGTGGGTCCGGTCCTCCACGCCGGATTCTCGCCGTCGGCCGGCTCCGATCCCGGCCGTCATCGGCCGGGCAAGAAAAGCTCGAAAATCAGGATCCGAACGGGTTTTTGAGGTCGACCCGACGTCAACCGGCTAGCCCCGGTTGGGACGTCGACGGCTCGAGACGAGCTTTCCAATGGCAGCTCGCCGGATTCAACCCGATGAAAAGTTATGGTCGTCCGGCGCACACGAGACGAATCGCCAAGCCTTAAAGCAGCTTGATCGCGCCACACTTGACAAAGGATCATACCAAAGACTAATGCACCGATCCCATCAACTCCGCAGCTTAAGCGTGCTTGGGCGAGAGTAGATCGGGACGGGTGACCTCCCGGGAAGTCCTCGTGTTGCACCTCCTCCTTTTGGTCAATCAGTTTGTTCTTTTTAAGTGTCGCACACGCGCCGGGTTTTTGATTATTAAATCGCGCCGGCGACCCGAGCCGGCGACCCGAGTGGGTCCGGCCCTCCACGCCGGATTCTCGCTCCCTTCCGGCCCGATCCCGCCGTCATCGGCCGGGCAAAGAAAAGCTCGAAAATCAGGATCCGAACGGGTTTTTGAGGTCGACCGACGTCAACCGGCTAGCCCCGGTTGGGACGTCGACGGGCTCGAGACGAGCTTTCCAATGGCAGCCTCGCCTCGGATTCAACCCGATGAAAAGTTATGGTCGTCCGAAGCGCACACGAGACGAATCGCCAAGCCTTAAAGCAATTGATCGCGCCACACTTGACAAAGTGATCATACCAGCACTAATGCACCGATCCCATCGAACTCCGCAGCTTAAGCGTGCTTGGGCGAGAGTAGTATTTGGATGGGTGACCTCCGGGAAGTCCTCGTGTTGCACCTCCTCCTTTTGGTCAGTTTTGTTCTTTACAAAAGTCGCACACGCGCCGGGTTTTTGATTATTAAATCGCGTTTTTACCCGAGCCGCGACGACCCGAGTGGGTCCGGTCCTCCACGCCGATTCTCGCCTCCGGCCGGCTCCGATCCCGGCCGCCATCATCGGGCGGCAGCAAAGAAAAGCTCGAAAATCAGGATCCGAACGGGTTTTGAGGTCGACTCGACGTCAACCGGCTAGCCCTGGTTGGGACGTCGACGGCTCGAGACGAGCTTTCCAATGGCAGCTCCCTCGCGGATTCAACCCGATGAAAAGTTATGGTCGTCCGAAGCGCACACGAGACGAATCGCCAAGCCTTAAAGCAGCTGATCGCGCCACACTTGACAAAGCGATCATACCAAAGACTAATGCACCGGATCCCATCGAACTCCGCAGCTAAGCGTGCTTGGGCGAGAGTAGTACGGGATGGGTGACCTCCGGGAAGTCCTCGTGTTGCACCTCCTCCTTTTTGGTCAATCAAATAGTTTGTTCTTTACAAAGTGTCGCACACGCGCCGTTTTTGATTATTAAATCGCGATTTTCCGAGCCGGCGACCGAGTGGGTCCGGTCCCTCCACGCCGGATTCTGCTCTCGGCGGCTCCGATCCCGGCCGTCATCGGCCGGGCAAAGAAAAGCTCGAAAATCAGGATCCGGAACGGGTTTTTGAGGTCGACCCGACGTCAACCGGGCTAGCCCTGGTTGGGACGTCGACGGCTCGAGACGAGCTTTCCAATGGCAGCTCCTCGCCGGATTCAACCCGATGAAAAGTTATGGTCGTCCGAAGCGCACACGAGACGAATCGGCCAAGCCTTAAAGCGCTTGATCGCGCCACACTTGACAAAGCGATCATACCAAAGACTAATGCACCGGATCCCATCGAACTCCGCAGCTTAAGCGTGCTTGGGCGAGAGTAGTACGGGATGGGTGACCTCCCGGGAAGTCCTCGTGTTGCACCTCCTCCTTTTGGTCAATCAGGTTTGTTCTTTACAAGTTGTCGCACACGCGCCGGGTTTTTGATTATTAAATCGCGTCGGCGACTCCGAGCCGGCGACCCGAGTGGGTCCGGTCCTCCACGCCGATTCTCGCCTCGGCCGGCTCCGATCCCGCCGCCATCGGCCGGGCAAAGAAAAGCTCGGAAAATCAGGATCCGAACGGGTTTTTGAGGTCGACTCCGACGCCAACCGGCTAGCCCTGGTTGGGACGTCGACGGCTCGAGACGAGCTTTCCAATGGCAGCTCCTCGCCTCGGATTCAACCCGATGAAAAGTTATGGTCGTCCGAAGCGCACACGAGACGACCGCCAAGCCTTAAAGCAATTGATCGCGCCACACTTGACAAAATATCATACCAAAGACTAATGCACCGGATCCCATCGAACTCCGCAGCTTAAGCGTGCTTGGGCGAGAGTAGTACAAGGGATGGGTGACCTCCCGGGAAGTCCTCGTGTTGCACCTCCTCCTTTTGGTCAATCAGGTTTGTTCTTTACAAGAGTCGCACACGCGCCGGTTTTTGATTATTAAATCGCGTCTACGACCCGAGCCGGCGACCCGAGTGGGTCCGGTCCTCCACGCCGATTCTCGCCTCGGCCGGCTTCCGATCCCGTCGTCATCGGCCGGGCAAAGAAAAGCTCTGAAAATCAGGATCCGAACGGGTTTTTGAGGTCGAACACGCCAACCGGCTAGCCCTGGTTGGGACGCCGACGGCTCGAGACGAGCTTTCCAATGGCAGCCTCCTCGCCTCGGATTCAACCCGATGAAAAGTTATGGCCGTCCGAAGCGCACACGAGACGAATCGCCAAGCCTTAAAGCGCTTGATCGCGCCACACTTGACAAAGGAATCATACCAAAGACACTAATGCACCGGATCCCATCGAACTCCGCAGCTTAAGCGTGCTTGGGCGAGAGTAGTACGGGACGGGTGACCTCCGGGAAGTCCTCGTGTTGCACCTCCTCCTTTTGGTCAATCAATTTGTTCTTTTACAAAGGTCGCACACGCGCCGGTTTTTGATTATTAAATCGCGTCGGCGACCCGAGCCGGCGACCCGAGTGGGTCCGGTCCCCCACGCCGGATTCTGCCCGGCCGGCCCGATCCCCGCACATCGGCCGGGCAAGAAAAGCTCGAAAATCAGGATCCGGAACGGGTTTTTGAGGTCGACTCGACGCCAACCGGCTAGCCCCGGTTGGGACGTCGACGGCTCGAGACGAGCTTTCCAATGGCAGCTCCCGCCGGATTCAACCCGATGAAAAGTTATGGTCGTCCGGCGCACACGAGACGATAATTTAAGCCTTAAAGCAAATATATTGATCGCGCCACACTTGACAGATCATACCAAGACTAATGCACCGGATCCCATCAACTCCGCAGTTAAGCGTGCTTGGGCGAGAGTAGTATCGGGATGGGTGACCTCCTGGGAAGTCCTCGTGTTGCACCTCCTCCTTTTGGTCAACAGTTTGTTCTTTACGAAAATCGCACACGCGCCGGGTTTTTGATTATTAAATCGCGTGATTTTTAGACCCGAGCCGGCGACCCGAGTGGGTCCGGTCCCCCACGCCGGATTTGCTTATGGCCGGCTTATCCCGGCCGTCATCGGCCGGGCAAAGAAAAGCTCGAAAATCAGGATCCGAACGGGTTTTTGAGGTCGACTCGACGTCAACCGGCTAGCCCTGGTTGGGACGTCGACGGCTCGAGACGAGCTTTCCAATGGCAGCCTCCTCGCCTCGGATTCAACCCGATGAAAAGTTATGGTCGTCCGTATCGCACACGAGACGACGGCCAAGCCTTAAAGCAATTATTATCGCGCCACACTTGACAAATGCGATCATACCAGACTAATGCACCGGATCCCATCGAACTCCGCAGCTTAAGCGTGCTTGGGCGAGAGTAGTATCGGGATGGGTGACCTCCTAATAAGTCCTCGTGTTGCACCTCCTCCTTTTGGTCACCAGGTTTGTTCTTTACAAAGTGTCGCACACGCGCCGGTTTTTGATTATTAAATCGCGTCGGCGACCCGAGCCGGCGACCCGAGTGGGTCCGGCCTCCACGCCGGATTCTGCCCTGGCCGGCTCCGATCCCGGCCGCCATCGGGCTGGCAAGAAAAGCTCGGAAAATCAGGATCCGAACGGGTTTTTGAGGTCGACGACGCCAACCGGCTAGCCCTGGTTGGGACGTCGACGGGCTCGAGACGAGCTTTCCAATGGCAGCTCCTCGCCTCGGATTCAACCCGATGAAAAGTTATGGTCGTCCGAAGCGCACACGAGACGACCGGCCAAGCCTTAAAGCGCTTGATCGCGCCACACTTGACAAAAGTGCGATCATACCAAAGACTAATGCACCGGATCCCATCGAACTCCGCAGCTTAAGCGTGCTTGGGCGAGAGTAGTACGGGACGGGTGACCTCCCGGGAAGTCCTCGTGTTGCACCTCCTCCTTTTGGTCAATCCAGGTTTGTTCTTTACGTTGTCGCACACGCGCGGTTTTTGATTATTAAATCGCGTCGGCGACCCGAGCCGGCGACCCGAGGGGTCCGTCCCCCACGCCGGATTCTGCCTCGGCCGGCTCCGATCCCGCCGTCATCGGGCCGGCAAAGAAAAGCTCGAAAATCAGGATCCGGAACGGGTTTTTGAGGTCGACTCCGACGTCAACCGGCTAGCCCTGGTTGGGACGTCGACGGCTCGAGACGAGCTTTCCAATGGCAGCTCCCTCGCCTGGATTCAACCCGGATGAAAAGTTATGGTCGTCCGAAGCGCACACGAGACGAATCCGCCAAGCCTTAAAATTTACTGATCGCGCCACACTTGACAAAGCGCGATCATACCAAAGACTAATGCACCGATCCCATCGAACTCCGCAGCTTAAGCGTGCTTGGGCGAGAGTAGTACCGGATGGGTGACCTCCGGGAAGTCCTCGTGTTGCACCTCCTCCTTGGTCGGTCAGGTTTGTTCTTTTCAGTGTCGCACACGCGCCGGGTTTTTGATTATTAAATCGCGTCGGCGACCCGAGCCGGCGACCCGAGTGGGTCCGGTCCTCCACGCCGATTCTGCGCCCGGCCGGCCCGATCCCGTCGTCATCGGCCGGGCAAAGAAAAGCTCGGAAATCAGGATCCGGAACGGGTTTTTGAGGTCGACTCGACGCCAACCGGCTAGCCCCGTTGGGACGTCGACGGGCTCGAGACGAGCTTTCCAATGGCAGCCTCCTCGCCTCGGATTCAACCCGATGAAAAGTTATGGTCGTCCGGCCGCACACGAGACGAATCGGCCAAGCCTTAAAGCAATTGATCGCGCCACACTTGACAAAGCGATCATACCAAGACTAATGCACCGGATCCCATCGAACTCCGCAGCTTAAGCGTGCTTGGGCGAGAGTAGTATCGGGATGGGTGACCTCCCGGGAAGTCCTCGTGTTGCACCTCCTCCTTTTTGGTCAACAGTTTGTTCTTTACAAGTGTCGCACACGCGCCGGGTTTTTGATTATTAAATCGCGCGCTCGGCGACCCGAGCCGGCGACCCGAGTGGGTCCGGTCCTCCACGCCGGATTCTCGCCTCGGCCGGCCCCGATCCCGGCCGTCATCGGCCGGGCAAAGAAAAGCTCGAAAATCAGGATCCGAACGGGTTTTTGAGGTCGACTCGACGTCAACCGGCTAGCCCTGGTTGGGACGTCGACGGCTCGAGACGAGCTTTCCAATGGCAGCCCTCGCCGGATTCAACCCGATGAAAAGTTATGGTCGTCCGAAGCGCACACGAGACGAATCGGCCAAGCCTTAAAGCAGCTTGATCGCGCCACACTTGACAAAGCGATCATACCAAAGACTAATGCACCGGATCCCATCGAACTCCGCAGCTTAAGCGTGCTTGGGCGAGAGTAGTATCGGGATGGGTGACCTCCCGGGAAGTCCTCGTGTTGCACCTCCTCCTTTTTGGTCAGAAAGAGTTTGTTCTTTACAGCGTTGTCGCACACGCGCCGGTTTTTGATTATTAAATCGCGTTTATACCCGAGCCGGCGACCCGAGCGAAAGGGTCCGGTCCTCCACGCGGATTCTCCGCCTCGGCCGGCTCCGATCCCGGCCGCTATCGGCCGGGCAAAGAAAAGCTCGGAAAATCAGGATCCGGAACGGGTTTTTGAGGTCGACTCCGACGCCAACCGGCTAGCCCCGGTTGGGACGTCGACGGCTCGAGACGAGCTTTCCAATGGCAGCCCTCGCCGGATTCAACCCGGATGAAAAGTTATGGTCGTCCGAAGCGCACACGAGACGAATCGCCAAGCCTTAAAGCGCTGATCGCGCCACACTTGACAAAGGATGCGATCATACCAAAGACTAATGCACCGATCCCATCGAACTCCGCAGCTTAAGCGTGCTTGGGCGAGAGTAGTACCGGGATGGGTGACCTCCCGGGAAGTCCTCGTGTTGCACCTCCTCCTTTTGGTCGGGCCAGTTTGTTCTTTACAAGTGTCGCACACGCGCCGGTTTTTTGATTATTAAATCGCGTCGGCGACCCCGAGCCGGCGACCCGAGTGGGTCCGGTCCTCCACGCCGATTCTCGCTTCGGCCGGCTCCGATCCCGGCCGTCATCGGGCCGGGCAAAAAGCTCGGAAAATCAGGATCCGAACGGGTTTTTGAGGTCGACTCGACGTCAACCGGGCTAGCCCTGGTTGGGACGTCGACGGCTCGAGACGAGCTTTCCAATGGCAGCTCCTCGCCTCGGATTCAACCCGATGAAAAGTTATGGTCGTCCGGCGCACACGAGACGAATCGCCAAGCCTTAAAGCAATTGATCGCGCCACACTTGACAAAGCGATCATACCAAGACTAATGCACCGGATCCCATCGAACTCCGCAGCTTAAGCGTGCTTGGGCGAGAGTAGTACGGGACGGGTGACCTCCCGGGAAGTCCTCGTGTTGCACCTCCTCCTTTTGGTCAATCAGGTTTGTTCTTTACAAAGTCGCACACGCGCCGGTTTTTGATTATTAAATCGCGTCGGCGACCCGAGCCGGCGACCCGAGTGGGTCCGGTCCTCCACGCCGGATTCTGCTCGGCGGCTCCGATCCCGGCGTCATCGGGCCGGCAAAAAAGCTCGGAAAATCAGGATCCGAACGGGTTTTTGAGGTCGATTCGACGTCAACCGGCTAGCCCTGGTTGGGACGTCGACGGCTCGAGACGAGCTTTCCAATGGCAGCCCTCGCCGGATTCAACCCGATGAAAAGTTATGGTCGTCCGAAGCGCACACGAGACGAATCGGCCAAGCCTTAAAGCGCTGATCGCGCCACACTTGACAAAGCGATCATACCAAAGACTAATGCACCGGATCCCATCGAACTCCGCAGCTTAAGCGTGCTTGGGCGAGAGTAGTATCGGGATGGGTGACCTCCCGGGAAGTCCTCGTGTTGCACCTCCTCCTTTTTGGTCAATCAGTTTGTTGTTTACAAGTGTCGCACACGCGCCGGTTTTTGATTATTAAATCGCGTCGGCGACCCGAGCCGGCGACCCGAGTGGGTCCGGCCCTCCACGCGGATTTGCCCGCTTCGGCCGGCCTCCGATCCTGGCCGTCATCGGCCGGCAAGAAAAGCTCGGAAAATCAGATCCGAACGGGTTTTTGAGGTCGACCCGACGCCAACCGGCTAGCCCTGGTTGGGACGTCGACGGCTCGAGACGAGCTTTCCAATGGCAGCTCTCGCCGGATTCAACCCGATGAAAAGTTATGGTCGTCCGAAGCGCACACGAGACGAATCGCCAAGCCTTAAAGCAATTGATCGCGCCACACTTGACAAAGCGATCATACCAGCACTAATGCACCGGATCCCATCAACTCCGCAGCTTAAGCGTGCTTGGGCGAGAGTAGTACTGGGACGGGTGACCTCCCGGGAAGTCCTCGTGTTGCACCTCCTCCTTTTGGTCACCAGTTTGTTCTTTACAAAGTGTCGCACACGCGCCGGGTTTTTGATTATTAAATCGCGTCGGCGACTCCGAGCCGGCGACCCGAGCGGGTCCGGGTCCTCCACGCCGGATTCTGCCTCTCGGCGGCTCCGATCCCGGCGTCATCGGCCGGGCAAAGAAAAGCTCGGAAAATCAGGATCCGGAACGGGTTTTTGAGGTCGACCCGACGTCAACCGGGCTAGCCCCGGTTGGGACGTCGACGGCTCGAGACGAGCTTTCCAATGGCAGCCCTCGCCGGATTCAACCCGGATGAAAAGTTATGGTCGTCCGGCGCACACGAGACGACCGGCCAAGCCTTAAAGCAGCTTGATCGCGCCACACTTGACAAAGCGATCATACCAAAGACTAATGCACCGGATCCCATCGAACTCCGCAGCTTAAGCGTGCTTGGGCGAGAGTAGTACCGGGATGGGTGACCTCCCGGGAAGTCCTCGTGTTGCACCTCCTCCTTTTGGTCAATCAGTTTGTTCTTTACCGGTGTCGCACACGCGCCGGGTTTTTGATTATTAAATCGCGTCGGCGACTCCGAGCCGGCGACCCGAGTGGGTCCGGTCCTCCACGCCGGATTCTCGCCCCGGCCGGCTCCGATCCCGGCCGTCATCGGGCCGGCAAGAAAAGCTCGAAAATCAGGATCCGAACGGGTTTTGAGGTCGACCCGACGTCAACCGGCTAGCCCCGGTTGGGACGTCGACGGCTCGAGACGAGCTTTCCAATGGCAGCTCCCTCGCCGGATTCAACCCGATGAAAAGTTATGGTCGTCCGAAGCGCACACGAGACGACCGGCCAAGCCTTAAAGCGCTTGATCGCGCCACACTTGACAAAGCGATCATACCAAAGACTAATGCACCGGATCCCATCGAACTCCGCAGCTAAGCGTGCTTGGGCGAGAGTAGTACGGGATGGGTGACCTCCCGGGAAGTCCTCGTGTTGCACCTCCTCCTTTTGGTCGGCCAGGTTTGTTCTTTACAAGTGTCGCACACGCGCCGGGTTTTTGATTATTAAATCGCGTCGCGACCCGAGCCGGCGACCCGAGTGGGTCCGTCCTCCACGCCGGATTCTCGCTCTCGCCGGCTCCGATCCCGGCCGTCATCGGCCGGGCAAAGAAAAGCTCGGAAAATCAGGATCCGGAACGGGTTTTGAGGTCGACCCGACGTCAACCGGGCTAGCCCCGGTTGGGACGTCGACGGCTCGAGACGAGCTTTCCAATGGCAGCTCCTCGCCGGATTCAACCCGATGAAAAGTTATGGTCGTCCGAAGCGCACACGAGACGACCGCCAAGCCTTAAAGCAGCTTGATCGCGCCACACTTGACAAAGCGATCATACCAAAGACTAATGCACCGGATCCCATCGAACTCCGCAGCTTAAGCGTGCTTGGGCGAGAGTAGTACTGGGATGGGTGACCTCCCGGGAAGTCCTCGTGTTGCACCTCCTCCTTTTGGTCACCAGTTTGTTCTTTACAAGTGTCGCACACGCGCCGGGTTTTTGATTATTAAATCGCGCCGGCGACCCGAGCCGGCGACCCGAGTGGGTCCGGTCCTCCACGCCGGATTCTGCCCCTGGCCGGGCTCCGATCCCGCCGCATCGGCCGGGCAAAGAAAAGCTCGGAAAATCAGGATCCGAACGGGTTTTTGAGGTCGACTTCGACGCCAACCGGCTAGCCCTGGTTGGGACGTCGACGGCTCGAGACGAGCTTTCCAATGGCAGCTCCCTCGCCGGATTCAACCCGATGAAAAGTTATGGTCGTCCGAAGCGCACACGAGACGAATCGCCAAGCCTTAAAGCAGCTTGATCGCGCCACACTTGACAAAGTGCGATCATACCAAAGACTAATGCACCGGATCCCATCGAACTCCGCAGCTTAAGCGTGCTTGGGCGAGAGTAGTACTGGGATGGGTGACCTCCGGGAAGTCCTCGTGTTGCACCTCCTCCTTTTTGGTCAATCAGTTTGTTCTTTACAGTGTCGCACACGCGCCGGTTTTTGATTATTAAATCGCGTCGGCGACCCGAGCCGGCGACTCCGAGTGGGTCCGGTCCTCCACGCCGGATTCTCGCCCTGGCCGGCTCCGATCCCGGCGCATCGGGCCGGGCAAGAAAAGCTCGAAAATCAGGATCCGGAACGGGTTTTTGAGGTCGACTTCGACGTCAACCGGCTAGCCCTGGTTGGGACGTCGACGGCTCGAGACGAGCTTTCCAATGGCAGCCCCTCGCCTCGGATTCAACCCGATGAAAAGTTATGGTCGTCCGAAGCGCACACGAGACGACCGCCAAGCCTTAAAGCTGATCGCGCCACACTTGACAAAGCGATCATACCAAAGACTAATGCACCGGATCCCATCGAACTCCGCAGCTTAAGCGTGCTTGGGCGAGAGTAGACGGGATGGGTGACCTCCCGGGAAGTCCTCGTGTTGCACCTCCTCCTTTTTGGTCACCAGTTTGTTCTTTACAAGTGTCGCACACGCGCCGGGTTTTTGATTATTAAATCGCGTCGGCGACCCGAGCCGGCGACCCGAGTGGGTCCGGTCCTCCACGCCGGATTCGCCGTCTGGCGGCTCCGATCCCGCCGTCATCGGCCGGGCAAAGAAAAGCTCGAAAATCAGGATCCGAACGGGTTTTTGAGGTCGACCGACGTCAACCGGCTAGCCCTGGTTGGGACGTCGACGGCTCGAGACGAGCTTTCCAATGGCAGCTCCTCGCCTCGGATTCAACCCGATGAAAAGTTATGGTCGTCCGGCGCACACGAGACGAATCGCCAAGCCTTAAAGCAGCTTGATCGCGCCACACTTGACAAAGGATCATACCAAAGACTAATGCACCGATCCCATCAACTCCGCAGCTTGCGTGCTTGGGCGAGAGTAGTACTGGGATGGGTGACCTCCTGGGAAGTCCTCGTGTTGCACCTCCTCCTTTTTGGTCAATCCAGTTTGTTCTTTCAAAGTCGCACACGCGCCGGGTTTTTGATTATTAAATCGCGTCGGCGACCCGAGCCGGACCCGAGGGGTCCGGTCCCTCCACGCCGATTCTCGCCTGGCCGGCTCCGATCCCGCCGTCATCGGGCCGGAAAAAGCTCGAAAATCAGGATCCGGAACGGGTTTTTGAGGTCGACCGACGTCAACCGGCTAGCCCTGGTTGGGACGTCGACGGCTCGAGACGAGCTTTCCAATGGCAGCCTCCTCGCCTCGGATTCAACCCGATGAAAAGTTATGGTCGTCCGAAGCGCACACGAGACGACCGCCAAGCCTTAAAGCAGCTGATCGCGCCACACTTGACAAAGTGCGATCATACCAAAGACTAATGCACCGATCCCATCGAACTCCGCAGCTTAAGCGTGCTTGGGCGAGAGTAGTACTGGGATGGGTGACCTCCTGGGAAGTCCTCGTGTTGCACCTCCTCCTTTTTGGTCAGTCAGGTTTGTTCTTTACAGTGTCGCACACGCGCCGGTTTTTGATTATTAAATCGCGTGGCGACCCGAGCCGGCGACCGAGTGGGTCCGGTCCTCCACGCCGATTCTGCTCTTGGCCGGCTCCGATCCCGCCATCGGCCGGGCAAAGAAAAGCTCGAAAATCAGGATCCGAACGGGTTTTTGAGGTCGACTCGACGTCAACCGGCTAGCCCTGGTTGGGACGTCGACGGCTCGAGACGAGCTTTCCAATGGCAGCTCCTCGCCTCGGATTCAACCCGATGAAAAGTTATGGTCGTCCGAAGCGCACACGAGACGAATCGGCCAAGCCTTTTAAAGCAGCTTGATCGCGCCACACTTGACAAAGTGATCATACCAAAGACTAATGCACCGATCCCATCGAACTCCGCAGCTAAGCGTGCTTGGGCGAGAGTAGTATCGGGATGGGTGACCTCCCGGGAAGTCCTCGTGTTGCACCTCCTCCTTTTTGGTCAATCAGGTTTGTTCTTTACAAAGTTCGCACACGCGCCGGTTTTTGATTATTAAATCGCGTCGGCGACTCCGAGCCGGCGACCCGAGGGGTCCGGTCCCTCCACGCCGATTCTGCGCTTTGCCGGCTCCGATCCCGCCGTCATCGGCCGGGCAGCAAAAGCTCGGAAAATCAGGATCCGAACGGGTTTTTGAGGTCGACCCGACGTCCAACCGGCTAGCCCTGGTTGGGACGTCGACGGCTCGAGACGAGCTTTCCAATGGCAGCCTCCTCGCCTCGGATTCAACCCGATGAAAAGTTATGGTCGTCCGAAGCGCACACGAGACGAATCGGCCAAGCCTTAAAGCAGCTGATCGCGCCACACTTGACAAAGCGATCATACCAAGACTAATGCACCGGATCCCATCGAACTCCGCAGCTTAAGCGTGCTTGGGCGAGAGTAGTACGGGATGGGTGACCTCCCGGGAAGTCCTCGTGTTGCACCTCCTCCTTTTGGTCAATCAGGTTTGTTCTTTACAAAGTGTCGCACACGCGCCGGGTTTTTGATTATTAAATCGCGTCGGCGACCCGAGCCGGCGACGGCGACCCGAGTGGGTCCGGCCCCTCCACGCCGATTCTGCCTGGCCGGCTCCGATCCCGGCCGTCATCGGCCGGGCAAAGAAAAGCTCGGAAAATCAGGATCCGGAACGGGTTTTTGAGGTCGACCCGACGTCCAACCGGCTAGCCCCGGTTGGGACGTCGACGGCTCGAGACGAGCTTTCCAACGGCAGCCTCCTCGGGATTCAACCCGATGAAAAGTTATGGTCGTCCGAAGCGCACACGAGACGACCGGCCAAGCCTTAAAGCAATTGATCGCGCCACACTTGACAAAGTGATCATACCAAAGACTAATGCACCGATCCCATCGAACTCCGCAGCTTAAGCGTGCTTGGGCGAGTAGTATGGGATGGGTGACCTCCCGGGAAGTCCTCGTGTGCACCTCCTCCTTTTTGGTCAATCAGGTTTGTTGTTTACAAAGTGTCGCACACGCGCCGGTTTTTGATTATTAAATCGCGCGGCGACTCCGAGCCGACCCGAGTGGGTCCGGTCCCCACGCCGATTCTCGCTTCGGCCGGCTCCGATCCCGCCGTCATCGGCCGGGCAAAGAAAAGCTCGGAAAATCAGGATCCGAACGGGTTTTTGAGGTCGACCCGACGCCAACCGGCTAGCCCCGGTTGGGACGTCGACGGCTCGAGACGAGCTTTCCAATGGCAGCCCCTCGCCTCGGATTCAACCCGATGAAAAGTTATGGTCGTCCGGCGCACACGAGACGACCGGCCAAGCCTTAAAGCGCTGATCGCGCCACACTTGACAAAGCGATCATACCAAAGACTAATGCACCGGATCCCATCGAACTCCGCAGCTTAAGCGTGCTTGGGCGAGAGTAGTACGGGATGGGTGACCTCCCGGGAAGTCCTCGTGTTGCACCTCCTCCTTTTTGGTCAATCAGGTTTGTTCTTTACAAAGTGTCGCACACGCGCCGGGTTTTTGATTATTAAATCGCCCGATCGGCGACCCGAGCCGGCGACCCGAGTGGGTCCGGTCCTCCACGCCGATTCTCGCCCCGGCCGGCTCCGATCCCGCCGCCATCGGGCCGGGCAAAGAAAAGCTCGGAAAATCAGGATCCGGAACGGGTTTTTGAGGTCGAACTCGACGTCAACCGGGCTAGCCCCGGTTGGGACGTCGACGGCTCGAGACGAGCTTTCCAATGGCAGCTCCCTCGCCTCGGATTCAACCCGATGAAAAGTTATGGTCGTCCGAAGCGCACACGAGACGACCGGCCAAGCCTTAAAGCAGCTTGATCGCGCCACACTTGACAAAGGATCATACCAAAGACTAATGCACCGGATCCCATCGAACTCCGCAGTTAAGCGTGCTTGGGCGAGAGTAGTACGGGATGGGTGACCTCCCGGGAAGTCCTCGTGTTGCACCTCCTCCTTTTTGGTCAATCCAGGTTTGTTCTTTACAAGAGTCGCACACGCGCCGGTTTTTGATTATTAAATCGCGTCGGCGACCCGAGCCGGCGACCCGAGTGGGTCCGGTCCTCCACGCCGGATTCTCGCCCGGCCGGCCCGATCCTGGCCGTCATCGGGCCGGGCAAAGAAAAGCTCGGAAAATCAGGATCCGGAACGGGTTTTTGAGGTCGAATTCGACGTCAACCGGCTAGCCCCGGTTGGGACGTCGACGGCTCGAGACGAGCTTTCCAATGGCAGCTCCTCGCCTCGGATTCAACCCGATGAAAAGTTATGGTCGTCCGAAGCGCACACGAGACGACCGGCCAAGCCTTAAAGCGCTTGATCGCGCCACACTTGACAATGTGCGATCATACCAAGACTAATGCACCGGATCCCATCGAACTCCGCAGCTTAAGCGTGCTTGGGCGAGAGTAGTACTGGGATGGGTGACCTCCCGGGAAGTCCTCGTGTTGCACCTCCTCCTTTTTTTGGTCAATCAGTTTGTTGTTTTGCAAGTGTCGCACACGCGCCGGTTTTTGATTATTAAATCGCGTCGGCGACCCGAGCCGGCGACCCGAGTGGGTCCGGTCCTCCACGCCGGATTCTGCCTCGGCCGGCTCCGATCCCGGCCGTCATCGGGCCGGGCAAAGAAAAGCTCGGAAAATCAGGATCCGAACGGGTTTTTGAGGTCGACCCGACGTCAACCGGGCTAGCCCTGGTTGGGACGTCGACGGCTCGAGACGAGCTTTCCAATGGCAGCTCCTCGCCGGATTCAACCCGGATGAAAAGTTATGGTCGTCCGAAGCGCACACGAGACGACCGCCAAGCCTTAAAGCGGATCGCGCCACACTTGACAAAAGCGATCATACCAAAGACTAATGCACCGGATCCCATCGAACTCCGCAGCTTAAGCGTGCTTGGGCGAGAGTAGTACTCGGGATGGGTGACCTCCCGGGAAGTCCTCGTGTTGCACCTCCTCCTTTTGGTCAATCAGTTTGTTCTTTACAAAGTCGCACACGCGCCGGGTTTTTGATTATTAAATCGCGTCGGCGACCCGAGCCGACCCGAGTGGGTCCGGTCCTCCACGCCGGATTCTCGCCGGCCGGCTCCGATCCTGCCGTCATCGGGCGGCCGGCAAAAAAAGCTCGAAAATCAGGATCCGAACGGGTTTTTGAGGTCGACCGACGTCAACCGGGCTAGCCCTGGTTGGGACGTCGACGGCTCGAGACGAGCTTTCCAATGGCAGCTCCCTCGCCTCGGATTCAACCCGGATGAAAAGTTATGGTCGTCCGAAGCGCACACGAGACGAATCGGCAAGCCTTAAAGCGCTGATCGCGCCACACTTGACAAAGCGATCATACCAAAGACTAATGCACCGGATCCCATCGAACTCCGCAGCTTAAGCGTGCTTGGGCGAGAGAGTAGTACCGGGATGGGTGACCTCCCGGGAAGTCCTCGTGTTGCACCTCCTCCTTTTGGTCAATCAGTTTGTTCTTTCCGTTGTCGCACACGCGCCGGTTTTTGATTATTAAATCGCGTCGGCGACCCGAGCCGGCGACCCGAGTGGGTCCGGCCCCACGCCGGATTCTCGCTCCTGGCCGGCTCCGATCCTGGCCGTCATCGGGCCGGGCAAAGAAAAGCTCGAAAATCAGGATCCGGAACGGGTTTTTGAGGTCGACTCGACGCCAACCGGCTAGCCCTGGTTGGGACGTCGACGGCTCGAGACGAGCTTTCCAATGGCAGCTCCCTCGCCTCGGATTCAACCCGATGAAAAGTTATGGTCGTCCGAAGCGCACACGAGACGAATCGCCAAGCCTTAAAGCGCTTGATCGCGCCACACTTGACAAAAGCGATCATACCAAAGACTAATGCACCGGATCCCATCGAACTCCGCAGCTTAAGCGTGCTTGGGCGAGAGTAGTACTCGGGATGGGTGACCTCCCCGGAAGTCCTCGTGTTGCACCTCCTCCTTTTTGGTCAATCGCCGGTTTGTTCTTTACAAAGTGTCGCACACGCGCCGGGTTTTTGATTATTAAATCGCGTCGGCGACCCGAGCCGGCGACCCGAGTGGGTCCGGTCCTCCACGCCGGATTCTCGCCTCGGCCGGCTCCGATCCCGGCCGTCATCGGGCCGGGCAAAGAAAAGCTCGAAAATCAGGATCCGGAACGGGTTTTTGAGGTCGACCCGACGTCAACCGGCTAGCCCCGGTTGGGACGTCGACGGCTCGAGACGAGCTTTCCAATGGCAGCTCCTCGCCTCGGATTCAACCCGATGAAAAGTTATGGTCGTCCGGCGCACACGAGACGAATCGGCCAAGCCTTAAAGCGCTTGATCGCGCCACACTTGACAAAGTGCGATCATACCAAAGACTAATGCACCGATCCCATCGAACTCCGCAGCTAAGCGTGCTTGGGCGAGAGTAGTACTGGGATGGGTGACCTCCGGGAAGTCCTCGTGTTGCACCTCCTCCTTTTGGTCAATCGGGTTTGTTCTTTACAAGTCGCACACGCGCCGGGTTTTTGATTATTAAATCGCGTCGGCGACCCGAGCCGGCGACCCGAGTGGGTCCGGTCCCCACGCCGATTCTCGCCCTTTGCCGGCTCCGATCCCGGCCGTCATCGGCCGGCAAAAAAGCTCGAAAATCAGGATCCGAACGGGTTTTTGAGGTCGACCCGACGTCAACCGGCTAGCCCTGGTTGGGACGTCGACGGCTCGAGACGAGCTTTCCAATGGCAGCCCCTCGCCTCGGGATTCAACCCGGATGAAAAGTTATGGTCGTCCGAAGCGCACACGAGACGAATCGGCCAAGCCTTAAAGCAACTTGATCGCGCCACACTTGACAAAGCGATCATACCAAGACTAATGCACCGGATCCCATCGAACTCCGCAGCTTAAGCGTGCTTGGGCGAGAGTAGTACTGGGATGGGTGACCTCCCGGGAAGTCCTCGTGTTGCACCTCCTCCTTTTTGGTCAATCAGGTTTGTTCTTTACAAAGTGTCGCACACGCGCCGGTTTTTGATTATTAAATCGCGTCGGCGACCCGAGCCGGCGACCCGAGTGGGTCCGGTCCTCCACGCGGATTCTCGCCCGGCCGGCTCCGATCCTGCCGTCATCGGGCCGGGCAAAGAAAAGCTCGGAAAATCAGGATCCGAACGGGTTTTTGAGGTCGACTCGACGTCAACCGGCTAGCCCTGGTTGGGACGTCGACGGGCTCGAGACGAGCTTTCCAATGGCAGCCTCCCTCGGATTCAACCCGATGAAAAGTTATGGTCGTCCGGCGCACACGAGACGAATCGGCCAAGCCTTAAAGCAGCTTGATCGCGCCACACTTGACAAAAGGATCATACCAAAGACTAATGCACCGATCCCATCGAACTCCGCAGCTTAAGCGTGCTTGGGCGAGAGTAGTACGGGATGGGTGACCTCCGGGAAGTCCTCGTGTTGCACCCTCCTTTTTGGTCAATCAGTTTGTTCTTTACAAAGTGTCGCACACGCGCCGGGTTTTTGATTATTAAATCGCGTCGGCGACCCGAGCCGGCGACCCGAGTGGGTCCGGTCCTCCACGCCGGATTCTGCGCCCGGCCGGCCCGATCCCGCCGCCATCGGGCCGGCAAAGAAAAAGCTCGAAAATCAGATCCGAACGGGTTTTTGAGGTCGACCCGACGTCAACCGGCTAGCCCTGGTTGGGACGTCGACGGCTCGAGACGAGCTTTCCAATGGCAGCTCCTCGCCTCGGATTCAACCCGATGAAAAGTTATGGTCGTCCGGCGCACGAGACGACCGCCAAGCCTTAAAGCGCTTGATCGCGCCACACTTGACAAAGCGATCATACCAAAGACTAATGCACCGATCCCATCGAACTCCGCAGCTTAAGCGTGCTTGGGCGAGAGTAGTACTGGGATGGGTGACCTCCGGGAAGTCCTCGTGTTGCACCTCCTCCTTTTTGGTCAATCCAGGTTTGTTCTTTACAAAGTCGCACACGCGCCGGTTTTTTGATTATTAAATCGCGTCGGCGACCCGAGCCGGCGACCCCGACCCGAGCCGGGTCCGGTCCTCCACGCCGATTTCGCCTGGCGCTCCGATCCCGCCGCATCGGGCCGGGCAAAGAAAAGCTCGGAAAATCAGGATCCGAACGGGTTTTTGAGGTCGACCGACGTCAACCGGCTAGCCCCGGTTGGGACGTCGACGGCTCGAGACGAGCTTTCCAATGGCAGCCCCTCGCCTCGGATTCAACCCGATGAAAAGTTATGGTCGTCCGAAGCGCACACGAGACGAATCGCCAAGCCTTAAAGCAGCTTGATCGCGCCACACTTGACAAAGCGATCATACCAAAGACTAATGCACCGATCCCATCGAACTCCGCAGCTTAAGCGTGCTTGGGCGAGAGTAGTACGGGATGGGTGACCTCCCGGGAAGTCCTCGTGTTGCACCTCCTCCTTTTTGGTCAATCAAGTTTGTTCTTTACAAAGTGTCGCACACGCGCCGGGTTTTTGATTATTAAATCGCGTCTGGCGACCCGACGGCCGAGCCGGCGACCCGAGTGGGTCCGGTCCTCCACGCCGATTCTGCCCTGGCCGGCTCCGATCCCGGCGCATCGGCCGGGCAAAGAAAAGCTCGGAAAATCAGGATCCGGAACGGGTTTTTGAGGTCGACCCGACGTCAACCGGCTAGCCCCGGTTGGGACGTCGACGGCTCGAGACGAGCTTTCCAATGGCAGCTCACGCCTCGGATTCAACCCGATGAAAAGTTATGGTCGTCCGAAGCGCACACGAGACGAATCGCCAAGCCTTAAAGCGCTTGATCGCGCCACACTTGACAAAGCGATCATACCAAAGACTAATGCACCGGATCCCATCGAACTCCGCAGCTTAAGCGTGCTTGGGCGAGAGTAGTACTGGGATGGGTGACCTCCTGGGAAGTCCTCGTGTTGCACCTCCTCCTTTTTGGTCAGTCAGGTTTGTTCTTTACACGTTGTCGCACACGCGCCGGGTTTTTGATTATTAAATCGCGTCGGCGACTCCGAGCCGGCGACCCGAGTGGGTCCGGTCCTCCACGCCGGATTCTGCCTCGGCTGGCTCCGATCCCGGCCGTCATCGGGCCGGGCAGAAAAGCTCGGAAAATCAGGATCCGAACGGGTTTTGAGGTCGACCGACGTCAACCGGCTAGCCCCGGTTGGGACGTCGACGGCTCGAGACGAGCTTTCCAATGGCAGCTCCTCGCCGGATTCAACCCGATGAAAAGTTATGGTCGTCCGAAGCGCACACGAGACGAATCGCCAAGCCTTAAAGCGCTTGATCGCGCCACACTTGACAAAGCGATCATACCAAAGACTAATGCACCGGATCCCATCGAACTCCGCAGTTAAGCGTGCTTGGGCGAGAGTAGTACTGGGATGGGTGACCTCCTGGGAAGTCCTCGTGTTGCACCTCCTCCTTTTTGGTCAGTCAGGTTTGTTCTTTACAAGTGTCGCACACGCGCCGGGTTTTGATTATTAAATCGCGTCGGCGACCCGAGCCGGCGACCCGAGTGGGTCCGGTCCCCACGCCGGATTCTGCCCCGGCCGGCTCCGATCCCGCCGCATCGGCCGGGCAAAGAAAAGCTCGAAAATCAGGATCCGGAACGGGTTTTTGAGGTCGACGACGTCAACCGGGCTAGCCCTGGTTGGGACGTCGACGGCTCGAGACGAGCTTTCCAATGGCAGCCTCCTCGCCGGATTCAACCCGATGAAAAGTTATGGTCGTCCGAAGCGCACACGAGACGAATCGCCAAGCCTTAAAGCGCTTGATCGCGCCACACTTGACAAAGGATCATACCAAAGACTAATGCACCGGATCCCATCGAACTCCGCAGCTTAAGCGTGCTTGGGCGAGAGTAGTACTGGGACGGGTGACCTCCCGGGAAGTCCTCGTGTTGCACCTCCTCCTTTTTGGTCAATCAGGTTTGTTCTTTACAAAGTTGCGCACACGCGCCGGGTTTTTGATTATTAAATCGCGTCGCGACCCGAGCCGCGAGAGCGGGTCCGCTCCTCCACGCCGATTCCCCGCCTGAGCCGGCCCGATCCTGGCCGCTCATCGGGCCGGGAAGTCGAAAATCAGATCCGAACGGGCTTTTGAGGTCGACCGACGCCAACCGGGCTAGCCCGGTTGGGACGCGACGGCTCGAGACGAGCTTTCCAACGGCAGCCTCCTCGCCGGATTCAACCCGATGAAAAGTTATGGTCGTCCGGCGCACACGAGACGACCGCCAAGCCTTAAAGCGCTTGATCGCGCCACACTTGACAAAAGCGATCATACCAAAGACTAATGCACCGGATCCCATCGAACTCCGCAGCTTGCGTGCTTGGGCGAGAGTAGTACGGGACGGGTGACCTCCCGGAAGTCCTCGTGTGCGCACCTCCTCCTTTTTGGTCAATCAGGTTTGTTCTTTTCGTGTCGCACACGCGCCGGTTTTTGATTATTAAATCGCGCTCCAAGTGGGTCCGGTCCCCACGCCGATTCTCGCTTCCGATCCTGGCCGCTTATCGGCCGGGCAAAAAAGCTCGGAAAATCAGGATCCGGAACGGGTTTTTGAGGTCGACCGACGCCAACCGGGCTAGCCCTGGTTGGGACGTCGACGGCTCGAGACGAGCTTTCCAATGGCAGCTCCCGCCGGATTCAACCCGATGAAAAGTTATGGTCGTCCGGCGCACACGAGACGAATCCATTGATCGCGCCACACTTGACAAAGCGATCATACCAAAGACTAATGCACCGGATCCCATCGAACTCCGCAGCTAAGCGTGCTTGGGCGAGAGTAGTACTGGGATGGGTGACCTCCCGGGAAGTCCTCGTGTTGCACCTCCTCCTTTTTGGTCACAGTTTGTTCTTTACAAGTGTCGCACACGCGCCGGTTTTTGATTATTAAATCGCGTCGCGACCCGAGCCGGCGACCCGAGTGGGTCCGGTCCTCCACGCCGGATTCTCGCTCGGGCTCGATCCTGGCCGTCATCGGGCCGGCAGCAAAAGCTCGAAAATCAGGATCCGAACGGGTTTTGAGGTCGACCCGACGTCAACCGGCTAGCCCTGGTTGGGACGTCGACGGCTCGAGACGAGCTTTCCAATGGCAGCTCCTCGCCTCGGATTCAACCCGATGAAAAGTTATGGTCGTCCGAAGCGCACACGAGACGAATCGCCCAAGCCTTAAAGCGCTGATCGCGCCACACTTGACAAAGCGATCATACCAAAGACTAATGCACCGATCCCATCGAACTCCGCAGCTTAAGCGTGCTTGGGCGAGAGTAGTACTGGGATGGGTGACCTCCGGGAAGTCCTCGTGTTGCACCTCCTCCTTTTTGGTCAATCAGGTTTGTTCTTTACAAAGGTCGCACACGCGCCGGTTTTTGATTATTAAATCGCGACGGCTTTATCGGCGACCCGAGCCGGCGACCCGAGTGGGTCCGGTCCTCCACGCCGATTCTGCCTGGCCGGCTCCGATCCCGGCCGTCATCGGGCCGGGCAAAGAAAAGCTCGAAAATCAGGATCCGGAACGGGTTTTTGAGGTCGACCCGACGCCAACCGGGCTAGCCCTGGTTGGGACGTCGACGGCTCGAGACGAGCTTTCCAATGGCAGCCTCGCCTCGGATTCAACCCGATGAAAAGTTATGGTCGTCCGAAGCGCACACGAGACGAATCGCCAAGCCTTAAAGCGCTGATCGCGCCACACTTGACAAAGCGATCATACCAAAGACTAATGCACCGGATCCCATCGAACTCCGCAGCTTAAGCGTGCTTGGGCGAGAGTAGTACCGGGATGGGTGACCTCCGGGAAGTCCTCGTGTTGCACCTCCTCCTTTTTGGTCAGTCAGGTTTGTTCTTTACAGTGTCGCACACGCGCCGGGTTTTTGATTATTAAATCGCGTCGGCGACCCGAGCCGGCGACCCGAGTGGGTCCGGTCCTCCACGCCGGATTCTGCGCTGCCGGCTCCGATCCTGGCCGTCATCGGGCGGCAAAGAAAAGCTCGGAAAATCAGGATCCGAACGGGTTTTTGAGGTCGACTCCGACGCCAACCGGCTAGCCCTGGTTGGGACGTCGACGGCTCGAGACGAGCTTTCCAACGGCAGCCTTCCTCGCCTCGGATTCAACCCGATGAAAAGTTATGGTCGTCCGAAGCGCACACGAGACGAATCGCCAAGCCTTAAAGCAGCTTGATCGCGCCACACTTGACAAAAGCGATCATACCAGCACTAATGCACCGATCCCATCAACTCCGCAGCTTAAGCGTGCTTGGGCGAGAGTAGTACCGGGATGGGTGACCTCCTGGGAAGTCCTCGTGTTGCACCTCCTCCTTTTTGGTCAGTCAGGTTTGTTCTTTACAAAAGGTCGCACACGCGCCGGTTTTTGATTATTAAATCGCGTCGGCGACTCCGAGCCGGCGACCCGAGTGGGTCCGGTCCTCCACGCCGGATTCTCGCCTTGGCCGGCTCCGATCCCGGCCGCATCGGCCGGGCAGAAAAGCTCGAAAATCAGGATCCGGAACGGGTTTTTGAGGTCGACCGACGCCAACCGGCTAGCCCCGGTTGGGACGTCGACGGGCTCGAGACGAGCTTTCCAATGGCAGCCTCCCTCGGGATTCAACCCGATGAAAAGTTATGGTCGTCCGAAGCGCACACGAGACGAATCGCCAAGCCTTAAAGCGCTTGATCGCGCCACACTTGACAAAGCGATCATACCAAAGACTAATGCACCGGATCCCATCGAACTCCGCAGCTTAAGCGTGCTTGGGCGAGAGTAGTACTGGACGGGTGACCTCCCGGGAAGTCCTCGTGTTGCACCTCCTCCTTTTTGGTCAGTCAGGTTTGTTCTTTACAGTGTCGCACACGCGCCGGGTTTTTGATTATTAAATCGCGTCGGCGACTCGAGCCGGCGACCCGAGTGGGTCCGGTCCTCCACGCCGGATTCTGCCCCGGCCGGCTCCGATCCCGGCCGTCATCGGGCCGGGCAAAAAAAGCTCGAAAATCAGGATCCGGAACGGGTTTTTGAGGTCGACCGACGTCAACCGGCTAGCCCTGGTTGGGACGTCGACGGGCTCGAGACGAGCTTTCCAATGGCAGCTCCTCGCCCCTCGGATTCAACCCGATGAAAAGTTATGGTCGTCCGAAGCGCACACGAGACGAATCGGCCAAGCCTTAAAGCGCTTGATCGCGCCACACTTGATGGGCGATCATACCAAAGACTAATGCACCGGATCCCATCGAACTCCGCAGCTTAAGCGTGCTTGGGCGAGAGTAGTACCGGGATGGGTGACCTCCCGGGAAGTCCTCGTGTTGCACCTCCTCCTTTTGGTCGGCCAGGTTTGTTGTTTACGTTGTCGCACACGCGCCGGTTTTTGATTATTAAATCGCGTGACCCCGAGCCGGCGACCCGAGTGGGTCCGGTCCTCCACGCCGATTCTCGCTTCGGCCGGCCCGATCCCGGCCGCCATCGGGCCGGCAGCAAAGCTCGGAAAATCAGGATCCGAACGGGTTTTGAGGTCGACCGACGTCAACCGGCTAGCCCTGGTTGGGACGTCGACGGGCTCGAGACGAGCTTTCCAATGGCAGCCTCCCTCGCCTCGGATTCAACCCGATGAAAAGTTATGGTCGTCCGGCGCACACGAGACGACCGCCAAGCCTTAAAGCGCTGATCGCGCCACACTTGACAAAGCGATCATACCAAAGACTAATGCACCGGATCCCATCGAACTCCGCAGCTTAAGCGTGCTTGGGCGAGAGTAGTACTGGGATGGGTGACCTCCCGGGAAGTCCTCGTGTTGCACCTCCTCCTTTTGGTCACCAGGTTTGTTCTTTACAAGTGTCGCACACGCGCGGGTTTTTGATTATTAAATCGCGTCCGAGCCGGCGAGCGACCCGAAAGTGGGTCCGGTCCTCCACGCCGGATTCTGCTCCGCCGGCTCCGATCCCGGCCGCCATCGGCCGGCAGAAAAGCTCGGAAAATCAGGATCCGAACGGGTTTTTGAGGTCGAATTTGACGTCAACCGGCTAGCCCTGGTTGGGACGTCGACGGCTCGAGACGAGCTTTCCAATGGCAGCTCCTCGCCGGATTCAACCCGGATGAAAAGTTATGGTCGTCCGAAGCGCACACGAGACGACCGCCCAAGCCTTAAAGCAAGCTTGATCGCGCCACACTTGACAAAAGCGATCATACCAAGACTAATGCACCGGATCCCATCGAACTCCGCAGCTTAAGCGTGCTTGGGCGAGAGTAGTACGGGATGGGTGACCTCCCGGGAAGTCCTCGTGTTGCACCTCCTCCTTTTTGGTCAGTCAGGTTTGTTCTTTACAGTGTCGCACACGCGCCAGGTTTTTGATTATTAAATCGCGTCGGCGACGACGAGCCGCGACCCGAGCGGGTCCGGTCCTCCACGCCGATTCTCGCTCCTGGCCGGCTCCGATCCCGCCGTCATCGGGCCGGGCAAGAAAAGCTCGGAAAATCAGGATCCGGAACGGGTTTTTGAGGTCGACCCGACGTCAACCGGCTAGCCCTGGTTGGGACGTCGACGGCTCGAGACGAGCTTTCCAATGGCAGCTCCCTCGCCGGATTCAACCCGATGAAAAGTTATGGTCGTCCGGCGCACACGAGACGAATCGGCCAAGCCTTAAAGCAGCTGATCGCGCCACACTTGACAAAGCGATCATACCAAAGACTAATGCACCGGATCCCATCGAACTCCGCAGCTTAAGCGTGCTTGGGCGAGAGTAGTATGGGATGGGTGACCTCCCGGGAAGTCCTCGTGTTGCACCTCCTCCTTTTTGGTCACAGGTTTGTTCTTTACAAAGTCGCACACGCGCCGGGTTTTTGATTATTAAATCGCGTCGGCGACCCGAGCCGGCGACCCGAGTGGGTCCGGTCCTCCACGCCGGATTCTCGCCCTTCGCCGGCCCGATCCCGGCCGTCATCGGCCGGGCAAAGAAAAGCTCGGAAAATCAGGATCCGAACGGGTTTTTGAGGTCGACTCGACGTCAACCGGCTAGCCCTGGTTGGGACGTCGACGGCTCGAGACGAGCTTTCCAATGGCAGCCTTCCTCGCCTCGGATTCAACCCGATGAAAAGTTATGGTCGTCCGAAGCACACGAGACGAATCGGCCAAGCCTTAAAGCGCTTGATCGCGCCACACTTGACAAAGATCATACCAAAGACTAATGCACCGGATCCCATCGAACTCCGCAGCTTAAGCGTGCTTGGGCGAGAGTAGTACCGGGATGGGTGACCTCCCGGGAAGTCCTCGTGTTGCACCTCCTCCTTTTTGGTCAATCCAGTTTGTTCTTTACAGTGTCGCACACGCGCCGGTTTTTGATTATTAAATCGCGTCGGCGACCCGCCGGCGAGCCGCGACTCGAGCGCGACCGAGGGGTCCGGTCCCCACGCCGATTCTGCGCCCGATTGCCTCGATCCCGTCCGTCATCGGCCGGCAAGAAAAGCTCGGAAAATCAGGATCCGGAACGGGTTTTTGAGGTCGACCGACGTCAACCGGGCTAGCCCCGGTTGGGACGTCGACGGGCTCGAGACGAGCTTTCAATGGCAGCTCCTCGCCTCGGATTCAACCCGATGAAAAGTTATGGTCGTCCGAAGCGCACACGAGACGACCGGCCAAGCCTTAAAGCGCTTGATCGCGCCACACTTGACAAAAAGGTGCGATCATACCAAAGCACTAATGCACCGGATCCCATCGAACTCCGCAGCTTAAGCGTGCTTGGGCGAGAGTAGTATCGGGATGGGTGACCTCCCGGGAAGTCCTCGTGTTGCACCTCCTCCTTTTGGTCAATCAGGTTTGTTCTTTACAGTGTCGCACACGCGCCGGTTTTTGATTATTAAATCGCGTCGGCGACCCGAGCCGGCGACTGAGCCGGGTCCCGAAAGGGTCCGGCCCCCACGCCGGATTCTCCACGCCGGATTTCCCTCGGCTGCTCCGATCCCGGCCGTCATCGGCCGGGCAAAGAAAAGCTCGGAAAATCAGGATCCGGAACGGGTTTTTGAGGTCGACCCGACGCCAACCGGGCTAGCCCTGGTTGGGACGCGACGGGCTCGAGACGAGCTTTCAATGGCAGCTCCTCGCCTCGGATTCAACCCGATGAAAAGTTATGGTCGTCCGAAGCGCACACGAGACGAATCGGCCAAGCCTTAAAGCAGTTGATCGCGCCACACTTGACAAAGTGCGATCATACCAAAGACTAATGCACCGGATCCCATCGAACTCCGCAGCTTAAGCGTGCTTGGGCGAGAGTAGTACGGGATGGGTGACCTCCCGGGAAGTCCTCGTGTTGCACCTCCTCCTTTTTGGTCAATCAGGTTTGTTGTTTTACCGTGTCGCACACGCGCCGGGTTTTTGATTATTAAATCGCGTCGGCGACCCGAGCCGGCGACCCGAGTGGGTCCGGTCCCCACGCCGGATTCTGCCTGGCCGGCTCCGATCCCGGCCGTCATCGGGCCGGGCAAAAAAAGCTCGGAAAATCAGGATCCGAACGGGTTTTTGAGGTCGACTCGACGTCAACCGGCTAGCCCCGGTTGGGACGTCGACGGCTCGAGACGAGCTTTCCAATGGCAGCCCCTCGCCGGATTCAACCCGATGAAAAGTTATGGTCGTCCGAAGCGCACACGAGACGAATCGGCCAAGCCTTAAAGCAGCTTGATCGCGCCACACTTGACAAAGGTGCGATCATACCAAAGACTAATGCACCGGATCCCATCGAACTCCGCAGCTTAAGCGTGCTTGGGCGAGAGTAGTACGGGATGGGTGACCTCCCCGGGAAGTCCTCGTGTTGCACCTCCTCCTTTTTGGTCAATCAGGTTTGTTCTTTACAAAGTGTCGCACACGCGCCGGGTTTTTGATTATTAAATCGCGTCGGCGACCCGAGCCGACCCCGACCCGAGTGGGTCCGGCCCTCCACGCCGGATTCTCGCTTCGGCCGGCCCGATCCCGGCCGTCATCGGCCGGGCAAAGAAAAAGCTCGGAAAATCAGGATCCGGAACGGGTTTTTGAGGTCGACTCGACGTCAACCGGGCTAGCCCTGGTTGGGACGTCGACGGCTCGAGACGAGCTTTCCAATGGCAGCTCCTCGCCTCGGATTCAACCCGATGAAAAGTTATGGTCGTCCGAAGCGCACACGAGACGAATCGCCAAGCCTTAAAGCAATTGATCGCGCCACACTTGACAAAAGCGATCATACCAAAGACTAATGCACCGGATCCCATCGAACTCCGCAGCTTAAGCGTGCTTGGGCGAGAGTAGTACTGGGATGGGTGACCTCCGGGAAGTCCTCGTGTTGCACCTCCTCCTTTTGGTCAATCGTTTGTTCTTTACAAAGGTCGCACACGCGCCGGGTTTTTGATTATTAAATCGCGTCGGCGACCCGAGCCGGCGACTCGAGTGGGTCCGGTCCTCCACGCCGGATTCTCGCCGGCCGGTCCGATCCTGGCCGTCATCGGGCCGGCAAGAAAAGCTCGGAAAATCAGGATCCGAACGGGTTTTTGAGGTCGACTCGACGTCAACCGGCTAGCCCTGGTTGGGACGTCGACGGCTCGAGACGAGCTTTCCAATGGCAGCTCCCGCCGGATTCAACCCGGATGAAAAGTTATGGTCGTCCGAAGCGCACACGAGACGACCGCCAAGCCTTAAAGCAATTGATCGCGCCACACTTGACAAAGGATCATACCAGACTAATGCACCGGATCCCATCGAACTCCGCAGCTTAAGCGTGCTTGGGCGAGAGTAGTACTGGGATGGGTGACCTCCGGGAAGTCCTCGTGTTGCACCTCCTCCTTTTGGTCAATCAGTTTGTTCTTTACAAAGTCGCACACGCGCCAGGTTTTTGATTATTAAATCGCGTCGGCGACCCGAGCCGGCGACCCGAGTGGGTCCGGTCCCCACGCCGGATTCTCGCCCGGCGGCCCGATCCTGGCCGTCATCGGGGGCAAGAAAAGCTCGGAAAATCAGGATCCGAACGGGTTTTTGAGGTCGACTCGACGTCAACCGGGCTAGCCCTGGTTGGGACGTCGACGGCTCGAGACGAGCTTTCCAATGGCAGCTCCTCGCCGGATTCAACCCGATGAAAAGTTATGGTCGTCCGAAGCGCACACGAGACGAATCGGCCAAGCCTTAAAGCGCTGATCGCGCCACACTTGACAAAGCGATCATACCAAGACTAATGCACCGGATCCCATCGAACTCCGCAGCTTAAGCGTGCTTGGGCGAGAGTAGTACGGGACGGGTGACCTCCCGGGAAGTCCTCGTGTTGCACCTCCTCCTTTTGGTCAATCAGTTTGTTGTTTACAAGTGTCGCACACGCGCCGGTTTTTGATTATTAAATCGCGTTTGCGACCGGGCGACGAGCCGGCGACCCGAGTGGGTCCGGTCCCCACGCCGGATTCTGCCTCGGCCGGCTCCGATCCCGGCCGTCATCGGCCGGGCAAAGAAAAGCTCGGAAAATCAGGATCCGAACGGGTTTTGAGGTCGACTCGACGTCAACCGGCTAGCCCTGGTTGGGACGTCGACGGGCTCGAGACGAGCTTTCCAATGGCAGCTCCCTCGCCTCGGATTCAACCCGATGAAAAGTTATGGTCGTCCGAAGCGCACACGAGACGACCGGCCAAGCCTTAAAGCGCTTGATCGCGCCACACTTGACAAAGTGCGATCATACCAAAGACTAATGCACCGGATCCCATCAGAACTCCGCAGTTAAGCGTGCTTGGGCGAGAGTAGTACTGGGATGGGTGACCTCCTGGGAAGTCCTCGTGTTGCACCTCCTCCTTTTTGGTCAATCAGGTTTGTTCTTTACAGTGTCGCACACGCGCCGGGTTTTTGATTATTAAATCGCGTCGGCGACCCGAGCCGGCGACCCGACCCGAGTGGGTCCGGTCCCCCACGCCGGATTCGCTCCTGGTCTGGCTCCGATCCCGGCCGTCATCGGGTCAGCTCGGGCAAAAAAGCTCGAAAATCAGGATCCGGAACGGGTTTTTGAGGTCGAACTCGACGTCAACCGGGCTAGCCCTGGTTGGGACGTCGACGGGCTCGAGACGAGCTTTCCAATGGCAGCTCCCTCGCCTCGGGATTCAACCCGGATGAAAAGTTATGGTCGTCCAAGCGCACACGAGACGACCGCCAAGCCTTAAAGCGCTTGATCGCGCCACACTTGACAAAGCGATCATACCAGACTAATGCACCGGATCCCATCGAACTCCGCAGCTTAAGCGTGCTTGGGCGAGAGTAAGATCGGGATGGGTGACCTCCCGGGAAGTCCTCGTGTTGCACCTCCTCCTTTTTGGTCAATCAGGTTTGTTCTTTACAAGTGTCGCACACGCGCCGGTTTTTGATTATTAAATCGCGTCTGAGCGACCCGAGCGAGCGGCGACCCGACTCCGAGTGGGTCCGGTCCTCCACGCCGGATTCTCGCCCTGGCCGGCTCCGATCCCGCCGTCATCGGCCGGCAAAGAAAGCTCGGAAAATCAGGATCCGGAACGGGTTTTTGAGGTCGAACTCGACGTCAACCGGGCTAGCCCCGGTTGGGACGTCGACGGGCTCGAGACGAGCTTTCCAATGGCAGCTCCCTCGCCTCGGATTCAACCCGATGAAAAGTTATGGTCGTCCGAAGCGCACACGAGACGAATCGGCCAAGCCTTAAAGCAGCTTGATCGCGCCACACTTGACAAAGGATCATACCAAAGACTAATGCACCGGATCCCATCGAACTCCGCAGCTTAAGCGTGCTTGGGCGAGAGTAGTACTGGGATGGGTGACCTCCCGGGAAGTCCTCGTGTTGCACCTCCTCCTTTTGGTCAATCGGTTTGTTGTTTAATGTCGCACACGCGCCGGTTTTTGATTATTAAATCGCGCTGCGACCCGAGCCGGCGACCCGAGTGGGTCCGGTCCCCCACGCCGGATTCTGCCCCGGCCGGCTCCGATCCTGGCCGTCATCGGGCTGGCAGCAAAAGCTCGGAAAATCAGGATCCGGAACGGGTTTTTGAGGTCGACCCGACGTCAACCGGCTAGCCCTGGTTGGGACGTCGACGGCTCGAGACGAGCTTTCCAATGGCAGCTCCTCGCCTCGGATTCAACCCGGATGAAAAGTTATGGTCGTCCGGCGCACACGAGACGAATCGCCAAGCCTTAAAGCAGCTTGATCGCGCCACACTTGACAAAGTGCGATCATACCAGCACTAATGCACCGGATCCCATCGAACTCCGCAGCTTAAGCGTGCTTGGGCGAGAGTAGTACTGGGATGGGTGACCTCCCCGGGAAGTCCTCGTGTTGCACCTCCTCCTTTTGGTCAATCAGGTTTGTTCTTTACAAAGTGTCGCACACGCGCCGGGTTTTTGATTATTAAATCGCGTCGGCGACCCGAGCCGGCGACCCGAGGGGTCCGGTCCTCCACGCCGATTCTCGCCTCGGCCGGCTCCGATCCCGGCCGTCATCGGCCGGGCAAGAAAAGCTCGGAAAATCAGGATCCGAACGGGTTTTGAGGTCGACCCGACGTCAACCGGCTAGCCCTGGTTGGGACGTCGACGGGCTCGAGACGAGCTTTCCAATGGCAGCTCCCTCGCCGGGATTCAACCCGATGAAAAGTTATGGTCGTCCGGCGCACACGAGACGAATCGGCCAAGCCTTAAAGCAATTGATCGCGCCACACTTGACAAAGTGCGATCATACCAAAGACTAATGCACCGATCCCATCGAACTCCGCAGTTAAGCGTGCTTGGGCGAGAGTAGTACTGGGATGGGTGACCTCCTGGGAAGTCCTCGTGTTGCACCTCCTCCTTTTTGGTCAATCAGGTTTGTTGTTTACAGTGTCGCACACGCGCCAGGTTTTTGATTATTAAATCGCTGGCTTTGAGCCGGCGACTCCGAGCCGGCGACCCGAGTGGGTCCGGTCCCCACGCCGGATTCTCGCCTCCGGCCGGCCCGATCCCGGCCGTCATCGGGCTGGGCAAAGCAAAAGCTCGGAAAATCAGGATCCGGAACGGGTTTTTGAGGTCGACCGACGTCAACCGGGCTAGCCCCGGTTGGGACGTCGACGGCTCGAGACGAGCTTTCCAATGGCAGCCCCTCGCCTCGATTCAACCCGATGAAAAGTTATGGTCGTCCGAAGCGCACACGAGACGAATCGCCAAGCCTTAAAGCGATTGATCGCGCCACACTTGACAAAAGGTGCGATCATACCAGCACTAATGCACCGGATCCCATCAGAACTCCGCAGTTAAGCGTGCTTGGGCGAGAGTAGTACTGGGATGGGTGACCTCCTGGGAAGTCCTCGTGTTGCACCTCCTCCTTTTTGGTCAATCAGGTTTGTTGTTTACAGTGTCGCACACGCGCCAGGTTTTTGATTATTAAATCGCGTCGGCGACCCGAGCCGGCGACCCGAGCCGGCGACCCGAGTGGGTCCGGTCCCCCACGCCGGATTCTGCCTCCGGCTCCGATCCCGGCCATCGGGCCGGCAAAGAAAAGCTCGGAAAATCAGGATCCGGAACGGGTTTTTGAGGTCGACTCGACGTCAACCGGCTAGCCCCGGTTGGGACGTCGACGGGCTCGAGACGAGCTTTCCAATGGCAGCTCCCCGCCTCGGATTCAACCCGGATGAAAAGTTATGGTCGTCCGAAGCGCACACGAGACGAATCGGCCAAGCCTTAAAGCGCTTGATCGCGCCACACTTGACAAAGTGCGATCATACCAAAGACTAATGCACCGATCCCATCGAACTCCGCAGCTTAAGCGTGCTTGGGCGAGAGTAGTACGGGATGGGTGACCTCCCGGGAAGTCCTCGTGTTGCACCTCCTCCTTTTTGGTCAATCCAGGTTTGTTCTTTACAATGTCGCACACGCGCGGGTTTTTGATTATTAAATCGCGTCGGCGACCCGAGCCGGCGACCCGAGTGGGTCCGGTCCCCCACGCCGGATTCTCGCTTCTGGCGGCTCCGATCCTGGCCGTCATCGGGCTGGCAGCAAAAGCTCGGAAAATCAGGATCCGGAACGATTTTTGAGGTCGACCGACGTCAACCGGGCTAGCCCTGGTTGGGACGTCGACGGCTCGAGACGAGCTTTCCAATGGCAGCTCCTCGCCTCGATTCAACCCGATGAAAAGTTATGGTCGTCCGGGCGCACACGAGACGAATCGGCCAAGCCTTAAAGCAGTTGATCGCGCCACACTTGACAAAAGATCATACCAAAGCACTAATGCACCGGATCCCATCGAACTCCGCAGCTTAAGCGTGCTTGGGCGAGAGTAGTACTGGGATGGGTGACCTCCTGGGAAGTCCTCGTGTTGCACCTCCTCCTTTTTGGTCAGTCAGGTTTGTTCTTTACAGTGTCGCACACGCGCCGGGTTTTTGATTATTAAATCGCGTCGGCGACCCGAGTGGGTCCGGTCCCCACGCCGGATTCGGCCCCGGCCGGCTCCGATCCCGCCGTCATCGGGCTGGCAAGAAAAGCTCGGAAAATCAGGATCCGAACGGGTTTTGAGGTCGAATTCGACGTCAACCGGGCTAGCCCTGGTTGGGACGTCGACGGGCTCGAGACGAGCTTTCCAATGGCAGCTCCCTCGCCTCGGGATTCAACCCGGATGAAAAGTTATGGTCGTCCGAAGCGCACACGAGACGAATCGGCCAAGCCTTAAAGCAGTTGATCGCGCCACACTTGACAAAGTGCGATCATACCAAGCACTAATGCACCGGATCCCATCAGAACTCCGCAGTTAAGCGTGCTTGGGCGAGAGTAGTACTGGGATGGGTGACCTCCTGGGAAGTCCTCGTGTTGCACCTCCTCCTTTTTGGTCAATCAGGTTTGTTGTTTACAGTGTCGCACACGCGCCAGGTTTTTGATTATTAAATCGCGTCGGCGACCCGAGCCGGCGACCCGAGTGGGTCCGGTCCCCCACGCCGGATTCTGCCCCGGTCGGCTCCGATCCTGGCCGTCATCGGCCGGCAAAGCAAAAGCTCGGAAAATCAGGATCCGAACGGGTTTTTGAGGTCGACCCGACGTCAACCGGCTAGCCCTGGTTGGGACGTCGACGGGCTCGAGACGAGCTTTCCAATGGCAGCTCCCTCGCCTCGGGATTCAACCCGGATGAAAAGTTATGGTCGTCCGAAGCGCACACGAGACGAATCGGCCAAGCCTTAAAGCAGTTGATCGCGCCACACTTGACAAAGCGATCATACCAGCACTAATGCACCGGATCCCATCAGAACTCCGCAGTTAAGCGTGCTTGGGCGAGAGTAGTACTGGGATGGGTGACCTCCTGGGAAGTCCTCGTGTTGCACCTCCTCCTTTTTGGTCAATCAGGTTTGTTGTTTACAGTGTCGCACACGCGCCAGGTTTTTGATTATTAAATCGCGTCGGCGACCCGAGCCGGCGACCCGAGTGGGTCCGGGTCCGGTCCACGCCGATTTCGCTTTCGGCTCCGATCCCGCCGTCATCGGGCCGGGCAAGAAAAGCTCGGAAAATCAGGATCCGGAACGGGTTTTTGAGGTCGAATTCGACGTCAACCGGGCTAGCCCTGGTTGGGACGTCGACGGGCTCGAGACGAGCTTTCCAATGGCAGCTCCCTCGCCTCGGGATTCAACCCGGATGAAAAGTTATGGTCGTCCGAAGCGCACACGAGACGAATCGGCCAAGCCTTAAAGCAGTTGATCGCGCCACACTTGACAAAGCGATCATACCAAGCACTAATGCACCGGATCCCATCGAACTCCAGCTTAAGCGTGCTTGGGCGAGAGTAGTACTGGGATGGGTGACCTCCGGGAAGTCCTCGTGTTGCACCTCCTCCTTTTGGTCAATCGGTTTGTTCTTTACAGTGTCGCACACGCGCCAGGTTTTTGATTATTAAATCGCGTCGGCGACCCGAGCCGGCGAGCGACCGAGTGGGTCCGGTCCCCCACGCCGATTCTGCCTTGGCGGCTCCGATCCTGGCCGTCATCGGGCCGGCAAGCAAAAGCTCGGAAAATCAGGATCCGGAACGGGTTTTTGAGGTCGACTCGACGTCAACCGGCTAGCCCCGGTTGGGACGTCGACGGCTCGAGACGAGCTTTCCAATGGCAGCTCCTCGCCGGGATTCAACCCGATGAAAAGTTATGGTCGTCCGAAGCGCACACGAGACGAATCGGCCAAGCCTTAAAGCAAGCTTGATCGCGCCACACTTGACAAAGTGCGATCATACCAAGACTAATGCACCGGATCCCATCGAACTCCGCAGCTAAGCGTGCTTGGGCGAGAGTAGTACGGGATGGGTGACCTCCCGGGAAGTCCTCGTGTTGCACCTCCTCCTTTTGGTCAATCAGGTTTGTTCTTTACAAGTGTCGCACACGCGCCGGTTTTTGATTATTAAATCGCGTCGGCGACCCGAGCCGGCGACCGGGCGAGTGGGTCCGGTCCCCCACGCCGATTCTGCTCTCGGCGGCTCCGATCCCGGCCGTCATCGGGCTGGCAGCAAAGAAAGCTCGGAAAATCAGGATCCGGAACGGGTTTTTGAGGTCGACCCGACGTCAACCGGCTAGCCCTGGTTGGGACGTCGACGGCTCGAGACGAGCTTTCCAATGGCAGCTCCCTCGCCTCGGGATTCAACCCGATGAAAAGTTATGGTCGTCCGGCGCACACGAGACGAATCGGCCAAGCCTTAAAGCAGCTTGATCGCGCCACACTTGACAAAGCGATCATACCAAGCACTAATGCACCGGATCCCATCAAACTCCGCAGCTTAAGCGTGCTTGGGCGAGAGTAGTACGGGATGGGTGACCTCCCGGGAAGTCCTCGTGTTGCACCTCCTCCTTTTTGGTCAATCAGGTTTGTTCTTTCAAGTGTCGCACACGCGCCGGTTTTTTGATTATTAAATCGCGTCGGCGACCCGAGCCGGGCGACCCGAGTGGGTCCGGTCCTCCACGCCGGATTCTGCCCCTCGGCTCCGATCCCGCCGTCATCGGCCGGGCAGCAAAAGCTCGGAAAATCAGGATCCGGAACGGGTTTTTGAGGTCGACCCGACGTCAACCGGCTAGCCCCGGTTGGGACGTCGACGGCTCGAGACGAGCTTTCCAATGGCAGCTCCCTCGCCTCGGATTCAACCCGATGAAAAGTTATGGTCGTCCGAAGCGCACACGAGACGAATCGGCCAAGCCTTAAAGCGCTTGATCGCGCCACACTTGACAGGTGCGATCATACCAAAGACTAATGCACCGGATCCCATCGAACTCCGCAGCTTAAGCGTGCTTGGGCGAGAGTAGTACTGGGATGGGTGACCTCCGGGAAGTCCTCGTGTTGCACCTCCTCCTTTTTGGTCAATCAGTTTGTTCTTTACAAAGTGTCGCACACGCGCCGGGTTTTTGATTATTAAATCGCGTCGGCGACTCCGAGCCGGCGACCCGACCCGGGTCCGGTCCTCCACGCCGGATTCTCGCCCCGTCGGCTCCGATCCCGGCCGTCATCGGCCGGGCAAAGAAAAGCTCGGAAAATCAGGATCCGAACGGGTTTTTGAGGTCGTCGACGTCAACCGGCTAGCCCTGGTTGGGACGTCGACGGGCTCGAGACGAGCTTTCCAATGGCAGCTCCCTCGCCTCGGATTCAACCCGGATGAAAAGTTATGGTCGTCCGAAGCGCACACGAGACGAATCGGCCAAGCCTTAAAGCGCTTGATCGCGCCACACTTGACAAAAGCGATCATACCAAAGACTAATGCACCGGATCCCATCGAACTCCGCAGCTTAAGCGTGCTTGGGCGAGAGTAGTACGGGATGGGTGACCTCCGGGAAGTCCTCGTGTTGCACCTCCTCCTTTTGGTCAATCCAGGTTTGTTCTTTACAAAGTGTCGCACACGCGCCGGTTTTTGATTATTAAATCGCGGCTTGGGCGACTCCGAGCCGGCGACCCGAGTGGGTCCGGTCCCCCACGCCGGATTCTCGCCCGGCCGGCCCGATCCCCGCCGTCATCGGGCCGGGCAAAAAAAGCTCGGAAAATCAGGATCCGAACGGGTTTTTGAGGTCGACTTCGACGTCAACCGGGCTAGCCCTGGTTGGGACGTCGACGGGCTCGAGACGAGCTTTCCAATGGCAGCTCCCTCGCCTCGGGATTCAACCCGGATGAAAAGTTATGGTCGTCCGAAGCGCACACGAGACGAATCGGCCAAGCCTTAAAGCAGTTGATCGCGCCACACTTGACAAAGCGATCATACCAAAGACTAATGCACCGGATCCCATCGAACTCCGCAGCTTAAGCGTGCTTGGGCGAGAGTAGTACTGGGATGGGTGACCTCCTGGGAAGTCCTCGTGTTGCACCTCCTCCTTTTTGGTCAGTCAGGTTTGTTCTTTACAGTGTCGCACACGCGCCGGGTTTTTGATTATTAAATCGCGTCGGCGACCCGAGCCGGCGACCCGAGTGGGTCCGGTCCTCCACGCCGGATTCTGCCCCGGTCGGCTCCGATCCTGGCCGTCATCGGGCTGGCAGCAAAAGCTCGGAAAATCAGGATCCGGAACGGGTTTTTGAGGTCGACCGACGTCAACCGGCTAGCCCTGGTTGGGACGTCGACGGCTCGAGACGAGCTTTCCAATGGCAGCTCCCTCGCCTCGGATTCAACCCGATGAAAAGTTATGGTCGTCCGAAGCGCACACGAGACGAATCGGCCAAGCCTTAAAGCAGCTTGATCGCGCCACACTTGACAAAGTGCGATCATACCAAAGACTAATGCACCGGATCCCATCAGAACTCCGCAGTTAAGCGTGCTTGGGCGAGAGTAGTACTGGGATGGGTGACCTCCTGGGAAGTCCTCGTGTTGCACCTCCTCCTTTTTGGTCAGTCAGGTTTGTTCTTTACAGTGTCGCACACGCGCCGGGTTTTTGATTATTAAATCGCGTCGGCGACCCGAGCCCCGAGCGACCGAGTGGGTCCGGTCCCCACGCCGGATTCTGCTCGGCCGGCTCCGATCCCGGCCGCCGTCATCGGCTGGGCAGAAAAGCTCGGAAAATCAGGATCCGGAACGGGTTTTTGAGGTCGACTCCGACGTCAACCGGCTAGCCCTGGTTGGGACGTCGACGGCTCGAGACGAGCTTTCCAATGGCAGCTCCTCGCCTCGGATTCAACCCGATGAAAAGTTATGGTCGTCCGAAGCGCACACGAGACGAATCGGCCAAGCCTTAAAGCGCTTGATCGCGCCACACTTGACAAAAAGCGATCATACCAAAGACTAATGCACCGGATCCCATCAGAACTCCGCAGCTAAGCGTGCTTGGGCGAGAGTAGTACTGGGATGGGTGACCTCCTGGGAAGTCCTCGTGTTGCACCTCCTCCTTTTGGTCAATCAGGTTTGTTGTTACAAGTGTCGCACACGCGCCGGTTTTTGATTATTAAATCGCGTCGGCGACCCGAGCCGGCGACCCGAGTGGGTCCGGTCCCCACGCCGGATTCTCGCCGGCCGGCTCCGATCCCGCCGGGGCATCGGCCGGGCAAAGAAAAGCTCGGAAAATCAGGATCCGGAACGGGTTTTGAGGTCGACCCGACGTCAACCGGGCTAGCCCTGGTTGGGACGTCGACGGGCTCGAGACGAGCTTTCCAATGGCAGCTCCCTCGCCTCGGATTCAACCCGGATGAAAAGTTATGGTCGTCCGAAGCGCACACGAGACGAATCGCCAAGCCTTAAAGCAGCTGATCGCGCCACACTTGACAAAGCGATCATACCAAAGACACTAATGCACCGGATCCCATCGAACTCCGCAGCTTAAGCGTGCTTGGGCGAGAGTAGTACTGGGATGGGTGACCTCCGGGAAGTCCTCGTGTTGCACCTCCTCCTTTTTGGTCAATCGTTTTGTTGTTTACGTGTCGCACACGCGCCGGTTTTTGATTATTAAATCGCGTCGGCGACCCGAGCCGGCGACCCGAGTGGGTCCGGTCCCCACGCCGGATTCTGCCCCGGCCGGGCTCCGATCCCGTCATCGGGCCGGGCAAAGAAAAGCTCGGAAAATCAGGATCCGGAACGGGTTTTTGAGGTCGACTCGACGTCAACCGGCTAGCCCTGGTTGGGACGTCGACGGCTCGAGACGAGCTTTCCAATGGCAGCTCCCTCGCCTCGGATTCAACCCGATGAAAAGTTATGGTCGTCCGAAGCGCACACGAGACGAATCGGCCAAGCCTTAAAGCGCTTGATCGCGCCACACTTGACAAAAAGCGATCATACCAAAGACTAATGCACCGGATCCCATCGAACTCCGCAGCTTAAGCGTGCTTGGGCGAGAGTAGTACTGGGATGGGTGACCTCCGGGAAGTCCTCGTGTTGCACCTCCTCCTTTTTGGTCAATCAGGTTTGTTCTTTACAGTGTCGCACACGCGCCAGGTTTTTGATTATTAAATCGCGTCGACCCGAGCGACCCGAGTGGGTCCGGTCCTCCACGCCGATTCTGCCCCGGCCGGCTCCGATCCCGTCCGTCATCGGGCCGGGCAAAGAAAAGCTCGGAAAATCAGGATCCGAACGGGTTTTTGAGGTCGACTCGACGTCAACCGGCTAGCCCCGGTCGGGACGTCGACGGCTCGAGACGAGCTTTCCAATGGCAGCCTCCCTCGCCTCGGATTCAACCCGATGAAAAGTTATGGTCGTCCGAAGCGCACACGAGACGAATCGGCCAAGCCTTAAAGCGCTTGATCGCGCCACACTTGACAGGTGCGATCATACCAAAGACTAATGCACCGGATCCCATCGAACTCCGCAGCTTAAGCGTGCTTGGGCGAGAGTAGTACCGGGATGGGTGACCTCCCGGGAAGTCCTCGTGTTGCACCTCCTCCTTTTGGTCGGGCCAGGTTTGTTCTTTGGCAAAGTGTCGCACACGCGCCGGTTTTTGATTATTAAATCGCGTCGAGCGACCCGAGCCGGCGACCCGAGTGGGTCCGGTCCTCCACGCCGGATTCTGCTTTCTCGGCCGGCTCCGATCCCGGCCGTCATCGGGCCGGGCAAAGAAAAGCTCGGAAAATCAGGATCCGGAACGGGTTTTGAGGTCGACCCGACGTCAACCGGGCTAGCCCCGGTTGGGACGTCGACGGCTCGAGACGAGCTTTCCAATGGCAGCTCCCCGCCTCGGATTCAACCCGATGAAAAGTTATGGTCGTCCGGCGCGCACACGAGACGAATCGGCCAAGCCTTAAAGCGCTTGATCGCGCCACACTTGACAAAAGCGATCATACCAGCACTAATGCACCGGATCCCATCGAACTCCGCAGTTAAGCGTGCTTGGGCGAGAGTAGTACTGGGATGGGTGACCTCCTGGGAAGTCCTCGTGTTGCACCTCCTCCTTTTGGTCAATCAGGTTTGTTCTTTACAAGTGTCGCACACGCGCCGGGTTTTTGATTATTAAATCGCGTCGCGGCCCGAGCGGCGACCCGAGTGGGTCCGGTCCTCCACGCCGGATTCTGCCCTCGGTCGGCTCCGATCCCGGCCGTCACGGGCCGGGCAAAGAAAAGCTCGGAAAATCAGGATCCGAACGGGTTTTTGAGGTCGACTCCGACGTCAACCGGCTAGCCCTGGTTGGGACGTCGACGGGCTCGAGACGAGCTTTCCAATGGCAGCTCCTCGCCTCGGATTCAACCCGATGAAAAGTTATGGTCGTCCGAAGCGCACACGAGACGAATCGCCAAGCCTTAAAGCGCTGATCGCGCCACACTTGACAAAGTGCGATCATACCAGCACTAATGCACCGGATCCCATCGAACTCCGCAGTTAAGCGTGCTTGGGCGAGAGTAGTACTGGGATGGGTGACCTCCTGGGAAGTCCTCGTGTTGCACCTCCTCCTTTTGGTCAATCAGGTTTGTTCTTTACAGTGTCGCACACGCGCCGGGTTTTTGATTATTAAATCGCGTCGGCGACTCCGAGCCGGCGACCCGAGTGGGTCCGGTCCTCCACGCCGGATTCTCGCCCGGCCGGCTCCGATCCCGGCCGTCATCGGCCGGGCAAAGAAAAGCTCGGAAAATCAGGATCCGGAACGGGTTTTTGAGGTCGACCCGACGTCAACCGGCTAGCCCTGGTTGGGACGTCGACGGGCTCGAGACGAGCTTTCCAATGGCAGCTCCCTCGCCTCGGATTCAACCCGATGAAAAGTTATGGTCGTCCGAAGCGCACACGAGACGAATCGGCCAAGCCTTAAAGCGATTGATCGCGCCACACTTGACAGTGCGATCATACCAAGACTAATGCACCGGATCCCATCAGAACTCCGCAGTTAAGCGTGCTTGGGCGAGAGTAGTACTGGGATGGGTGACCTCCTGGGAAGTCCTCGTGTTGCACCTCCTCCTTTTTGGTCAGTCAGGTTTGTTCTTTACAGTGTCGCACACGCGCCGGGTTTTTGATTATTAAATCGCGTCGGCGACCCGAGCCGGCGACCCGAGTGGGTCCGGTCCTCCACGCCGGATTCTCGCCGGCCGGCCCGATCCCGGCCGCCATCGGGGGCAAAGAAAAGCTCGGAAAATCAGGATCCGAACGGGTTTTTGAGGTCGACTCGACGTCAACCGGCTAGCCCTGGTTGGGACGTCGACGGGCTCGAGACGAGCTTTCCAATGGCAGCTCCTCGCCTCGGATTCAACCCGATGAAAAGTTATGGTCGTCCGAAGCGCACACGAGACGAATCGCCAAGCCTTAAAGCGCTTGATCGCGCCACACTTGACAAAGCGATCATACCAGACTAATGCACCGGATCCCATCAGAACTCCGCAGTTAAGCGTGCTTGGGCGAGAGTAGTACTGGGATGGGTGACCTCCTGGGAAGTCCTCGTGTTGCACCTCCTCCTTTTTGGTCAGTCAGGTTTGTTCTTTACAGTGTCGCACACGCGCCGGTTTTTGATTATTAAATCGCGTCGGCGACCCGAGCCGGCGACCCGAGTGGGTCCGGTCCTCCACGCCGGATTCTGCCCCGGTCGGCTCCGATCCTGGCCGTCATCGGGTGGCAAGCAAAGCTCGGAAAATCAGGATCCGGAACGGGTTTTTGAGGTCGAATTCGACGTCAACCGGGCTAGCCCTGGTTGGGACGTCGACGGGCTCGAGACGAGCTTTCCAATGGCAGCTCCCTCGCCTCGGGATTCAACCCGGATGAAAAGTTATGGTCGTCCGAAGCGCACACGAGACGAATCGGCCAAGCCTTAAAGCAGTTGATCGCGCCACACTTGACAAAGCGATCATACCAGCACTAATGCACCGGATCCCATCGAACTCCGCAGCTTAAGCGTGCTTGGGCGAGAGTAGTACGGGATGGGTGACCTCCCGGGAAGTCCTCGTGTTGCACCTCCTCCTTTTTGGTCGGTCAGGGTTTGTTCTTTACAGTGTCGCACACGCGCCGGTTTTTGATTATTAAATCGCGTCGGCGACCCGAGCCGGCGACCCGAGTGGGTCCGGTCCTCCACGCCGGATTCTGCCCCGGTCGGCTCCGATCCTGGCCGTCATCGGGCTGGCAGCGGCAAAGCTCGAAAATCAGGATCCGAACGGGTTTTTGAGGTCGACTCCGACGTCAACCGGGCTAGCCCTGGTTGGGACGTCGACGGCTCGAGACGAGCTTTCCAATGGCAGCTCCTCGCCTCGGATTCAACCCGATGAAAAGTTATGGTCGTCCGAAGCGCACACGAGACGAATCGGCCAAGCCTTAAAGCGCTTGATCGCGCCACACTTGACAAAGCGATCATACCAAAGCACTAATGCACCGGATCCCATCGAACTCCGCAGCTAAGCGTGCTTGGGCGAGAGTAAGATGGGATGGTGACCTCCCGGGAAGTCCTCGTGTTGCACCTCCTCCTTTTTGGTCAATCAGGTTTGTTGTTTACAGTGTCGCACACGCGCCAGGTTTTTGATTATTAAATCGCGTCGGCGACCCGAGCCGGCGACCCGAGTGGGTCCGGCGACTCCACGCCGGATTCTCGCCGGCCGGTCGCTCCGATCCTGGCCGTCATCGGGCTGGCAGCAAAAGCTCGGAAAATCAGGATCCGGAACGGGTTTTTGAGGTCGAATTCGACGTCAACCGGGCTAGCCCTGGTTGGGACGTCGACGGGCTCGAGACGAGCTTTCCAATGGCGCTCCTCGCCTCGGATTCAACCCGATGAAAAGTTATGGTCGTCCGAAGCGCACACGAGACGAATCGGCCAAGCCTTAAAGCGGTTGATCGCGCCACACTTGACAAAGTGCGATCATACCAGCACTAATGCACCGGATCCCATCGAACTCCGCAGCTTAAGCGTGCTTGGGCGAGAGTAGTACGGGATGGGTGACCTCCCGGGAAGTCCTCGTGTTGCACCTCCTCCTTTTGGTCAATCGGGTTTGTTCTTTACAGTGTCGCACACGCGCCAGGTTTTTGATTATTAAATCGCGTCGGCGACCCGAGCCGGCGACCCGAGCCGGCGACCCGAGTGGGTCCGGTCCCCCACGCCGGATTCTGCCCCGGTCGGCTCCGATCCTGGCCGTCATCGGGCTGGCAGCAAAAGCTCGGAAAATCAGGATCCGGAACGGGTTTTTGAGGTCGAATTCGACGTCAACCGGGCTAGCCCTGGTTGGGACGTCGACGGCTCGAGACGAGCTTTCCAATGGCAGCTCCTCGCCTCGGGATTCAACCCGGATGAAAAGTTATGGTCGTCCAAGCGCACACGAGACGAATCGGCCAAGCCTTAAAGCGCTTGATCGCGCCACACTTGACAAAGCGATCATACCAGCACTAATGCACCGGATCCCATCGAACTCCGCAGCTAAGCGTGCTTGGGCGAGAGTAGTACTGGGATGGGTGACCTCCCGGGAAGTCCTCGTGTTGCACCTCCTCCTTTTTGGTCAATCAGTTTGTTGTTTGTTGTCGCACACGCGCCGGGTTTTTTGATTATTAAATCGCGTCGGCGACCCGAGCCGGCGACCCGAGCTGGGTCCGGTCCTCCACGCCGGATTCTGCCCCGGTCGGCTCCGATCCCGGCCGTCATCGGGCCGGCAGCAAAGCTCGGAAAATCAGGATCCGGAACGGGTTTTGAGGTCGACCGACGTCAACCGGGCTAGCCCTGGTTGGGACGTCGACGGGCTCGAGACGAGCTTTCCAATGGCAGCCTCCCTCGCCTCGGATTCAACCCGATGAAAAGTTATGGTCGTCCGAAGCGCACACGAGACGAATCGGCCAAGCCTTAAAGCGCTTGATCGCGCCACACTTGACAAAGCGATCATACCAAGACTAATGCACCGGATCCCATCGAACTCCGCAGTTAAGCGTGCTTGGGCGAGAGTAGTATCGGGATGGGTGACCTCCCGGGAAGTCCTCGTGTTGCACCTCCTCCTTTTTGGTCAATCAGGTTTGTTCTTTACAAAGTGTCGCACACGCGCCGGGTTTTTGATTATTAAATCGCGGAGCGACCCGAGCCGGCGACCCGAGTGGGTCCGGTCCCCCACGCGGATTCTCGCTCTGGTCGGCTCCGATCCCGGCCGTCATCGGCCGGGGCAAGAAAAGCTCGGAAAATCAGGATCCGGAACGGGTTTTTGAGGTCGACCCGACGTCAACCGGGCTAGCCCTGGTTGGGACGTCGACGGGCTCGAGACGAGCTTTCCAATGGCAGCTCCTCGCCTCGGATTCAACCCGATGAAAAGTTATGGTCGTCCGAAGCGCACACGAGACGAATCGGCCAAGCCTTAAAGCGGTTGATCGCGCCACACTTGACAAAAAGCGATCATACCAGCACTAATGCACCGGATCCCATCGAACTCCGCAGCTTAAGCGTGCTTGGGCGAGAGTAGTACTGGGATGGGTGACCTCCCCGGGAAGTCCTCGTGTTGCACCTCCTCCTTTTTGGTCAATCAATTTGTTGTTTACAAGTGTCGCACACGCGCCGGGTTTTTGATTATTAAATCGCGTCGGCGACCCGAGCCGCGACCCGAGTGGGTCCGGTCCCCCACGCCGGATTCTGCCCGGCGGCTCCGATCCCGGCCGTCATCGGCTGGGCAAAAAAGCTCGGAAAATCAGGATCCGGAACGGGTTTTGAGGTCGACCGACGTCAACCGGCTAGCCCTGGTTGGGACGTCGACGGGCTCGAGACGAGCTTTCCAATGGCAGCTCCTCGCCTCGGATTCAACCCGATGAAAAGTTATGGTCGTCCGAAGCGCACACGAGACGAATCGCCAAGCCTTAAAGCATTGATCGCGCCACACTTGACAGGTGCGATCATACCAAGACTAATGCACCGGATCCCATCGAACTCCGCAGCTAAGCGTGCTTGGGCGAGAGTAGTACGGGATGGGTGACCTCCGGGAAGTCCTCGTGTTGCACCTCCTCCTTTTTGGTCAATCAGTTTGTTGTTTACAAGTGTCGCACACGCGCCGGGTTTTTGATTATTAAATCGCGTCGGCGACCCGAGCCGGCGACCCGAGTGGGTCCGGTCCTCCACGCCGGATTCTGCCCCGGCCGGCTCCGATCCTGGCCGTCATCGGCTGGGCAAAGAAAAGCTCGGAAAATCAGGATCCGGAACGGGTTTTGAGGTCGACCGACGTCAACCGGGCTAGCCCCGGTTGGGACGTCGACGGGCTCGAGACGAGCTTTCCAATGCAGCTCCTCGCCTCGGATTCAACCCGGATGAAAAGTTATGGTCGTCCGGCGCACACGAGACGAATCGGCCAAGCCTTAAAGCGTTGATCGCGCCACACTTGACAAAGTGCGATCATACCAAGACTAATGCACCGGATCCCATCGAACTCCGCAGCTTAAGCGTGCTTGGGCGAGAGTAGTACCGGGATGGGTGACCTCCGGGAAGTCCTCGTGTTGCACCTCCTCCTTTTTGGTCAATCAGGTTTGTTCTTTACGTGTCGCACACGCGCCGGGTTTTTGATTATTAAATCGCGTCGGCGACCCGAGCCGGCGACCCGAGTGGGTCCGGTCCCCACGCCGGATTCTGCCCTCGGTCGGCCCGATCCTGGCCGTCATCGGGCCGGGCAAAGAAAAGCTCGGAAAATCAGGGATCCGGAACGGGTTTTTGAGGTCGACCCGACGTCAACCGGGCTAGCCCTGGTTGGGACGTCGACGGGCTCGAGACGAGCTTTCCAATGGCAGCTCCTCGCCTCGGATTCAACCCGGATGAAAAGTTATGGTCGTCCGAAGCGCACACGAGACGAATCGGCCAAGCCTTAAAGCAGCTTGATCGCGCCACACTTGACAAAAAGGTGCGATCATACCAAGACTAATGCACCGGATCCCATCGAACTCCGCAGCTTAAGCGTGCTTGGGCGAGAGTAGTACTCGGGATGGGTGACCTCCGGGAAGTCCTCGTGTTGCACCTCCTCCTTTTTGGTCAATCCAGGTTTGTTCTTTACAAAGGTGTCGCACACGCGCCGGGTTTTGATTATTAAATCGCGTCGCGACGAGCCGACGACCGAGCCGGCGACTCCGAGTCCGGTCCTCCACGCCGGATTCTGCCTCGGCCGGCTCCGATCCCGGCCGTCATCGGCCGGCAGCAAAGCTCGAAAATCAGGATCCGGAACGGGTTTTTGAGGTCGACCCGACGTCAACCGGGCTAGCCCTGGTTGGGACGTCGACGGCTCGAGACGAGCTTTCCAATGGCGCTCCTCGCCTCGGATTCAACCCGATGAAAAGTTATGGTCGTCCGAAGCGCACACGAGACGAATCGCCCAAGCCTTAAAGCAGCTTGATCGCGCCACACTTGACAGTGCGATCATACCAAAGACTAATGCACCGGATCCCATCGAACTCCGCAGCTTAAGCGTGCTTGGGCGAGAGTAGTACTTGGGATGGGTGACCTCCCGGGAAGTCCTCGTGTTGCACCTCCTCCTTTTTGGTCAATCGGGTTTGTTCTTTACAAAGTCGCACACGCGCCGGTTTTTGATTATTAAATCGCGTCGGCGACCCGAGCCGGACCCGACCCGAGTGGGTCCGGTCCCCACGCCGGATTCTCGCCCCGGTCGGCTCCGATCCTGGCGTCATCGGGCCGGCAAAGAAAAGCTCGGAAAATCAGGATCCGGAACGGGTTTTTGAGGTCGACTCGACGTCAACCGGGCTAGCCCCTGGTTGGGACGTCGACGGGCTCGAGACGAGCTTTCCAATGGCAGCTCCTCGCCTCGGATTCAACCCGATGAAAAGTTATGGTCGTCCGAAGCGCACACGAGACGAATCGGCCAAGCCTTAAAGCGCTTGATCGCGCCACACTTGACAAAGCGATCATACCAAAGACTAATGCACCGGATCCCATCAGAACTCCGCAGTTAAGCGTGCTTGGGCGAGAGTAGTACTGGGATGGGTGACCTCCTGGGAAGTCCTCGTGTTGCACCTCCTCCTTTTTGGTCAATCAGGTTTGTTCTTTACAGTGTCGCACACGCGCCGGGTTTTTGATTATTAAATCGCGTCGGCGACCCGAGCCGGCGACCCGAGCCGGGACCGAGGGTCCGGTCCTCCACGCCGGATTCTCGCCCCGGCCGGCTCCGATCCCGGCCGTCATCGGCCGGCAGCAAAAGCTCGGAAAATCAGGATCCGGAACGGGTTTTTGAGGTCGACTCGACGTCAACCGGCTAGCCCCGGTTGGGACGTCGACGGCTCGAGACGAGCTTTCCAATGGCAGCTCCTCGCCTCGGATTCAACCCGATGAAAAGTTATGGTCGTCCGAAGCGCACACGAGACGAATCGGCCAAGCCTTAAAGCAGTTGATCGCGCCACACTTGACAGGTGCGATCATACCAGCACTAATGCACCGGATCCCATCAGAACTCCGCAGTTAAGCGTGCTTGGGCGAGAGTAGTACTGGATGGGTGACCTCCTGGGAAGTCCTCGTGTTGCACCTCCTCCTTTTTGGTCAATCAGGTTTGTTGTTTACAGTGTCGCACACGCGCCGGTTTTTGATTATTAAATCGCGTCGGCGACCCGAGCCGGCGACCGAGTGGGTCCGGTCCTCCACGCCGGATTCTCGCCCGGTCGGCTCCGATCCCGGCCGTCATCGGGCCGGGCAAAAGCTCGGAAAATCGGGATCCGGAACGGGTTTTGAGGTCGACTCGACGTCAACCGGGCTAGCCCTGGTTGGGACGTCGACGGCTCGAGACGAGCTTTCCAATGGCAGCTCCTCGCCTCGGATTCAACCCGATGAAAAGTTATGGTCGTCCGAAGCGCACACGAGACGAATCGGCCAAGCCTTAAAGCGCTTGATCGCGCCACACTTGACAGTGTGCGATCATACCAAAGACTAATGCACCGGATCCCATCAAACTCCGCAGCTTAAGCGTGCTTGGGCGAGAGTAGTACTGGACGGGTGACCTCCCGGGAAGTCCTCGTGTTGCACCTCCTCCTTTTTGGTCAATCAGGTTTGTTGTTTACAGTGTCGCACACGCGCCGGGTTTTTGATTATTAAATCGCGTCGGCGACCCGAGCCGGCGACCCGAGCCGGCGACCCGAGTGGGTCCGGGTCCTCCACGCGATTCGCTTCGGCGGCTCCGATCCTGGCCGTCATCGGGCCGGGTAAAAAAAAGCTCGGAAAATCAGGATCCGGAACGGGTTTTTGAGGTCGAATTCGACGTCAACCGGGCTAGCCCCGGTTGGGACGTCGACGGGCTCGAGACGAGCTTTCCAATGGCAGCTCCCTCGCCTCGGGATTCAACCCGGATGAAAAGTTATGGTCGTCCGAAGCGCACACGAGACGACCGCCAAGCCTTAAAGCGCTTGATCGCGCCACACTTGACAAAGTGCGATCATACCAGACTAATGCACCGGATCCCATCGAAACTCCGCAGCTTAAGCGTGCTTGGGCGAGAGTAGATCGGGATGGGTGACCTCCCGGGAAGTCCTCGTGTTGCACCTCCTCCTTTTGGTCAGTCAGGTTTGTTCTTTACAGTGTCGCACACGCGCCGGGTTTTTGATTATTAAATCGCGTCGGCGACCCGAGCCGGCGACCCGAGCCGGCGACCCGAGTGGGTCCGGTCCTCCACGCCGGATTCTGCCCCGGTCGGCTCTCCGATCCCGTCGTCATCGGGCTGGCAAAGAAAAGCTCGAAAATCAGGATCCGAACGGGTTTTTGAGGTCGACTCGACGTCAACCGGCTAGCCCCCGTTGGGACGTCGACGGGCTCGAGACGAGCTTTCCAATGGCAGCTCCTCGCCTCGGATTCAACCCGGATGAAAAGTTATGGTCGTCCGAAGCGCACGAGACGAATCGGCCAAGCCTTAAAGCGCGGATCGCGCCACACTTGACAGGTGCGATCATACCAAACTAATGCACCGGATCCCATCGAACTCCGCGCTTAAGCGTGCTTGGGCGAGAGTAGTACTGGATGGGTGACCTCCGGGAAGTCCTCGTGTTGCACCTCCTCCTTTTTGGTCAATCAGGTTTGTTCTTTACTGATGTCGCACACGCGCCGGTTTTTGATTATTAAATCGCGTCGGCGACCCGAGCCGGCGACCCGAGCCGGGTCCGGTCCTCCACGCGCGGATTCTGCCCCGGCCGGCTCGATCCCGGGCCGTCATCGGGCCGGGCAGCAAAAGCTCGGAAAATCAGGATCCGGAACGGGTTTTTGAGGTCGACCGACGTCAACCGGGGCTAGCCCTGGTTGGGGACGTCGACGGGCTCGAGACGAGCTTTCCAATGGCAGCTCCCTCGCCTCGGATTCAACCCGGATGAAAGTTATGGTCGTCCGAAGCGCACACGAGACGAATCGGCCAAGCCTTAAAGCGGTTGATCGCGCCACACTTGACAAAAGTGCGATCATACCAGCACTAATGCACCGGATCCCATCGAACTCCGCAGCTTAAGCGTGCTTGGGCGAGAGTAGTACGGGATGGGTGACCTCCCGGGAAGTCCTCGTGTTGCACCTCCTCCTTTTGGTCAATCGGGTTTGTTCTTTACAAAGTGTCGCACACGCGCTCGGGTTTTGATTATTAAATCGCGTCGCCGGCGACCCGAGCCGGCGACCCGAGTGGGTCCGGTCCTCCACGCCGGATTCTGCCCCTGGCCGGCTCCGATCCCGGCGTCATCGGGCTCGCAAGAAAAGCTCGGAAAATCAGGATCCGGAACGGGTTTTTGAGGTCGACCGACGCCAACCGGGCTAGCCCCGTTGGGACGTCGACGGGCTCGAGACGAGCTTTCCAATGGCAGCTCCTCGCCTCGGATTCAACCCGATGAAAAGTTATGGTCGTCCGAAGCGCACACGAGACGAATCGGCCAAGCCTTAAAGCGTTGATCGCGCCACACTTGACAAAGTGCGATCATACCAGCACTAATGCACCGGATCCCATCGAACTCCGCAGCTTAAGCGTGCTTGGGCGAGAGTAGATCGGACGGGTGACCTCCCGGGAAGTCCTCGTGTTGCACCTCCTCCTTTTTGGTCAATCAGTTTGTTCTTTACAAGTGTCGCACACGCGCGGGTTTTTGATTATTAAATCGCGTGGCGACCCGAGCCGAGCGACCCGAGTGGGTCCGGTCCCCCACGCCGATTCGCCTCGGCGGCTCCGATCCCGGCCGTCATCGGGCCGGGCAAGAAAAGCTCGGAAAATCAGGATCCGAACGGGTTTTGAGGTCGACTCGACGTCAACCGGCTAGCCCTGGTTGGGACGTCGACGGCTCGAGACGAGCTTTCCAATGGCAGCTCCTCGCCTCGGATTCAACCCGATGAAAAGTTATGGTCGTCCGAAGCGCACACGAGACGACCGGCCAAGCCTTAAAGCGCTTGATCGCGCCACACTTGACAAAAGTGCGATCATACCAAAGACTAATGCACCGGATCCCATCGAACTCCGCAGTTAAGCGTGCTTGGGCGAGAGTAGTACTGGGACGGGTGACCTCCCCCGGGAAGTCCTCGTGTTGCACCTCCTCCTTTTGGTCGCCAGTTTGTTCTTTACGTGTCGCACACGCGCCGGTTTTTGATTATTAAATCGCGTCGGACCCGAGCCGCGACCGAGCCGGCGACCCGAGTGGGTCCGGTCCTCCACGCCGGATTCTGCCCCTGGCGGCCCGATCCTGGCCGTCATCGGCCGGGCAAAAGCTCGAAAATCAGGATCCGGAACGGGTTTTTGAGGTCGACCCGACGTCAACCGGGCTAGCCCTGGTTGGGACGTCGACGGGCTCGAGACGAGCTTTCAATGGCGCTCCCTCGCCTCGGATTCAACCCGATGAAAAGTTATGGTCGTCCGAAGCGCACACGAGACGAATCGCCAAGCCTTAAAGCGCTTGATCGCGCCACACTTGACAAAGTGCGATCATACCAAAGACTAATGCACCGGATCCCATCAACTCCGCAGCTTAAGCGTGCTTGGGCGAGAGTAGTACTGGGATGGGTGACCTCCCGGGAAGTCCTCGTGTTGCACCTCCTCCTTTTTGGTCAATCGGTTTGTTGTTTACAAGTGTCGCACACGCGCCGGGTTTTTGATTATTAAATCGCGTCGGCGACCCGAGCCGGCGACCCGAGTGGGTCCGGTCCCCACGCCGGATTCTGCCCCCGTCGGCTCCGATCCCGGCCGTCATCGGGCCGGGCAAAGAAAAGCTCGGAAAATCAGGATCCGGAACGGGTTTTTGAGGTCGACTTCGACGTCAACCGGGCTAGCCCTGGTTGGGACGTCGACGGGCTCGAGACGAGCTTTCCAATGGCAGCTCCTCGCCTCGGATTCAACCCGATGAAAAGTTATGGTCGTCCGGTTCGCGCACACGAGACGAATCGGCCAAGCCTTAAAGCAGTTGATCGCGCCACACTTGACAGGTGCGATCATACCAGCACTAATGCACCGGATCCCATCAGAACTCCGCAGTTAAGCGTGCTTGGGCGAGAGTAGATCGGGATGGGTGACCTCCGGGAAGTCCTCGTGTTGCACCTCCTCCTTTTTGGTCAGTCAGGTTTGTTCTTTAAAGTGTCGCACACGCGCCGGGTTTTTGATTATTAAATCGCGTCGGCGACCCGAGCCGGCGACCCGAGTGGGTCCGGTCCCCACGCCGGATTCTGCCCCGGTCGGCTCCGATCCCGGCCGTCATCGGGCTGGCAGCAAAAGCTCGGAAAATCAGGATCCGGAACGGGTTTTTGAGGTCGAATTCGACGTCAACCGGGCTAGCCCTGGTTGGGACGTCGACGGGCTCGAGACGAGCTTTCCAATGGCAGCTCCCTCGCCTCGGATTCAACCCGGATGAAAAGTTATGGTCGTCCGAAGCGCACACGAGACGACCGGCCAAGCCTTAAAGCGATTGATCGCGCCACACTTGACGGGTGCGATCATACCAAAGACTAATGCACCGGATCCCATCGAACTCCGCAGCTAAGCGTGCTTGGGCGAGAGTAGTACTGATGGGTGACCTCCTGGGAAGTCCTCGTGTTGCACCTCCTCCTTTTTGGTCAGTCAGGTTTGTTCTTTACAGTGTCGCACACGCGCCGGGTTTTTGATTATTAAATCGCGTCGGCGACCCGAGCGGCGACCCGAGTGGGTCCGGTCCCCACGCCGGATTCTCGCCGGTCGGCTCCCGGCCGTCATCGGCCGGGCAAAAAGCTCGGAAAATCAGGATCCGGAACGGGTTTTTGAGGTCGACTTCGACGTCAACCGGGCTAGCCCTGGTTGGGACGTCGACGGGCTCGAGACGAGCTTTCCAATGGCAGCTCCCTCGCCTCGGATTCAACCCGGATGAAAAGTTATGGTCGTCCGAAGCGCACACGAGACGAATCGGCCAAGCCTTAAGCGGTTGATCGCGCCACACTTGACAGTGCGATCATACCGGACTAATGCACCGGATCCCATCGTAACTCCGCAGCTTAAGCGTGCTTGGGCGAGAGTAGATCGGGATGGGTGACCTCCCGGGAAGTCCTCGTGTTGCACCTCCTCCTTTTTGGTCAATCAGGTTTGTTCTTCTGATGTCGCACACGCGCCGGGTTTTTGATTATTAAATCGCGTCGGCGACTCCGAGCCGGCGACTCCGAGTGGGTCCGGTCCCCACGCCGGATTCTGCCCCTCGGCTCCGATCCCGGCCGTCATCGGCCGGCAAGAAAAGCTCGGAAAATCAGGATCCGGAACGGGTTTTTGAGGTCGAATTCGACGTCAACCGGGCTAGCCCTGGTTGGGACGTCGACGGGCTCGAGACGAGCTTTCCAATGGCAGCTCCCTCGCCTCGGGATTCAACCCGGATGAAAAGTTATGGTCGTCCGAAGCGCACACGAGACGAATCGGCCAAGCCTTAAAGCAGTTGATCGCGCCACACTTGACAAAAGTGCGATCATACCAAAGACTAATGCACCGGATCCCATCAGAACTCCGCAGTTAAGCGTGCTTGGGCGAGAGTAGTACTGGGATGGGTGACCTCCTGGGAAGTCCTCGTGTTGCACCTCCTCCTTTTTGGTCAGTCAGGTTTGTTCTTTACAGTGTCGCACACGCGCCGGGTTTTTGATTATTAAATCGCGTCGGCGACCTGAGCCGGCGACCCGAGCCGGCGACTCGAGCCGGCGACCCGAGTGGGTCCGGTCCTCCATGCCGGATTCTGCCCCGGTCGGCTCTGATCCTGGCCGTCATCGGGGCAAAGCAAAAGCTCGGAAAATCAGGATCCGGAACGGGTTTTTGAGGTCGAATTCGACGTCAACCGGGCTAGCCCTGGTTGGGACGTCGACGGGCTCGAGACGAGCTTTCCAATGGCAGCTCCCTCGCCTCGGGATTCAACCCGGATGAAAAGTTATGGTCGTCCGAAGCGCACACGAGACGAATCGGCCAAGCCTTAAAGCAGTTGATCGCGCCACACTTGACAGGTGCGATCATACCAGCACTAATGCACCGGATCCCATCAGAACTCCGCAGTTAAGCGTGCTTGGGCGAGAGTAGTACTGGGATGGGTGACCTCCTGGGAAGTCCTCGTGTTGCACCTCCTCCTTTTTGGTCAGTCAGGTTTGTTCTTTACAGTGTCGCACACGCGCCGGGTTTTTGATTATTAAATCGCGTCGGCGACCCGAGCCGGCGACCCGAGTGGGTCCGGTCCTCCACGCCGGATTCTGCCCCGGTCGGCTCCGATCCTGGCCGTCATCGGGCTGGCAGCAAAAGCTCGGAAAATCAGGATCCGGAACGGGTTTTTGAGGTCGAATTCGACGTCAACCGGGCTAGCCCTGGTTGGGACGTCGACGGGCTCGAGACGAGCTTTCCAATGGCAGCTCCTCGCCTCGGATTCAACCCGGATGAAAAGTTATGGTCGTCCGGCGCACACGAGACGAATCGGCCAAGCCTTAAAGCGCTTGATCGCGCCACACTTGACAAAAGCGATCATACCAAAGACTAATGCACCGATCCCATCGAACTCCGCAGCTTAAGCGTGCTTGGGCGAGAGTAGTACGGGATGGGTGACCTCCTGGGAAGTCCTCGTGTTGCACCTCCTCCTTTTTGGTCAATCAGGTTTGTTCTTTACAGTGTCGCACACGCGCCGGGTTTTTGATTATTAAATCGCGTCGGCGACCCGAGCCGGCGACCCGAGCCGGCGACCCGAGTGGGTCCGGTCCCCCACGCCGGATTCTGCCCCGGTCGGCTCCGATCCTGGCCGTCATCGGGCTGGCAGCAAAAGCTCGGAAAATCAGGATCCGGAACGGGTTTTTGAGGTCGACTCGACGTCAACCGGCTAGCCCCGGTTGGGACGTCGACGGCTCGAGACGAGCTTTCAATGGCAGCTCCCTCGCCTCGGGATTCAACCCGGATGAAAAGTTATGGTCGTCCGAAGCGCACACGAGACGAATCGGCCAAGCCTTAAAGCAGTTGATCGCGCCACACTTGACAGGTGCGATCATACCAGCACTAATGCACCGGATCCCATCAGAACTCCGCAGTTAAGCGTGCTTGGGCGAGAGTAGTACTGGGATGGGTGACCTCCTGGGAAGTCCTCGTGTTGCACCTCCTCCTTTTTGGTCAATCAGGTTTGTTCTTTACAGTGTCGCACACGCGCCGGGTTTTTGATTATTAAATCGCGGCGACAGCGGCGACCGAGCCGGCGACGACCAGTGGGTCCGGTCCTCCACGCCGGATTCTGCGCCGGGTCGGCTCCGATCCTGGCCGTCATCGGGCTGGCAAGAAAAGCTCGGAAAATCAGGATCCGAACGGGTTTTTGAGGTCGACCCGACGTCAACCGGGCTAGCCCCTGGTTGGGACGTCGACGGGCTCGAGACGAGCTTTCCAATGGCAGCTCCCTCGCCTCGGGATTCAACCCGGATGAAAAGTTATGGTCGTCCGAAGCGCACACGAGACGAATCGGCCAAGCCTTAAAGCAGTTGATCGCGCCACACTTGACAGGTGCGATCATACCAGCACTAATGCACCGGATCCCATCAGAACTCCGCAGTTAAGCGTGCTTGGGCGAGTAGTCTGCTGGGATGGGTGACCTCCGGGAAGTCCTCGTGTTGCACCTCCTCCTTTTTGGTCAGTCAGGTTTGTTCTTTACAATGTCGCACACGCGCCGGGTTTTTGATTATTAAATCGCGTCGGCGACCCGAGCCGGCGACCCGAGTGGGTCCGGTCCTCCACGCCGGATTCTGCCCCGGTCGGCTCCGATCCTGGCCGTCATCGGGCTGGCAGCAAAAGCTCGGAAAATCAGGATCCGGAACGGGTTTTTGAGGTCGAATTCGACGTCAACCGGGCTAGCCCTGGTTGGGACGTCGACGGGCTCGAGACGAGCTTTCCAATGGCAGCTCCCTCGCCTCGGGATTCAACCCGGATGAAAAGTTATGGTCGTCCGAAGCGCACACGAGACGAATCGGCCAAGCCTTAAAGCAGTTGATCGCGCCACACTTGACAAAAAGATCATACCAAAGACTAATGCACCGATCCCATCGAACTCCGCAGTTAAGCGTGCTTGGGCGAGAGTAGTACTGGGATGGGTGACCTCCTGGGAAGTCCTCGTGTTGCACCTCCTCCTTTTTGGTCAGTCAGGTTTGTTCTTTACAGTGTCGCACACGCGCCGGGTTTTTGATTATTAAATCGCGTCGGCGACCCGAGCCGGCGACCCGAGTGGGTCCTGGTCCCCACGCGGATTCTCGCGGTCGGCTCCGATCCTGGCCGTCATCGGCTGGCAGCAGAAAAGCTCGGAAAATCAGGATCCGGAACGGGTTTTTGAGGTCGAATTCGACGTCAACCGGGCTAGCCCTGGTTGGGACGTCGACGGGCTCGAGACGAGCTTTCCAATGGCAGCTCCCTCGCCTCGGGATTCAACCCGGATGAAAAGTTATGGTCGTCCGAAGCGCACACGAGACGAATCGGCCAAGCCTTAAAGCAGTTGATCGCGCCACACTTGACAGGTGCGATCATACCAGCACTAATGCACCGGATCCCATCAGAACTCCGCAGTTAAGCGTGCTTGGGCGAGAGTAGTACTGGGATGGGTGACCTCCTGGGAAGTCCTCGTGTTGCACCTCCTCCTTTTTGGTCAGTCAGGTTTGTTCTTTACAGTGTCGCACACGCGCCGGGTTTTTGATTATTAAATCGCGTCGGCGACCCGAGCCGGCGACCCGAGTGGGTCCGGTCCCCCACGCCGGATTCTGCCCCGGTCGGCTCCGATCCTGGCCGTCATCGGGCTGGCAGCAAAAGCTCGGAAAATCAGGATCCGGAACGGGTTTTTGAGGTCGAATTCGACGTCAACCGGGCTAGCCCTGGTTGGGACGTCGACGGGCTCGAGACGAGCTTTCCAATGGCAGCTCCCTCGCCTCGGGATTCAACCCGGATGAAAAGTTATGGTCGTCCGAAGCGCACACGAGACGAATCGGCCAAGCCTTAAAGCAGTTGATCGCGCCACACTTGACAGGTGCGATCATACCAGCACTAATGCACCGGATCCCATCAGAACTCCGCAGTTAAGCGTGCTTGGGCGAGAGTAGTACTGGGATGGGTGACCTCCTGGGAAGTCCTCGTGTTGCACCTCCTCCTTTTTGGTCAATCAGGTTTGTTCTTTACAGTGTCGCACACGCGCCGGGTTTTTGATTATTAAATCGCGTCGGCGACCCGAGCCGGCGACCCGAGTGGGTCCGGTCCCCCACGCCGGATTCTGCCCCGGTCGGCTCCGATCCTGGCCGTCATCGGGCTGGCAGCAAAAGCTCGGAAAATCAGGATCCGGAACGGGTTTTTGAGGTCGAATTCGACGTCAACCGGGCTAGCCCTGGTTGGGACGTCGACGGGCTCGAGACGAGCTTTCCAATGGCAGCTCCCTCGCCTCGGGATTCAACCCGGATGAAAAGTTATGGTCGTCCGAAGCGCACACGAGACGAATCGGCCAAGCCTTAAAGCGATTGATCGCGCCACACTTGACAAAGCGATCATACCAACACTAATGCACCGGATCCCATCAGAACTCCGCAGTTAAGCGTGCTTGGGCGAGAGTAGTACTGGGATGGGTGACCTCCTGGGAAGTCCTCGTGTTGCACCTCCTCCTTTTTGGTCAGTCAGGTTTGTTCTTTACAGTGTCGCACACGCGCCGGGTTTTTGATTATTAAATCGCGTCGGCGACCCGAGTGGGTCCGGTCCTCCACGCCGGATTCTGCCCCGGTCGGCTCCGATCCTGGCCGTCATCGGGCTGGCAGCAAAAGCTCGGAAAATCAGGATCCGGAACGGGTTTTTGAGGTCGAATTCGACGTCAACCGGGCTAGCCCTGGTTGGGACGTCGACGGGCTCGAGACGAGCTTTCCAATGGCAGCTCCCTCGCCTCGGGATTCAACCCGGATGAAAAGTTATGGTCGTCCGAAGCGCACACGAGACGAATCGGCCAAGCCTTAAAGCAGTTGATCGCGCCACACTTGACAGGTGCGATCATACCAGCACTAATGCACCGGATCCCATCAGAACTCCGCAGTTAAGCGTGCTTGGGCGAGAGTAGTACTGGGATGGGTGACCTCCTGGGAAGTCCTCGTGTTGCACCTCCTCCTTTTTGGTCAGTCAGGTTTGTTGTTTACAGTGTCGCACACGCGCCAGGTTTTTGATTATTAAATCGCGTCGGCGACCCGAGCCGGCGACCCGAGTGGGTCCGGCCCCCCACGCCGGATTTGCCCCGGTCGGCTCCGATCCTGGCCGTCATCGGGCTGGCAGCAAAAGCTCGGAAAATCAGGATCCGGAACGGGTTTTTGAGGTCGAATTCGACGTCAACCGGGCTAGCCCTGGTTGGGACGTCGACGGGCTCGAGACGAGCTTTCCAATGGCAGCTCCCTCGCCTCGGGATTCAACCCGGATGAAAAGTTATGGTCGTCCGAAGCGCACACGAGACGAATCGGCCAAGCCTTAAAGCAGTTGATCGCGCCACACTTGACAGGTGCGATCATACCAGCACTAATGCACCGGATCCCATCAGAACTCCGCAGTTAAGCGTGCTTGGGCGAGAGTAGTATTGGGATGGGTGACCTCCTGGGAAGTCCTCGTGTTGCACCTCCTCCTTTTTGGTCAATCAGGTTTGTTGTTTACAGTGTCGCACACGCGCCAGGTTTTTGATTATTAAATCGCGTCGGCGACCCGAGCCGGCGACCCGAGTGGGTCCGGTCCCCCACGCCGGATTCTGCCCCGGTCGGCTCCGATCCTGGCCGTCATCGGTGGCGGCAAAAAGCTCGGAAAATCAGGATCCGGAACGGGTTTTTGAGGTCGAATTCGACGTCAACCGGGCTAGCCCTGGTTGGGACGTCGACGGGCTCGAGACGAGCTTTCCAATGGCAGCTCCCTCGCCTCGGGATTCAACCCGGATGAAAAGTTATGGTCGTCCGAAGCGCACACGAGACGAATCGGCCAAGCCTTAAAGCAGTTGATCGCGCCACACTTGACAGGTGCGATCATACCAGCACTAATGCACCGATCCCATCGAACTCCGATTAAGCGTGCTTGGGCGAGAGTAGTGCTGGGATGGGTGACCTCTGAAGGAAGTCCTCGTGTTGCACCTCCTCCTTTTTGGTCAGTCAGGTTTGTTCTTTACAGTGTCGCACACGCGCCGGTTTTTGATTATTAAATCGCGTCGGCGACCCGAGCCGGCGACCCGAGTGGGTCCGGTCCTCCACGCCGGATTCTGCCCCGGTCGGCTCCGATCCTGGCCGTCATCGGGCTGGCAGCAAAAGCTCGGAAAATCAGGATCCGGAACGGGTTTTTGAGGTCGAATTCGACGTCAACCGGGCTAGCCCTGGTTGGGACGTCGACGGGCTCGAGACGAGCTTTCCAATGGCAGCTCCCTCGCCTCGGGATTCAACCCGGATGAAAAGTTATGGTCGTCCGAAGCGCACACGAGACGAATCGGCCAAGCCTTAAAGCAGTTGATCGCGCCACACTTGACAGGTGCGATCATACCAGCACTAATGCACCGGATCCCATCAGAACTCCGCAGTTAAGCGTGCTTGGGCGAGAGTAGTATTGGGATGGGTGACCTCCTGGGAAGTCCTCGTGTTGCACCTCCTCCTTTTTGGTCAGTCAGGTTTGTTCTTTACAGTGTCGCACACGCGCCGGGTTTTTGATTATTAAATCGCGTCGGCGACCCGAGCCGGCGACCCGAGTGGGTCCGGTCCTCCACGCCGGATTCTGCCCCGGTCGGCTCCGATCCTGGCCGTCATCGGGCTGGCAGCAAAAGCTCGGAAAATCAGGATCCGGAACGGGTTTTGAGGTCGAATTCGACGTCAACCGGGCTAGCCCTGGTTGGGACGTCGACGGGCTCGAGACGAGCTTTCCAATGGCAGCTCCCTCGCCTCGGGATTCAACCCGGATGAAAAGTTATGGTCGTCCGAAGCGCACACGAGACGAATCGGCCAAGCCTTAAAGCAGTTGATCGCGCCACACTTGACAGGTGCGATCATACCGGACTAATGCACCGGATCCCATCGAACTCCGCGATTAAGCGTGCTTGGGCGAGAGTAGTCTTGGGGATGGGTGACCTCTGGGGAAGTCCTCGTGTTGCACCTCCTCCTTTTGGTCAATCAGGTTTGTTGTTTACAAAGATGTCGCACACGCGCCGGTTTTTGATTATTAAATCGCGTCGGCGACCCGAGCCGGCGACCCGAGTGGGTCCGGTCCCCCACGCCGGATTCTGCCGGTCGTCTCCGATCCTGGCCGTCATCGGGCCGGGCGTAAAAAGCTCGGAAAATCGGGATCCGGAACGGGTTTTGAGGTCGGGTCGACGTCAACCGGGCTAGCCCTGGTTGGGACGTCGACGGGCTCGAGACGAGCTTTCCAATGGCAGCTCCTCGCCTCGGATTCAACCCGGATGAAAAGTTATGGTCGTCCGAAGCGCACACGAGACGAATCGGCCAAGCCTTAAAGCAGTTGATCGCGCCACACTTGACAGGTGCGATCATACCAGCACTAATGCACCGGATCCCATCAGAACTCCGCAGTTAAGCGTGCTTGGGCGAGAGTAGTACTGGGATGGGTGACCTCCTGGGAAGTCCTCGTGTTGCACCTCCTCCTTTTGGTCAGTCAGGTTTGTTGTTTACAGTGTCGCACACGCGCCGGGTTTTTGATTATTAAATCGCGTCGGCGACCCGAGCCGGCGACCCGAGTGGGTCCGGTCCTCCACGCCGGATTCTGCCCCGGTCGGCTCCGATCCTGGCCGTCATCGGGCCGGCAGCAAAAGCTCGGAAAATCAGGATCCGGAACGGGTTTTTGAGGTCGAATTCGACGTCAACCGGGCTAGCCCTGGTTGGGACGTCGACGGGCTCGAGACGAGCTTTCCAATGGCAGCTCCTCGCCTCGGGATTCAACCCGGATGAAAAGTTATGGTCGTCCGAAGCGCACACGAGACGAATCGGCCAAGCCTTAAAGCAGTTGATCGCGCCACACTTGACAGTGCGATCATACCAGCACTAATGCACCGGATCCCATCAGAACTCCGCAGTTAAGCGTGCTTGGGCGAGAGTAGTACTGGGATGGGTGACCTCCTGGGAAGTCCTCGTGTTGCACCTCCTCCTTTTTGGTCAATCGGGTTTGTTCTTTACGATGTCGCACACGCGTGGGTTTTTGATTATTAAATCGCGTCGGCGACCCGAGCCGGCGACCCGAGTGGATCCGGTCCTCCCCACGCCGGATTCTGCCCCGGTCGGCTCCGATCCTGGCCGTCATCGGGCTGGCAGCAAAAGCTCGGAAAATCAGGATCCGGAACGGGTTTTTGAGGTCGAATTCGACGTCAACCGGGCTAGCCCTGGTTGGGACGTCGACGGGCTCGAGACGAGCTTTCCAATGGCAGCTCCCTCGCCTCGGGATTCAACCCGGATGAAAAGTTATGGTCGTCCGAAGCGCACACGAGACGAATCGGCCAAGCCTTAAAGCAGTTGATCGCGCCACACTTGACAGGTGCGATCATACCAGCACTAATGCACCGGATCCCATCAGAACTCCGCAGTTAAGCGTGCTTGGGCGAGAGTAGTACTGGGATGGGTGACCTCCTGGGAAGTCCTCGTGTTGCACCTCCTCCTTTTTGGTCAGTCAGGTTTGTTCTTTACAGTGTCGCACACGCGCCGGTTTTTGATTATTAAATCGCGTCGGCGACCCGAGCCGGCGACCCGAGTGGGTCCGGTCCTCCACGCCGGATTCTGCCCCGGTCGGCTCCGATCCTGGCCGTCATCGGGCTGGCAGCAAAAGCTCGGAAAATCAGGATCCGGAACGGGTTTTGAGGTCGAATCGACGTCAACCGGGCTAGCCCTGGTTGGGACGTCGACGGGCTCGAGACGAGCTTTCCAATGGCAGCTCCCTCGCCTCGGGATTCAACCCGGATGAAAAGTTATGGTCGTCCGAAGCGCACACGAGACGAATCGGCCAAGCCTTAAAGCAGTTGATCGCGCCACACTTGACAGGTGCGATCATACCAGCACTAATGCACCGGATCCCATCAGAACTCCGCAGTTAAGCGTGCTTGGGCGAGAGTAGTACTGGGATGGGTGACCTCCTGGGAAGTCCTCGTGTTGCACCTCCTCCTTTTTGGTCAATCAGGTTTGTTGTTTACAGTGTCGCACACGCGCCAGGTTTTTGATTATTAAATCGCGTCGGCGACCCGAGCCGGCGACCCGAGTGGGTCCGGTCCCCCACGCCGGATTCTGCCCCGGTCGGCTCCGATCCTGGCCGTCATCGGGCTGGCAGCAAAAGCTCGGAAAATCAGGATCCGGAACGGGTTTTTGAGGTCGAATTCGACGTCAACCGGGCTAGCCCTGGTTGGGACGTCGACGGGCTCGAGACGAGCTTTCCAATGGCAGCTCCCTCGCCTCGGGATTCAACCGGATGAAAAGTTATGGTCGTCAAAGCGCACGAGACGAATCGGCCAAGCCTTAAAGCAGTTGATCGCGCCACACTTGACAGGTGCGATCATACCAGCACTAATGCACCGGATCCCATCAGAACTCCGCATTAAGCGTGCTTGGGCGAGTAAGATCGGGATGGGTGACCTCCTGGGAAGTCCTCGTGTTGCACCTCCTCCTTTTTGGTCAATCAGGTTTGTTCTTTACGGTGTCGCACACGCGCCGGTTTTTGATTATTAAATCGCGTCGGCGACTCGCGAGCCCGAGCCCCGAGCGACAGAGTGGGTCCCGGTCCTCCACGCCGGATTACTGCCGGTCGGCTCGATCCCGGCCGTCATCGGGCTGGCGGCAAAGCTCGGAAAATCGGGATCCGGAACGGGTTTTTGAGGTCGGGTCGACGTCAACCGGGCTAGCCCTGGTTGGGACGTCGACGGGCTCGAGACGAGCTTTCCAATGGCAGCTCCTCGCCTCGGATTCAACCCGATGAAAAGTTATGGTCGTCCGAAGCGCACACGAGACGAATCGGCCAAGCCTTAAAGCAGTTGATCGCGCCACACTTGACAGGTGCGATCATACCAGCACTAATGCACCGGATCCCATCGAACTCCGCGATTAAGCGTGCTTGGGCGAGAGTAGTCTTGGGATGGGTGACCTCTGGAAGTCCTCGTGTTGCACCTCCTCCTTTTGGTCAATCGGGTTTGTTCTTTCTGATGTCGCACACGCATCCGGGTTTTTGATTATTAAATCGCGTCGGCGACCCGAGCCGGCGACCCGAGTGGGTCCGGTCCTCCACGCCGGATTACGCGGTCGGCTCCGATCCTGGCCGTCATCGGGGGCTGGCGGCAAAAAGCTCGGAAAATCAGGATCCGGAACGGGTTTTGAGTCGAATTCGACGTCAACCGGGCTAGCCCTGGTTGGGACGTCGACGGGCTCGAGACGAGCTTTCAATGGCAGCTCCTCGCCTCGGGATTCAACCCGGATGAAAAGTTATGGTCGTCGAAGCGCGCACGAGACGAATCGGCCAAGCCTTAAAGCGTTGATCGCGCCACACTTGACAAAGGTGCGATCATACCAAAGCACTAATGCACCGGATCCCATCGAAACTCCGCATTAAGCGTGCTTGGGCGAGAGTAGTCTTGGGATGGGTGACCTCTGGGAAGTCCTCGTGTTGCACCTCCTCCTTTTTGGTCAGTCAGGTTTGTTCTTTACAGTGTCGCACACGCGCCGGGTTTTTGATTATTAAATCGCGTCGGCGACCCGAGCCGGCGACCCGAGTGGGTCCGGTCCCCCACGCCGGATTCTGCCCCGGTCGGCTCCGATCCTGGCCGTCATCGGGCTGGCAGCAAAAGCTCGGAAAATCAGGATCCGGAACGGGTTTTTGAGGTCGAATTCGACGTCAACCGGGCTAGCCCTGGTTGGGACGTCGACGGGCTCGAGACGAGCTTTCCAATGGCAGCTCCCTCGCCTCGGGATTCAACCCGGATGAAAAGTTATGGTCGTCCGAAGCGCACACGAGACGAATCGGCCAAGCCTTAAAGCAGTTGATCGCGCCACACTTGACAGGTGCGATCATACCAGCACTAATGCACCGGATCCCATCAGAACTCCGCAGTTAAGCGTGCTTGGGCGAGAGTAGTACTGGGATGGGTGACCTCCTGGGAAGTCCTCGTGTTGCACCTCCTCCTTTTTGGTCAATCAGGTTTGTTCTTTACAGTGTCGCACACGCGCCAGGTTTTTGATTATTAAATCGCGTCGGCGACCCGAGCCGGCGACCCGAGCCGGCGACCCGAGTGGGTCCGGTCCTCCACGCCGGATTCTGCCCCGGTCGGCTCCGATCCTGGCCGTCATCGGGCTGGCAGCAAAAGCTCGGAAAATCAGGATCCGGAACGGGTTTTTGAGGTCGAATTCGACGTCAACCGGGCTAGCCCTGGTTGGGACGTCGACGGGCTCGAGACGAGCTTTCCAATGGCAGCTCCCTCGCCTCGGGATTCAACCCGATGAAAAGTTATGGTCGTCGAAGCGCACACGAGACGAATCGGCCAAGCCTTAAAGCAGTTGATCGCGCCACACTTGACAGGTGCGATCATACCAGCACTAATGCACCGGATCCCATCAGAACTCCGCAGTTAAGCGTGCTTGGGCGAGAGTAGTATTGGGATGGGTGACCTCCTGGGAAGTCCTCGTGTTGCACCTCCTCCTTTTTGGTCAATCGGGTTTGTTGTTTACGGTGTCGCACACGCGCCGGGTTTTGATTATTAAATCGCGTCGGCGACCCGACGGGCGACCCCGGCGACCCGAGTGGGTCCGGTCCTCCACGCCCGGATTCTGCCCCGGTCGGCTCCGATCCACGGCCGTCATCGGGCTGGCGCGAAAAGCTCGGAAAATCAGGATCCGGAACGGGTTTTGAGTCGGAGTCGACGTCAGCCGGGCTAGCCCTGGTTGGGACGTCGACGGGCTCGAGACGAGCTTTCCAATGGCGCTCCCTCGCCTCGGATTCAACCCGGATGAAAAGTTATGGTCGTCGTCGAAGCGCACACGAGACGAATCGGCCAAGCCTTAAAGCGGTTGATCGCGCCACACTTGACGGTGCGATCATACCAAAGACTAATGCACCGGATCCCATCGAACTCCGCATTAAGCGTGCTTGGGCGAGAGTAGTGCGGGATGGGTGACCTCTGGGAAGTCCTCGTGTTGCACCTCCTCCTTTTGGTCGATCGGGTTTGTTCTTTACGGTGTCGCACACGCGCCGGGTTTTTGATTATTAAATCGCGTCGGCGACCCGAGCGGCGACCAGTGGGTCCGGTCCCCCACGCCGGATTCTGCCGGTCGGCTCCGATCCCGGCCGTCATCGGGTGGCAGCAAAAAGCTCGGAAAATCAGGATCCGGAACGGGTTTTTGAGGTCGAATTCGACGTCAACCGGGCTAGCCCTGGTTGGGACGTCGACGGGCTCGAGACGAGCTTTCCAATGGCAGCTCCCTCGCCTCGGGATTCAACCCGGATGAAAAGTTATGGTCGTCCAAGCGCACACGAGACGAATCGGCCAAGCCTTAAAGCGAGTTGATCGCGCCACACTTGACGGGTGCGATCATACCGCCTAATGCACCGGATCCCATCGAACTCCGATTAAGCGTGCTTGGGCGAGTAATCTTGGGATGGGTGACCTCTGGGAAGTCCTCGTGTTGCACCTCCTCCTTTTTGGTCAGTCAGGTTTGTTCTTTACGGTGTCGCACACGCGCCGGGTTTTTGATTATTAAATCGCGTCGGCGACCCGAGTGGGTCCGGTCCTCCACGCCGGATTCTGCCCCGGTCGGCTCCGATCCTGGCCGTCATCGGGCTGGCAGCAAAAGCTCGGAAAATCAGGATCCGGAACGGGTTTTGAGTCGGAGTCGACGTCAACCGGGCTAGCCCTGGTTGGGACGTCGACGGGCTCGAGACGAGCTTTCCAATGGCAGCTCCCTCGCCTCGGGATTCAACCCGGATGAAAAGTTATGGTCGTCCGAAGCGCACACGAGACGAATCGGCCAAGCCTTAAAGCAGTTGATCGCGCCACACTTGACAGGTGCGATCATACCAGCACTAATGCACCGGATCCCATCAGAACTCCGCAGTTAAGCGTGCTTGGGCGAGAGTAGTACTGGGATGGGTGACCTCCTGGGAAGTCCTCGTGTTGCACCTCCTCCTTTTTGGTCAATCAGGTTTGTTGTTTACAGTGTCGCACACGCGCCGGGTTTTTGATTATTAAATCGCGTCGGCGACCCGAGTGGGTCCGGTCCTCCACGCCGGATTCTGCCCCGGTCGGCTCCGATCCTGGCCGTCATCGGGCTGGCAGCAAAAGCTCGGAAAATCAGGATCCGGAACGGGTTTTTGAGGTCGAATTCGACGTCAACCGGGCTAGCCCTGGTTGGGACGTCGACGGGCTCGAGACGAGCTTTCCAATGGCAGCTCCCTCGCCTCGGGATTCAACCCGGATGAAAAGTTATGGTCGTCCGAAGCGCACACGAGACGAATCGGCCAAGCCTTAAAGCAGTTGATCGCGCCACACTTGACAGGTGCGATCATACCAGCACTAATGCACCGGATCCCATCGAACTCCGCGATTAAGCGTGCTTGGGCGAGAGTAGTGCTTGGGATGGGTGACCTCTGGGAAGTCCTCGTGTTGCACCTCCTCCTTTTTGGTCAATCAGGTTTGTTGTTTACAGTGTCGCACACGCGCCGGGTTTTTGATTATTAAATCGCGTCGGCGACCCGGCCGAGGCGACGACCGACCCGAAGGGTCCGGTCCCCACGCGGATTCTGCCCCGGTCGGCTCCGATCCTGGCCGTCATCGGGCTGGCAGCAAAAGCTCGGAAAATCAGGATCCGGAACGGGTTTTTGAGGTCGAATTCGACGTCAACCGGGCTAGCCCTGGTTGGGACGTCGACGGGCTCGAGACGAGCTTTCCAATGGCAGCTCCCTCGCCTCGGGATTCAACCCGGATGAAAAGTTATGGTCGTCTGAAGCGCACACGAGACGAATCGGCCAAGCCTTAAAGCAGTTGATCGCGCCACACTTGACAGGTGCGATCATACCAGCACTAATGCACCGGATCCCATCAGAACTCCGCAGTTAAGCGTGCTTGGGCGAGAGTAGTGCTGGGATGGGTGACCTCCTGGGAAGTCCTCGTGTTGCACCTCCTCCTTTTTGGTCGATCGGGTTTGTTCTTTACGATGTCGCACACGCGCGGGTTTTGATTATTAAATCGCGTCGGCGACCCGAGCCGGCGACTCGCGACCCGAGCCGACTGGGTCCGGTCCCCGGTCCTCCATGCCGGATTCTGCCCGGTCGGCTCGATCTGGCCGTCATCGGGCTGGCAGCAAAAAAAGCTCGGAAAATCAGGATCCGGAACGGGTTTTGAGGTCGGGTCGACGTCAACCGGGCTAGCCCTGGTTGGGACGTCGACGGGCTCGAGACGAGCTTTCAATGGCAGCTCCTCGCCTCGGGATTCAACCGGATGAAAAGTTATGGTCGTCGACGCACACGAGACGAATCGGCCAAGCCTTAAAGCAGTTGATCGCGCCACACTTGACAGGTGCGATCATACCAGCACTAATGCACCGGATCCCATCAGAACTCCGCAGTTAAGCGTGCTTGGGCGAGAGTAGTGCTGGGATGGGTGACCTCCTGGGAAGTCCTCGTGTTGCACCTCCTCCTTTTTGGTCAATCGGTTTGTTGTTTACGGTGTCGCACACGCGCCGGGTTTTGATTATTAAATCGCGTCGGCGACCCGAGCGACCCGAGTGGGTCCGGTCCCCCCACGCCGGATTCTGCCGGTCGGCTCCGATCCTGGCCGTCATCGGGCTGGCAGCAAAAGCTCGGAAAATCAGGATCCGGAACGGGTTTTGAGTCGGGTCGACGTCAACCGGGCTAGCCCTGGTTGGGACGTCGACGGGCTCGAGACGAGCTTTCCAATGGCGGCTCCTCTCGCCTCGGGATTCAACCGGATGAAAAGTTATGGTCGTCGAAGCGCACACGAGACGAATCGGCCAAGCCTTAAAGCGGTTGATCGCGCCACACTTGACGGTGCGATCATACCAGCACTAATGCACCGGATCCCATCGAACTCCGCGATTAAGCGTGCTTGGGCGAGAGTAATCTTGGGATGGGTGACCTCTGAGGAAGTCCTCGTGTTGCACCTCCTCCTTTTTGGTCATCGGGTTTGTTGTTTACGGTGTCGCACACGCGCCGGGTTTTGATTATTAAATCGCGTCGGCGACCCGAGCCGCGACCCGAGTGGGTCCGGTCCTCCACGCCGGATTCTGCCCCGGTCGGCTCCGATCCTGGCCGTCATCGGTGGCGGCAAAAGCTCGGAAAATCGGGATCGGAACGGGTTTTGAGTCGGAGTCGACGTCAGCCGGGCTAGCCCTGGTTGGGACGTCGACGGGCTCGAGACGAGCTTTCAATGGCGGCTCCCTCGCCTCGGGATTCAACCCGGATGAAAAGTTATGGTCGTCGAAGCGCACACGAGACGAATCGGCCAAGCCTTAAAGCGATTGATCGCGCCACACTTGACGGGTGCGATCATACCAGCACTAATGCCCGGATCCCATCGAACTCCGCAGATTAAGCGTGCTTGGGCGAGAGTCTTGGGATGGGTGACCTCCTGGAAGTCCTCGTGTTGCACCTCCTCCTTTTTGGTCAATCGGGTTTGTTCTTTACGGTGTCGCACACGCGCCGGGTTTTGATTATTAAATCGCGTCGGCGACCGGCCGACCGACGGTGTCCGGTCCTCCACGCCGGATTCTGCCCGGTCGGCTCGATCCTGGCCGTCATCGGGCTGGCGGCAAAAGCTCGGAAAATCAGGATCGGAACGGGTTTTGAGTCGGGTCGACGTCAGCCGGGCTAGCCCTGGTTGGGACGTCGACGGGCTCGAGACGAGCTTTCCAATGGCGGCTCCTCGCCTCGGGATTCAACCGGATGAAAAGTTATGGTCGTCGAAGCGCACACGAGACAATCGGCCAAGCCTTAAAGCGATTGATCGCGCCACACTTGACGGGTGCGATCATACCGGCACTAATGCACCGGATCCCATCGAACTCCGCGATTAAGCGTGCTTGGGCGAGAGTAGTCGGGATGGGTGACCTCTGGGAAGTCCTCGTGTTGCACCTCCTCCTTTTTGGTCAGTCAGGTTTGTTCTTTACAGTGTCGCACACGCGCCGGGTTTTTGATTATTAAATCGCGTCGGCGACTCGAGCCGGCGACCCGAGTGGGTCCGGTCCTCCATGCCGGATTCTGCCCCGGTCGGCTCTGATCCTGGCCGTCATCGGGCTGGCAGCAAAAGCTCGGAAAATCAGGATCCGGAACGGGTTTTTGAGGTCGAATTCGACGTCAACCGGGCTAGCCCTGGTTGGGACGTCGACGGGCTCGAGACGAGCTTTCAATGGCGGCTCCTCGCCTCGGGATTCAACCCGGATGAAAAGTTATGGTCGTCGAAGCGCACACGAGACGAATCGGCCAAGCCTTAAAAGCGATTGATCGCGCCACACTTGACGGGTGCGATCATACCAGCACTAATGCACCGGATCCCATCGAACTCCGCATGATTAAGCGTGCTTGGGCGAGAGTAGTCGGGATGGGTGACCTCTGGGAAGTCCTCGTGTTGCACCTCCTCCTTTTTGGTCAGTCAGGTTTGTTCTTTACAGTGTCGCACACGCGCGGGTTTTTGATTATTAAATCGCGTCGGCGACCCGAGCCGGCGACCCGAGTGGGTCCGGTCCCCCACGCCGGATTCTGCCCCGGTCGGCTCCGATCCTGGCCGTCATCGGGCTGGCGGCAAAAGCTCGGAAAATCAGGATCCGGAACGGGTTTTGAGTCGGGTCGACGTCAACCGGGCTAGCCCTGGTTGGGACGTCGACGGGCTCGAGACGAGCTTTCAATGGCGGCTCCCTCGCCTCGGGATTCAACCGGATGAAAAGTTATGGTCGTCGAAGCGCACACGAGACGAATCGGCCAAGCCTTAAAGCAGTTGATCGCGCCACACTTGACAGGTGCGATCATACCAGCACTAATGCACCGGATCCCATCGAACTCCTGATTAAGCGTGCTTGGGCGAGAGTAATCTTGGGATGGGTGACCTCTGGGAAGTCCTCGTGTTGCACCTCCTCCTTTTTGGTCAATCGGGTTTGTTCTTTACGGTGTCGCACACGCGCCGGGTTTTGATTATTAAATCGCGTCGGCGACCCGGCCGACGACCGAGTGGGTCCGGTCCTCCACGCGGATTACCCGGTCGGCTCCGATCCTGGCCGTCATCGGGCTGGCAGCAAAAGCTCGGAAAATCAGGATCGGAACGGGTTTTGAGTCGGGTCGACGTCAGCCGGGCTAGCCCTGGTTGGGACGTCGACGGGCTCGAGACGAGCTTTCAATGGCAGCTCCCTCGCCTCGGGATTCAACCCGGATGAAAAGTTATGGTCGTCCGAAGCGCACACGAGACGAATCGGCCAAGCCTTAAAGCAGTTGATCGCGCCACACTTGACAGGTGCGATCATACCAGCACTAATGCACGGATCCCATCGAACTCCGCGATTAAGCGTGCTTGGGCGAGAGTAGTCTTGGGATGGGTGACCTCACAGGAAGTCCTCGTGTTGCACCTCCTCCTTTTTGGTCAGTCAGGTTTGTTCTTTACAGTGTCGCACACGCGCCAGGTTTTTGATTATTAAATCGCGTCGGCGACCCGAGCCGGCGACCCGAGTGGGTCCGGTCCTCCACGCCGGATTCTGCCCCGGTCGGCTCCGATCCTGGCCGTCATCGGGCTGGCAGCAAAAGCTCGGAAAATCAGGATCCGGAACGGGTTTTTGAGGTCGAATTCGACGTCAACCGGGCTAGCCCTGGTTGGGACGTCGACGGGCTCGAGACGAGCTTTCCAATGGCAGCTCCCTCGCCTCGGGATTCAACCGGATGAAAAGTTATGGTCGTCGAAGCGCACACGAGACGAATCGGCCAAGCCTTAAAGCGGTTGATCGCGCCACACTTGACGGGGTGCGATCATACCGGCACTAATGCACGGATCCCATCGAACTCCGCGATTAAGCGTGCTTGGGCGAGTAGTCTTGGGATGGGTGACCTCTGGGAAGTCCTCGTGTTGCACCTCCTCCTTTTTGGTCGGTCGGGTTTGTTCTTTACAGTGTCGCACACGCGCCAGGGTTTTTGATTATTAAATCGCGTCGGCGACCCGAGCGGCGACCCGACCAGTGGGTCCGGTCCTCCACGCCGGATTCTGCCCCGGTCGGCTCCGATCCTGGCCGTCATCGGGCTGGCAGCAAAAGCTCGGAAAATCAGGATCCGGAACGGGTTTTTGACGTCGAATTCGACGTCAACCGGGCTAGCCCTGGTTGGGACGTCGACGGGCTCGAGACGAGCTTTCCAATGGCAGCTCCCTCGCCTCGGGATTCAACCCGGATGAAAAGTTATGGTCGTCCGAAGCGCACACGAGACGAATCGGCCAAGCCTTAAAGCAGTTGATCGCGCCACACTTGACAGGTGCGATCATACCAGCACTAATGCACCGGATCCCATCGAACTCCGCGATTAAGCGTGCTTGGGCGAGAGTAGTAGTGGGATGGGTGACCTCTGGGAAGTCCTCGTGTTGCACCTCCTCCTTTTTGGTCGGTCGGGTTTGTTCTTTACGATGTCGCACACGCGCGGGTTTTTGATTATTAAATCGCGTCGGCGACCCGAGTGGGTCCGGTCCTCCACGCCGGATTCTGCCGTCGGCTCCGATCCTGGCGTCATCGGGCTGGCAGCAAAAGCTCGGAAAATCAGGATCCGGAACGGGTTTTTGAGGTCGAATTCGACGTCAACGGGCTAGCCCTGGTTGGGACGTCGACGGGCTCGAGACGAGCTTTCCAATGGCGCTCCCTCGCCTCGGGATTCAACCGGATGAAAAGTTATGGTCGTCGAAGCGCACACGAGACGAATCGGCCAAGCCTTAAAGCAGTTGATCGCGCCACACTTGACAGGTGCGATCATACCAGCACTAATGCACCGGATCCCATCGAACTCCGCGATTAAGCGTGCTTGGGCGAGAGTAATCTTGGGATGGGTGACCTCTGGGAAGTCCTCGTGTTGCACCTCCTCCTTTTTGGTCAGTCAGGTTTGTTCTTTACAGTGTCGCACACGCGCCGGGTTTTGATTATTAAATCGCGTCGGCGACCCGAGTGGGTCCGGTCCTCCACGCCGGATTCTGCCCCGGTCGGCTCCGATCCTGGCCGTCATCGGGCTGGCAGCAAAAGCTCGGAAAATCAGGATCCGGAACGGGTTTTGAGGTCGGGTCGGCGTCAACCGGGCTAGCCCTGGTTGGGACGTCGACGGGCTCGAGGCGAGCTTTCCAATGGCAGCTCCCTCGCCTCGGGATTCAACCGGATGAAAAGTTATGGTCGTCGAAGCGCACACGAGACGAATCGGCCAAGCCTTAAAGCGATTGATCGCGCCACACTTGACGGGTGCGATCATACCGGCACTAATGCACCGGATCCCATCGAACTCCGCGATTAAGCGTGCTTGGGCGAGAGTAGTCTTGGGATGGGTGACCTCTGGGAAGTCCTCGTGTTGCACCTCCTCCTTTTTGGTCGATCGGGTTTGTTCTTTACGATGTCGCACACGCGCCGGGTTTTTGATTATTAAATCGCGTCGGCGACCCACCCGGCCGGCGACCGAGCGCGACCAGTGGGTCCGGTCCTCCCCCACGCCGGATTACTGCCGGTCGGCTCCGATCTGGCGTCATCGGGCGCGGCAAAAGCTCGGAAAATCGGGATCCGGAACGGGTTTTGAGTCGGAGTCGACGTCAACCGGGCTAGCCCTGGTTGGGACGTCGACGGGCTCGAGACGAGCTTTCAATGGCGCTCCTCGCCTCGGGATTCAACCGGATGAAAAGTTATGGTCGTCGAAGCGCACACGAGACGAATCGGCCAAGCCTTAAAGCGATTGATCGCGCCACACTTGACGGTGCGATCATACCGGCACTAATGCACCGGATCCCATCGAACTCCGCGATTAAGCGTGCTTGGGCGAAGTAGTCTTGGGATGGGTGACCTCTGGGAAGTCCTCGTGTTGCACCTCCTCCTTTTTGGTCGATCGGGTTTGTTCTTTACGATGTCGCACACGCGCCGGGTTTTTGATTATTAAATCGCGTCGGCGACCCGGCCGACGACCGGGAAGCGACCAGTGGGTCCGGTCCTCCACGCCGGATTCTGCCCCGGTCGGCTCCGATCCTGGCCGTCATCGGGCTGGCGGCAAAAGCTCGGAAAATCAGGATCGGAACGGGTTTTGAGTCGGAGTCGACGTCAGCCGGGCTAGCCCTGGTTGGGACGTCGACGGGCTCGAGACGAGCTTTCAATGGCGCTCCTCGCCTCGGGATTCAACCGGATGAAAAGTTATGGTCGTCGAAGCGCACACGAGACGAATCGGCCAAGCCTTAAAGCGGTTGATCGCGCCACACTTGACGGGTGCGATCATACCAGCACTAATGCACCGGATCCCATCAGAACTCCGCGATTAAGCGTGCTTGGGCGAGAGTAGTGCTTGGGATGGGTGACCTCTGGGAAGTCCTCGTGTTGCACCTCCTCCTTTTTGGTCGGTCGGGTTTGTTCTTTACGGTGTCGCACACGCGCCGGGTTTTTGATTATTAAATCGCGTCGGCGACCCCGGCGACCGAACGGCGACCAGTGGGTCCGGTCCTCCACGCCGGATTCTGCCCGGTCGGCTCGATCCTGGCCGTCATCGGGCTGGCGGCAAAAGCTCGGAAAATCAGGATCCGGAACGGGTTTTGAGTCGGGTCGACGTCAACCGGGCTAGCCCTGGTTGGGACGTCGACGGGCTCGAGGCAGCTTTCCAATGGCGGCTCCCTCGCCTCGGGATTCAACCGGATGAAAAGTTATGGTCGTCGAAGCGCACGACGAGACGAATCGGCCAAGCCTTAAAGCGATTGATCGCGCCACACTTGGCGGTGCGATCATACCGGCACTAATGCACGGATCCCATCGAACTCCGCGATTAAGCGTGCTTGGGCGAGAGTAGTCTTGGGATGGGTGACCTCTGGGAAGTCCTCGTGTTGCACCTCCTCCTTTTTGGTCGATCGGGTTTGTTCTTTACGGTGTCGCACACGCGCCGGGTTTTTGATTATTAAATCGCGTCGGCGACCCGCGACCCGACGACCCCAGTGGGTCGGTCCTCCACGCCGGATTACGCCGTCGGCTCCGATCCTGGCCGTCATCGGGCTGGCAGCAAAAGCTCGGAAAATCAGGATCCGGAACGGGTTTTTGAGGTCGAATTCGACGTCAACCGGGCTAGCCCTGGTTGGGACGTCGACGGGCTCGAGACGAGCTTTCCAATGGCAGCTCCCTCGCCTCGGGATTCAACCGGATGAAAAGTTATGGTCGTCGAAGCGCACACGAGACGAATCGGCCAAGCCTTAAAGCGGTTGATCGCGCCACACTTGACGGTGCGATCATACCGGCACTAATGCACCGGATCCCATCGAACTCCGCGATTAAGCGTGCTTGGGCGAGTAGTAGTGCGGGATGGGTGACCTCTGGGAAGTCCTCGTGTTGCACCTCCTCCTTTTTGGTCGATCGGGTTTGTTCTTTACGGTGTCGCACACGCGCCGGGTTTTGATTATTAAATCGCGTCGGCGACCGGCGACCGTGGGTCCGGTCCTCCACGCCGGATTACTGCCGGTCGGCTCCGATCCTGGCCGTCATCGGGCTGGCAGCAAAAGCTCGGAAAATCAGGATCCGGAACGGGTTTTTGAGGTCGAATTCGACGTCAACCGGGCTAGCCCTGGTTGGGACGTCGACGGGCTCGAGACGAGCTTTCCAATGGCAGCTCCCTCGCCTCGGGATTCAACCGGATGAAAAGTTATGGTCGTCCGAAGCGCACACGAGACGAATCGGCCAAGCCTTAAAGCGGTTGATCGCGCCACACTTGACCCGGTGCGATCATACCGGCACTAATGCACCGGATCCCATCGAAACTCCGATTAAGCGTGCTTGGGCGAGAGTAGTCTTGGGATGGGTGACCTCTGGGAAGTCCTCGTGTTGCACCTCCTCCTTTTTGGTCAATCGGGTTTGTTCTTTACGGTGTCGCACACGCGCCAGGGTTTTTGATTATTAAATCGCGTCGGCGACCCGAGGCGACGACCGTGACCGGTGGGTCCGGTCCTCCACGCGGATTCTGCCCGGTCGGCTCCGATCCCCCGCCGTCATCGGGCTGGCGGCAAAAGCTCGGAAAATCAGGATCCGGAACGGGTTTTGAGTCGGGTCGACGTCAGCCGGGCTAGCCCTGGTTGGGACGTCGACGGGCTCGAGACGAGCTTTCCAATGGCGGCTCCTCGCCTCGGGATTCAACCGGATGAAAAGTTATGGTCGTCGAAGCGCACACGAGACGAATCGGCCAAGCCTTAAAGCGGTTGATCGCGCCACACTTGACGGGTGCGATCATACCGGCACTAATGCACCGGATCCCATCGAACTCCGCATTAAGCGTGCTTGGGCGAGAGTAGTGCGGGATGGGTGACCTCTGGGAAGTCCTCGTGTTGCACCTCCTCCTTTTTGGTCAGTCAGGTTTGTTCTTTACAGTGTCGCACACGCGCCGGGTTTTTGATTATTAAATCGCGTCGGCGACCCGAGTGGGTCCGGTCCCCACGCCGGATTCTGCCCCGGTCGGCTCCGATCTGGCCGTCATCGGGCTGGCGGCAAAAGCTCGGAAAATCAGGATCCGGAACGGGTTTTGAGTCGGAGTCGACGTCAGCCGGGCTAGCCCTGGTTGGGACGTCGACGGGCTCGAGACGAGCTTTCCAATGGCAGCTCCCTCGCCTCGGGATTCAACCCGGATGAAAAGTTATGGTCGTCCGAAGCGCACACGAGACGAATCGGCCAAGCCTTAAAGCAGTTGATCGCGCCACACTTGACAGGTGCGATCATACCAGCACTAATGCACCGGATCCCATCGAACTCCGCGATTAAGCGTGCTTGGGCGAGAGTAATCTTGGGATGGGTGACCTCTGGGAAGTCCTCGTGTTGCACCTCCTCCTTTTTGGTCAGTCAGGTTTGTTCTTTACAGTGTCGCACACGCGCCGGGTTTTTGATTATTAAATCGCGTCGGCGACCCGAGTGGGTCCGGTCCTCCACGCCGGATTCTGCCCCGGTCGGCTCCGATCCTGGCCGTCATCGGGCTGGCAGCAAAAGCTCGGAAAATCAGGATCCGGAACGGGTTTTGAGTCGGTCGACGTCAACCGGGCTAGCCCTGGTTGGGACGTCGACGGGCTCGAGACGAGCTTTCCAATGGCGGCTCCTCGCCTCGGGATTCAACCGGATGAAAAGTTATGGTCGTCGAAGCGCGCACGAGACGAATCGGCCAAGCCTTAAAGCGGTTGATCGCGCCACACTTGACGGGTGCGATCATACCGGCACTAATGCACGGATCCCATCGAACTCCGCGATTAAGCGTGCTTGGGCGAGAGTAGTCTTGGGATGGGTGACCTCTGGGAAGTCCTCGTGTTGCACCTCCTCCTTTTTGGTCGGTCGGGTTTGTTCTTTACGGTGTCGCACACGCCGGGTTTTGATTATTAAATCGCGTCGGCGACCCAAGCGAGCCGGCGACCCGAGTGGGTCCGGTCCTCCACGCCGGATTCTGCCCCGGTCGGCTCCGATCCTGGCCGTCATCGGGCTGGCGGCAAAGCTCGGAAAATCAGGATCGGAACGGGTTTTGAGTCGGAGTCGACGTCAACCGGGCTAGCCCTGGTTGGGACGTCGACGGGCTCGAGACGAGCTTTCCAATGGCAGCTCCTCGCCTCGGGATTCAACCGGATGAAAAGTTATGGTCGTCGAAGCGCACACGAGACGAATCGGCCAAGCCTTAAAGCGGTTGATCGCGCCACACTTGACGGGTGCGATCATACCGGCACTAATGCACCGGATCCCATCGAACTCCGCGATTAAGCGTGCTTGGGCGAGAGTAGTGCTTGGGATGGGTGACCTCTGGGAAGTCCTCGTGTTGCACCTCCTCCTTTTTGGTCGGTCGGGTTTGTTCTTTACGGTGTCGCACACGCGCCGGGTTTTTGATTATTAAATCGCGTCGGCGACCGAGCCGCGACCAGTGGAGTGGGTCCGGTCCTCCACGCCGGATTCTGCCCCGGTCGGCTCCGATCCTGGCCGTCATCGGGCTGGCGGCAAAAGCTCGGAAAATCAGGATCCGGAACGGGTTTTGAGTCGGAGTCGACGTCAACCGGGCTAGCCCTGGTTGGGACGTCGACGGGCTCGAACGAGCTTTCCAATGGCGGCTCCCTCGCCTCGGGATTCAACCGGATGAAAAGTTATGGTCGTCGAAGCGCACACGAGACGAATCGGCCAAGCCTTAAAGCGATTGATCGCGCCACACTTGACGGGTGCGATCATACCGGCACTAATGCACCGGATCCCATCGAACTCCGCGATTAAGCGTGCTTGGGCGAGAGTAGTCTTGGGATGGGTGACCTCTGGGAAGTCCTCGTGTTGCACCTCCTCCTTTTTGGTCGGTCGGGTTTGTTCTTTACGATGTCGCACACGCGCCGGGTTTTGATTATTAAATCGCGTCGGCGACCCGAGCCGACCGGCGCGACCGTGGGTCCGGTCCTCCACGCCGGATTCTGCCGGTCGGCTCGATCCTGGCCGTCATCGGGCTGGCGGCAAAAGCTCGGAAAATCAGGATCGGAACGGGTTTTGAGGTCGGGTCGACGTCAACCGGGCTAGCCCTGGTTGGGACGTCGACGGGCTCGAACGAGCTTTCCAATGGCGGCTCCCTCGCCTCGGGATTCAACCGGATGAAAAGTTATGGTCGTCGAAGCGCACACGAGACGAATCGGCCAAGCCTTAAAGCGGTTGATCGCGCCACACTTGACGGGTGCGATCATACCAGCACTAATGCACGGATCCCATCGAGAACTCCGCGATTAAGCGTGCTTGGGCGAGAGTAGTGCTTGGGATGGGTGACCTCTGGGAAGTCCTCGTGTTGCACCTCCTCCTTTTTGGTCAATCGGGTTTGTTCTTTACGAGTGTCGCACACGCGCCGGTTTTTGATTATTAAATCGCGTCGGCGACCGGCGACCGACCCGGTCCGGTCCTCCACGCCGGATTCTGCCCCGGTCGGCTCCGATCTGGCCGTCATCGGGCTGGCGCAAAAGCTCGGAAAATCAGGATCCGGAACGGGTTTTGAGTCGGTCGACGTCAGCCGGGCTAGCCCTGGTTGGGACGTCGACGGGCTCGAGACGAGCTTTCCAATGGCGGCTCCCTCGCCTCGGGATTCAACCGGATGAAAAGTTATGGTCGTCGAAGCGCACAGACGAATCGGCCAAGCCTTAAAGCGATTGATCGCGCCACACTTGACGGGTGCGATCATACCGGCACTAATGCACGGATCCCATCGAAACTCCGCGATTAAGCGTGCTTGGGCGAGAGTAGTGCTTGGGATGGGTGACCTCTGGAAGTCCTCGTGTTGCACCTCCTCCTTTTTGGTCGGTCGGGTTTGTTCTTTACGGTGTCGCACACGCGCGGGTTTTGATTATTAAATCGCGTCGGCGACCCGTCCGAGTGGTCCGTCCTCCACGCCGGATTCTGCCGGTCGGCTCCGATCCTGGCCGTCATCGGGCTGGCGGCAAAAAGCTCGGAAAATCAGGATCGGAACGGGTTTTGAGGTCGGGTCGACGTCAACCGGGCTAGCCCTGGTTGGGACGTCGACGGGCTCGAGACGAGCTTTCCAATGGCGGCTCCCTCGCCTCGGGATTCAACCGGATGAAAAGTTATGGTCGTCCAAAGCGCACACGAGACGAATCGGCCAAGCCTTAAAGCGGTTGATCGCGCCACACTTGACGGTGCGATCATACCGGCACTAATGCACGGATCCCATCGAGAACTCCGCGATTAAGCGTGCTTGGGCGAGAGTAGTGGGATGGGTGACCTCTGGGAAGTCCTCGTGTTGCACCTCCTCCTTTTTGGTCGATCGGGTTTGTTCTTTACGATGTCGCACACGCGCCGGGTTTTGATTATTAAATCGCGTCGGCGACCGAGCCGCGACCGAGTGGGTCCGGTCCTCCACGCCGGATTCTGCCCCGGTCGGCTCCGATCCTGGCCGTCATCGGGCTGGCGGCAAAAGCTCGGAAAATCAGGATCGGAACGGGTTTTGAGTCGGAGTCGGCGTCAACCGGGCTAGCCCTGGTTGGGACGTCGACGGGCTCGAGGCGAGCTTTCCAATGGCGCTCCCTCGCCTCGGGATTCAACCGGATGAAAAGTTATGGTCGTCGAAGCGCACACGAGACGAATCGGCCAAGCCTTAAAGCGGTTGATCGCGCCACACTTGACGGTGCGATCATACCAGCACTAATGCACCGGATCCCATCGAACTCCGCGATTAAGCGTGCTTGGGCGAGAGTAGTGCGGGATGGGTGACCTCTGGGAAGTCCTCGTGTTGCACCTCCTCCTTTTTGGTCGGTCGGGTTTGTTCTTTACGGTGTCGCACACGCGCCGGGTTTTGATTATTAAATCGCGTCGGCGACCCGAGCGACCGGCGACCGTGGGTCCGGTCCTCCACGCCGGATTCTGCCCGGTCGGCTCCGATCCTGGCCGTCATCGGGCTGGCGGCAAAAGCTCGGAAAATCAGGATCGGAACGGGTTTTGAGTCGGAGTCGACGTCAACCGGGCTAGCCCTGGTTGGGACGTCGACGGGCTCGAGACGAGCTTTCCAATGGCGCTCCTCGCCTCGGGATTCAACCGGATGAAAAGTTATGGTCGTCGAAGCGCACACGAGACGAATCGGCCAAGCCTTAAAGCGGTTGATCGCGCCACACTTGACGGGTGCGATCATACCGGCACTAATGCACCGGATCCCATCGAACTCCGCGATTAAGCGTGCTTGGGCGAGAGTAGTGCTTGGGATGGGTGACCTCTGGGAAGTCCTCGTGTTGCACCTCCTCCTTTTTGGTCGATCGGGTTTGTTCTTTACGGTGTCGCACACGCGCCGGGTTTTTGATTATTAAATCGCGTCGGCGACCGACCGGCGACCGAGTGGGTCCGGTCCTCCACGCCGGATTCTGCCCCGGTCGGCTCCGATCCTGGCCGTCATCGGGCTGGCAGCAAAAGCTCGGAAAATCAGGATCGGAACGGGTTTTGAGTCGGGTCGACGTCAACCGGGCTAGCCCTGGTTGGGACGTCGACGGGCTCGAGGAGGCTTTCCAATGGCAGCTCCTCGCCTCGGGATTCAACCGGATGAAAAGTTATGGTCGTCGAAGCGCACACGAGACGAATCGGCCAAGCCTTAAAGCGGTTGATCGCGCCACACTTGACGGGTGCGATCATACCAGCACTAATGCACGGATCCCATCGAACTCCGCGATTAAGCGTGCTTGGGCGAGAGTAGTGCTTGGGATGGGTGACCTCTGGGAAGTCCTCGTGTTGCACCTCCTCCTTTTTGGTCGGTCGGGTTTGTTCTTTACGGTGTCGCACACGCGCCGGTTTTGATTATTAAATCGCGTCGGCGACCCGACGACCGGCGTGACGGTCGGTCGGTCCTCCACGCCGGATTCTGCCCCGGTCGGCTCCGATCCTGGCCGTCATCGGGCTGGCAGCAAAAGCTCGGAAAATCAGGATCCGGAACGGGTTTTTGAGGTCGAATTCGACGTCAACCGGGCTAGCCCTGGTTGGGACGTCGACGGGCTCGAGACGAGCTTTCCAATGGCGCTCCCTCGCCTCGGGATTCAACCGGATGAAAAGTTATGGTCGTCGAAAGCGCACACGAGACGAATCGGCCAAGCCTTAAAGCGGTTGATCGCGCCACACTTGGCGGGTGCGATCATACCAGGCACTAATGCACCGGATCCCATCGAGACTCCGCGATTAAGCGTGCTTGGGCGAGAGTAGTCTTGGGATGGGTGACCTCTGGGAAGTCCTCGTGTTGCACCTCCTCCTTTTTGGTCGATCGGGTTTGTTCTTTACGGTGTCGCACACGCGCGGGTTTTGATTATTAAATCGCGTCGGCGACCGACCGGCGACGACCGAGTGGGTCGGTCCTCCACGCCGGATTCTGCCCCGTCGGCTCCGATCCTGGCCGTCATCGGGCTGGCGGCAAAAGCTCGGAAAATCAGGATCGGAACGGGTTTTGAGGTCGAATTCGACGTCAACCGGGCTAGCCCTGGTTGGGACGTCGACGGGCTCGAGGCGAGCTTTCCAATGGCGGCTCCCTCGCCTCGGGATTCAACCGGATGAAAAGTTATGGTCGTCGAAGCGCACACGAGACGAATCGGCCAAGCCTTAAAGCGGTTGATCGCGCCACACTTGACGGGTGCGATCATACCGCACTAATGCACCGGATCCCATCGAACTCCGCGATTAAGCGTGCTTGGGCGAGAGTAGTCTTGGGATGGGTGACCTCTGGGAAGTCCTCGTGTTGCACCTCCTCCTTTTTGGTCGGTCGGGTTTGTTCTTTACAGTGTCGCACACGCGCCGGGTTTTTGATTATTAAATCGCGTCGGCGACCCGAGCGCGACCGCGACCGGCGACCGAGTGGGTCCGGTCCTCCACGCCGGATTCTGCCCCGGTCGGCTCCGATCCTGGCCGTCATCGGGCTGGCAGCAAAAGCTCGGAAAATCAGGATCCGGAACGGGTTTTTGAGGTCGAATTCGACGTCAACCGGGCTAGCCCTGGTTGGGACGTCGACGGGCTCGAGGCAGCTTTCCAATGGCGGCTCCCTCGCCTCGGGATTCAACCGGATGAAAAGTTATGGTCGTCGAAGCGCACACGAGACGAATCGGCCAAGCCTTAAAGCGGTTGATCGCGCCACACTTGACGGGTGCGATCATACCGGCACTAATGCACCGGATCCCATCGAACTCCGCGTTAAGCGTGCTTGGGCGAGAGTAGTGCTTGGGATGGGTGACCTCTGGGAAGTCCTCGTGTTGCACCTCCTCCTTTTTGGTCGATCGGGTTTGTTCTTTACGGTGTCGCACACGCGCCGGGTTTTGATTATTAAATCGCGTCGGCGACCCGGCGGCGACCGGCGACGGCCCCGTGGGTCCGGTCCTCCACGCCGGATTACTGCCCCGTCGGCTCCGATCTGGCCGTCATCGGGCTGGCGGCAAAAGCTCGGAAAATCAGGATCCGGAACGGGTTTTGAGGTCGGAGTCGACGTCAGCCGGGCTAGCCCTGGTTGGGACGTCGACGGGCTCGAGAACGAGCTTTCCAATGGCAGCTCCCTCGCCTCGGGATTCAACCGGATGAAAAGTTATGGTCGTCGAAGCGCACACGAGACGAATCGGCCAAGCCTTAAAGCGGTTGATCGCGCCACACTTGACGGGTGCGATCATACCAGCACTAATGCACCGGATCCCATCGAACTCCGCGATTAAGCGTGCTTGGGCGAGTAGTAATCTTGGGATGGGTGACCTCTGGGAAGTCCTCGTGTTGCACCTCCTCCTTTTTGGTCGGTCGGGTTTGTTCTTTACGGTGTCGCACACGCGCCGGGGTTTTGATTATTAAATCGCGTCGGCGACCCGGCCCGGCGACGGCGACCGAGTGGGTCCGGTCCTCCACGCCGGATTCTGCCCCGGTCGGCTCCGATCCTGGCCGTCATCGGGCTGGCGGCAAAAGCTCGGAAAATCAGGATCGGAACGGGTTTTGAGTCGGGTCGACGTCAACCGGGCTAGCCCTGGTTGGGACGTCGACGGGCTCGAGACGAGCTTTCCAATGGCGGCTCCCTCGCCTCGGGATTCAACCGGATGAAAAGTTATGGTCGTCGAAGCGCACACGAGACGAATCGGCCAAGCCTTAAAGCGGTTGATCGCGCCACACTTGACGGGTGCGATCATACCGGCACTAATGCACCGGATCCCATCGAACTCCGCGATTAAGCGTGCTTGGGCGAGAGTAGTGCGGGATGGGTGACCTCTGGGAAGTCCTCGTGTTGCACCTCCTCCTTTTTGGTCGATCGGGTTTGTTCTTTACGGTGTCGCACACGCGCCGGGTTTTGATTATTAAATCGCGTCGGCGACCGGGCGACCGAGCCGCGACCCGAGTGGGTCCGGTCCTCCACGCCGGATTCTGCCCGGTCGGCTCCGATCCTGGCCGTCATCGGGCTGGCGGCAAAAGCTCGGAAAATCAGGATCGGAACGGGTTTTGAGTCGGGTCGACGTCAACCGGGCTAGCCCTGGTTGGGACGTCGACGGGCTCGAGACGAGCTTTCCAATGGCAGCTCCCTCGCCTCGGGATTCAACCCGGATGAAAAGTTATGGTCGTCCGAAGCGCACACGAGACGAATCGGCCAAGCCTTAAAGCGGTTGATCGCGCCACACTTGACGGGTGCGATCATACCGCACTAATGCACCGGATCCCATCGAGAACTCCGCGATTAAGCGTGCTTGGGCGAGAGTAGTCTTGGGATGGGTGACCTCTGGGAAGTCCTCGTGTTGCACCTCCTCCTTTTTGGTCGGTCGGGTTTGTTCTTTACAGTGTCGCACACGCGCCGGGTTTTTGATTATTAAATCGCGTCGGCGACCCGAGCCGGCGACCCGAGCCGGCGACCCGAGTGGGTCCGGTCCTCCACGCCGGATTCTGCCCCGGTCGGCTCCGATCCTGGCCGTCATCGGGCTGGCAGCAAAAGCTCGGAAAATCAGGATCCGGAACGGGTTTTGAGGTCGGGTCGACGTCAACCGGGCTAGCCCTGGTTGGGACGTCGACGGGCTCGAGACGAGCTTTCCAATGGCAGCTCCCTCGCCTCGGGATTCAACCGGATGAAAAGTTATGGTCGTCGAAGCGCACACGAGACGAATCGGCCAAGCCTTAAAGCGGTTGATCGCGCCACACTTGACGGTGCGATCATACCAGCACTAATGCACGGATCCCATCGAAACTCCGCGATTAAGCGTGCTTGGGCGAGAGTAGTGCTTGGGATGGGTGACCTCTGGGAAGTCCTCGTGTTGCACCTCCTCCTTTTTGGTCGGTCGGGTTTGTTCTTTACGGTGTCGCACACGCGCCGGGTTTTGATTATTAAATCGCGTCGGCGACCGGCCGACCCGGCGACCGACCCGTGGGTCCGGTCCTCCACGCCGGATTCTGCCCCGGTCGGCTCCGATCCTGGCCGTCATCGGGCTGGCAGCAAAAGCTCGGAAAATCAGGATCCGGAACGGGTTTTTGAGGTCGAATTCGACGTCAACCGGGCTAGCCCTGGTTGGGACGTCGACGGGCTCGAGACGAGCTTTCCAATGGCAGCTCCCTCGCCTCGGGATTCAACCGGATGAAAAGTTATGGTCGTCGAAGCGCACACGAGACAAATCGGCCAAGCCTTAAAGCGGTTGATCGCGCCACACTTGACGGGTGCGATCATACCGGCACTAATGCACCGGATCCCATCGAAACTCCGCGATTAAGCGTGCTTGGGCGAGAGTAGTCTTGGGATGGGTGACCTCTGGGAAGTCCTCGTGTTGCACCTCCTCCTTTTTGGTCGGTCGGGTTTGTTCTTTACGGTGTCGCACACGCCGGGTTTTGATTATTAAATCGCGTCGGCGTCCGGCGACCGGCGACCCGGCGACCAGTGGTCCGGTCCTCCACGCCGGATTCTGCCCGGTCGGCTCCGATCCTGGCCGTCATCGGGCTGGCGGCAAAAGCTCGGAAAATCAGGATCGGAACGGGTTTTGAGTCGGGTCGACGTCAACCGGGCTAGCCCTGGTTGGGACGTCGACGGGCTCGAGCGAGCTTTCCAATGGCGCTCCCTCGCCTCGGGATTCAACCGGATGAAAAGTTATGGTCGTCGAAGCGCACACGAGACGAATCGGCCAAGCCTTAAAGCGGTTGATCGCGCCACACTTGACGGGTGCGATCATACCGGCACTAATGCACCGGATCCCATCGAACTCCGCGATTAAGCGTGCTTGGGCGAGAGTAGTCTTGGGATGGGTGACCTCTGGGAAGTCCTCGTGTTGCACCTCCTCCTTTTTGGTCGATCGGGTTTGTTCTTTACGGTGTCGCACACGCGCCGGGTTTTTGATTATTAAATCGCGTCGGCGACCCGGCGCGACCCCGAGTGGGTCCGGTCCTCCACGCCGGATTCTGCCGGTCGGCTCCGATCCTGGCCGTCATCGGGCTGGCGGCAAAAGCTCGGAAAATCAGGATCCGGAACGGGTTTTGAGTCGGAGTCGACGTCAACCGGGCTAGCCCTGGTTGGGACGTCGACGGGCTCGAGACGAGCTTTCCAATGGCGGCTCCCTCGCCTCGGGATTCAACCGGATGAAAAGTTATGGTCGTCGAAGCGCACACGAGGCGAATCGGCCAAGCCTTAAAGCGGTTGATCGCGCCACACTTGACGGTGCGATCATACCAGCACTAATGCACCGGATCCCATCGAACTCCGCGATTAAGCGTGCTTGGGCGAGAGTAGTGCTTGGGATGGGTGACCTCTGGGAAGTCCTCGTGTTGCACCTCCTCCTTTTTGGTCGATCGGGTTTGTTCTTTACGGTGTCGCACACGCGCCGGGTTTTGATTATTAAATCGCGTCGGCGACCGACCGGCGACCGAGTGGGTCCGGTCCTCCCACGCCGGATTCTGCCGGTCGGCTCCGATCCTGGCCGTCATCGGGCTGGCGGCAAAAGCTCGGAAAATCAGGATCCGGAACGGGTTTTGAGTCGGGTCGACGTCAACCGGGCTAGCCCTGGTTGGGACGTCGACGGGCTCGAGACGAGCTTTCCAATGGCGCTCCCTCGCCTCGGGATTCAACCGGATGAAAAGTTATGGTCGTCGAAGCGCACACGAGACGAATCGGCCAAGCCTTAAAGCGGTTGATCGCGCCACACTTGACGGGTGCGATCATACCGGCACTAATGCACCGGATCCCATCGAACTCCGCGATTAAGCGTGCTTGGGCGAGAGTAGTGCTTGGGATGGGTGACCTCTGGGAAGTCTCGTGTTGCACCTCCTCCTTTTTGGTCGATCGGGTTTGTTCTTTACGATGTCGCACACGCGCCGGGTTTTGATTATTAAATCGCGTCGGCGACCCGGCCGGCGACCGAGTGGGTCGGTCCTCCACGCCGGATTCTGCCCCGGTCGGCTCCGATCCTGGCCGTCATCGGGCTGCGGCAAAAAGCTCGGAAAATCAGGATCCGGAACGGGTTTTGAGTCGGGTCGACGTCAGCCGGGCTAGCCCTGGTTGGGACGTCGACGGGCTCGAGGCGAGCTTTCCAATGGCGCTCCCTCGCCTCGGGATTCAACCGGATGAAAAGTTATGGTCGTCGAAGCGCACACGAGACGAATCGGCCAAGCCTTAAAGCGATTGATCGCGCCACACTTGACGGGTGCGATCATACCGGCACTAATGCACGGATCCCATCGAACTCCGCGATTAAGCGTGCTTGGGCGAGAGTAGTGCTTGGGATGGGTGACCTCTGGGAAGTCCTCGTGTTGCACCTCCTCCTTTTTGGTCGATCGGGTTTGTTCTTTACGGTGTCGCACACGCGCGGGTTTTGATTATTAAATCGCGTCGGCGACCCGAGAACGGCGACGACGCGACCAGTGGGTCCGGTCCTCCACGCCGGATTCTGCCCCGGTCGGCTCCGATCCTGGCCGTCATCGGGCTGGCGGCAAAAGCTCGGAAAATCAGGATCCGGAACGGGTTTTGAGTCGGGTCGACGTCAACCGGGCTAGCCCTGGTTGGGACGTCGACGGGCTCGAGACGAGCTTTCCAATGGCGCTCCCTCGCCTCGGGATTCAACCGGATGAAAAGTTATGGTCGTCCGGAAGCGCACACGAGACGAATCGGCCAAGCCTTAAAGCGGTTGATCGCGCCACACTTGACGGGTGCGATCATACCAGCACTAATGCACCGGATCCCATCGAACTCCGCGATTAAGCGTGCTTGGGCGAGAGTAGTGCTTGGGATGGGTGACCTCTGGGAAGTCCTCGTGTTGCACCTCCTCCTTTTTGGTCGGTCGGGTTTGTTCTTTACGGTGTCGCACACGCGCCGGGTTTTGATTATTAAATCGCGTCGGCGACCGGCCGACGCGACCGAGTGGGTCCGGTCCTCCACGCCGGATTCTGCCCCGGTCGGCTCCGATCCTGGCCGTCATCGGGCGGCGGCAAAAGCTCGGAAAATCAGGATCCGGAACGGGTTTTGAGGTCGGGTCGACGTCAACCGGGCTAGCCCTGGTTGGGACGTCGACGGGCTCGAGACGAGCTTTCAATGGCGGCTCCCTCGCCTCGGGATTCAACCGGATGAAAAGTTATGGTCGTCGAAGCGCACACGAGACGAATCGGCCAAGCCTTAAAGCGGTTGATCGCGCCACACTTGACGGTGCGATCATACCAGCACTAATGCACGGATCCCATCGAACTCCGCGATTAAGCGTGCTTGGGCGAGAGTAGTGCTTGGGATGGGTGACCTCTGGAAGTCCTCGTGTTGCACCTCCTCCTTTTTGGTCGATCGGGTTTGTTCTTTACGGTGTCGCACACGCGCCGGGTTTTTGATTATTAAATCGCGTCGGCGACCCGGCCGCGACCGAGTGGGTCCGGTCCTCCATGCGGATTCTGCCGATCGGCTCCGATCCTGGCCGTCATCGGGCTGGCGGCAAAAGCTCGGAAAATCAGGATCCGAACGGGTTTTGAGTCGGAGTCGACGTCAACCGGGCTAGCCCTGGTTGGGACGTCGACGGGCTCGAGGCACGAGCTTTCCAATGGCGCTCCTCGCCTCGGGATTCAACCGGATGAAAAGTTATGGTCGTCGAAGCGCACACGAGACGAATCGGCCAAGCCTTAAAGCGGTTGATCGCGCCACACTTGACGGTGCGATCATACCGGCACTAATGCACCGGATCCCATCGAACTCCGCGATTAAGCGTGCTTGGGCGAGTAGTCTTGGGATGGGTGACCTCTGGGAAGTCCTCGTGTTGCACCTCCTCCTTTTTGGTCGATCGGGTTTGTTCTTTACGGTGTCGCACACGCGCCGGGTTTTGATTATTAAATCGCGTCGGCGACCCGGCCGGCGACCGAGTGGGTCCGGTCCTCCACGCCGGATTCTGCCCCGGTCGGCTCCGATCTGGCCGTCATCGGGCTGGCGGCAAAAGCTCGGAAAATCAGGATCCGGAACGGGTTTTGAGTCGGAGTCGGCGTCAACCGGGCTAGCCCTGGTTGGGACGTCGACGGGCTCGAGACGAGCTTTCCAATGGCGGCTCCCTCGCCTCGGGATTCAACCGGATGAAAAGTTATGGTCGTCGAAGCGCACACGAGACGAATCGGCCAAGCCTTAAAGCGGTTGATCGCGCCACACTTGACGGGTGCGATCATACCAGCACTAATGCACCGGATCCCATCGAACTCCGCGATTAAGCGTGCTTGGGCGAGAGTAGTGCGGGATGGGTGACCTCTGGGAAGTCCTCGTGTTGCACCTCCTCCTTTTTGGTCGATCGGGTTTGTTCTTTACGATGTCGCACACGCGCCGGGTTTTGATTATTAAATCGCGTCGGCGACCCGAGCGCGACCCGCGACCGTGGGTCCGGTCTCCACGCCGGATTCTGCCCCGGTCGGCTCCGATCCTGGCCGTCATCGGGCTGGCGGCAAAAGCTCGGAAAATCAGGATCGGAACGGGTTTTGAGTCGGAGTCGACGTCAACCGGGCTAGCCCTGGTTGGGACGTCGACGGGCTCGAGACGAGCTTTCCAATGGCGCTCCTCGCCTCGGGATTCAACCGGATGAAAAGTTATGGTCGTCGAAAAGCGCACACGAGACGAATCGGCCAAGCCTTAAAGCGGTTGATCGCGCCACACTTGACGGGTGCGATCATACCGGCACTAATGCACGGATCCCATCGAACTCCGCGATTAAGCGTGCTTGGGCGAGAGTAGTGCGGGATGGGTGACCTCTGGGAAGTCCTCGTGTTGCACCTCCTCCTTTTTGGTCGGTCGGGTTTGTTCTTTACAGTGTCGCACACGCGCCGGGTTTTTGATTATTAAATCGCGTCGGCGACCCGAGTGGGTCCGGTCCTCCACGCCGGATTCTGCCCCGGTCGGCTCCGATCCTGGCCGTCATCGGGCTGGCGGCAAAAAGCTCGGAAAATCAGGATCGGAACGGGTTTTGAGGTCGGAATCGACGTCAACCGGGCTAGCCCTGGTTGGGACGTCGACGGGCTCGAGACGAGCTTTCCAATGGCGGCTCCCTCGCCTCGGGATTCAACCGGATGAAAAGTTATGGTCGTCGAAGCGCACACGAGACGAATCGGCCAAGCCTTAAAGCGGTTGATCGCGCCACACTTGACGGTGCGATCATACCGGCACTAATGCACCGGATCCCATCGAACTCCGCGATTAAGCGTGCTTGGGCGAGAGTAGTGCGGGATGGGTGACCTCTGGGAAGTCCTCGTGTTGCACCTCCTCCTTTTTGGTCAATCGGGTTTGTTCTTTACGATGTCGCACACGCGCCGGGTTTTTGATTATTAAATCGCGTCGGCGACCCGAGTGGGTCCGGTCCTCCACGCCGGATTCTGCCCCGGTCGGCTCCGATCCTGGCCGTCATCGGGCTGGCAGCAAAAGCTCGGAAAATCAGGATCCGGAACGGGTTTTGAGTCGGGTCGACGTCAACCGGGCTAGCCCTGGTTGGGACGTCGACGGGCTCGAGACGAGCTTTCCAATGGCGGCTCCCTCGCCTCGGGATTCAACCGGATGAAAAGTTATGGTCGTCGAAGCGCACACGAGACGAATCGGCCAAGCCTTAAAGCGGTTGATCGCGCCACACTTGACGGGTGCGATCATACCAGCACTAATGCACCGGATCCCATCGAACTCCGCGATTAAGCGTGCTTGGGCGAGAGTAGTGCGGGATGGGTGACCTCTGGGAAGTCCTCGTGTTGCACCTCCTCCTTTTTGGTCGGTCGGGTTTGTTCTTTACGGTGTCGCACACGCGCCGGGTTTTGATTATTAAATCGCGTCGGCGACCCGACCGCCGACGACCCGAGTGGGTCCGGTCCTCCACGCCGGATTCTGCCCCGGTCGGCTCCGATCTGGCCGTCATCGGGCTGGCGGCAAAAGCTCGGAAAATCAGGATCGGAACGGGTTTTGAGTCGGAGTCGACGTCAGCCGGGCTAGCCCTGGTTGGGACGTCGACGGGCTCGAGACGAGCTTTCCAATGGCGGCTCCCTCGCCTCGGGATTCAACCGGATGAAAAGTTATGGTCGTCGAAGCGCACACGAGACGAATCGGCCAAGCCTTAAAGCGGTTGATCGCGCCACACTTGACGGGTGCGATCATACCGGCACTAATGCACGGATCCCATCGAACTCCGCGATTAAGCGTGCTTGGGCGAGAGTAGTGCGGGATGGGTGACCTCTGGGAAGTCCTCGTGTTGCACCTCCTCCTTTTTGGTCGATCGGGTTTGTTCTTTACGATGTCGCACACGCGCCGGGTTTTGATTATTAAATCGCGTCGGCGACCCGAGCCGGCGACCCGAGTGGGTCCGGTCCTCCCCCACGCCGGATTCTGCCCCGGTCGGCTCCGATCCTGGCCGTCATCGGGCTGGCAGCAAAAGCTCGGAAAATCAGGATCCGGAACGGGTTTTTGAGGTCGAATTCGACGTCAACCGGGCTAGCCCTGGTTGGGACGTCGACGGGCTCGAGACGAGCTTTCCAATGGCAGCTCCCTCGCCTCGGGATTCAACCGGATGAAAAGTTATGGTCGTCGAAGCGCACACGAGACGAATCGGCCAAGCCTTAAAGCGGTTGATCGCGCCACACTTGACGGGTGCGATCATACCGGCACTAATGCACCGGATCCCATCGAACTCCGCGATTAAGCGTGCTTGGGCGAGAGTAGTGCTTGGGATGGGTGACCTCCTGGGAAGTCCTCGTGTTGCACCTCCTCCTTTTTGGTCAGTCAGGTTTGTTCTTTACAGTGTCGCACACGCGCCGGGTTTTTGATTATTAAATCGCGTCGGCGACCCGAGTGGGTCCGGTCCTCCACGCCGGATTCTGCCCCGGTCGGCTCCGATCCTGGCCGTCATCGGGCTGGCAGCAAAAGCTCGGAAAATCAGGATCCGGAACGGGTTTTTGAGGTCGAATTCGACGTCAACCGGGCTAGCCCTGGTTGGGACGTCGACGGGCTCGAGACGAGCTTTCCAATGGCGGCTCCTCGCCTCGGGATTCAACCGGATGAAAAGTTATGGTCGTCGAAGCGCACACGAGACGAATCGGCCAAGCCTTAAAGCGGTTGATCGCGCCACACTTGACGGGTGCGATCATACCGGCACTAATGCACCGGATCCCATCGAACTCCGCGATTAAGCGTGCTTGGGCGAGTAGTGCTTGGGATGGGTGACCTCTGGGAAGTCCTCGTGTTGCACCTCCTCCTTTTTGGTCGATCGGGTTTGTTCTTTACTGATGTCGCACACGCGCGGGTTTTGATTATTAAATCGCGTCGGCGACCGGAGCCGACGACCGACCGAGTGGGTCCGGTCCTCCACGCCGGATTCTGCCCCGGTCGGCTCCGATCCTGGCCGTCATCGGGCTGGCAGCAAAAGCTCGGAAAATCAGGATCGGAACGGGTTTTGAGTCGGTCGACGTCAACCGGGCTAGCCCTGGTTGGGACGTCGACGGGCTCGAGACGAGCTTTCCAATGGCGCTCCCTCGCCTCGGGATTCAACCGGATGAAAAGTTATGGTCGTCGAAGCGCACACGAGACGAATCGGCCAAGCCTTAAAGCGGTTGATCGCGCCACACTTGACGGGTGCGATCATACCGGCACTAATGCACCGGATCCCATCGAACTCCGCGATTAAGCGTGCTTGGGCGAGAGTAGTGCTTGGGATGGGTGACCTCTGAGAAGTCCTCGTGTTGCACCTCCTCCTTTTTGGTCGATCGGGTTTGTTCTTTACGATGTCGCACACGCGCCGGGTTTTTGATTATTAAATCGCGTCGGCGACCCGGCAGCGGAGCGACCAGTGGTCCGGTCCTCCACGCCGGATTACTGCCGGTCGGCTCCGATCTGGCCGTCATCGGGCTGCGCAGCAAAAGCTCGGAAAATCAGGATCGGAACGGGTTTTGAGTCGGTCGACGTCAACCGGGCTAGCCCTGGTTGGGACGTCGACGGGCTCGAGACGAGCTTTCCAATGGCGGCTCCTCGCCTCGGGATTCAACCGGATGAAAAGTTATGGTCGTCGAAGCGCACACGAGACGAATCGGCCAAGCCTTAAAGCGATTGATCGCGCCACACTTGACGGTGCGATCATACCGGCACTAATGCACCGGATCCCATCGAAACTCCGCGATTAAGCGTGCTTGGGCGAGAGTAGTGCTTGGGATGGGTGACCTCTGGGAAGTCCTCGTGTTGCACCTCCTCCTTTTTGGTCGATCGGGTTTGTTCTTTACGGTGTCGCACACGCGCCGGGTTTTGATTATTAAATCGCGTCGGCGACCCGGCCGGTGGCGACCGTGGGTCCGGTCCTCCACGCCGGATTCTGCCCCGTCGGCTCCGATCTGGCCGTCATCGGGCTGGCGGCAAAAGCTCGGAAAATCGGGATCGGAACGGGTTTTGAGGTCGGAGTCGACGTCAACCGGGCTAGCCCTGGTTGGGACGTCGACGGGCTCGAGAACGAGCTTTCAATGGCGGCTCCCTCGCCTCGGGATTCAACCGGATGAAAAGTTATGGTCGTCGAAGCGCACACGAGACGAATCGGCCAAGCCTTAAAGCGGTTGATCGCGCCACACTTGACGGGTGCGATCATACCGGCACTAATGCACCGGATCCCATCGAACTCCGCGATTAAGCGTGCTTGGGCGAGAGTAGTGCGGGATGGGTGACCTCTGGGAAGTCCTCGTGTTGCACCTCCTCCTTTTTGGTCGATCGGGTTTGTTCTTTACGATGTCGCACACGCGCCCGGGTTTTGATTATTAAATCGCGTCGGCGACCCGGCCGCGACCGTGGGTCCGGTCCTCCACGCCGGATTCTGCCCCGGTCGGCTCCGATCCTGGCCGTCATCGGGCTGGCAGCAAAAGCTCGGAAAATCAGGATCCGGAACGGGTTTTTGAGGTCGAATTCGACGTCAACCGGGCTAGCCCTGGTTGGGACGTCGACGGGCTCGAGACGAGCTTTCCAATGGCAGCTCCCTCGCCTCGGGATTCAACCGGATGAAAAGTTATGGTCGTCGAAGCGCGCACACGAGACGAATCGGCCAAGCCTTAAAGCGGTTGATCGCGCCACACTTGACGGTGCGATCATACCAGCACTAATGCACCGGATCCCATCGAACTCCGCGATTAAGCGTGCTTGGGCGAGAGTAGTGCTTGGGATGGGTGACCTCTGGGAAGTCCTCGTGTTGCACCTCCTCCTTTTTGGTCGGTCGGGTTTGTTCTTTACGGTGTCGCACACGCGCCGGGTTTTGATTATTAAATCGCGTCGGCGACCCGGCGGCCCCAGCCGCGACCGAGTGGGTCCGGTCCTCCACGCCGGATTCTGCCCCGGTCGGCTCCGATCCTGGCCGTCATCGGGCTGGCAGCAAAAGCTCGGAAAATCAGGATCCGGAACGGGTTTTTGAGGTCGAATTCGACGTCAACCGGGCTAGCCCTGGTTGGGACGTCGACGGGCTCGAGCAGAGCTTTCCAATGGCGGCTCCCTCGCCTCGGGATTCAACCGGATGAAAAGTTATGGTCGTCGAAGCGCACACGAGACGAATCGGCCAAGCCTTAAAGCGATTGATCGCGCCACACTTGACGGGTGCGATCATACCAGCACTAATGCACGGATCCCATCGAACTCCGCGATTAAGCGTGCTTGGGCGAGAGTAGTGCTTGGGATGGGTGACCTCTGGGAAGTCCTCGTGTTGCACCTCCTCCTTTTTGGTCGATCGGGTTTGTTCTTTACGATGTCGCACACGCGCCGGGTTTTGATTATTAAATCGCGTCGGCGACCCGAGCCGACGACCCCGTGGGTCCGGTCCTCCACGCCGGATTACGCCCCGGTCGGCTCCGATCCTGGCCGTCATCGGGCTGGCGGCAAAAAGCTCGGAAAATCAGGATCGGAACGGGTTTTGAGGTCGGGTCGACGTCAACCGGGCTAGCCCTGGTTGGGACGTCGACGGGCTCGAGGCGAGCTTTCCAATGGCAGCTCCCTCGCCTCGGGATTCAACCGGATGAAAAGTTATGGTCGTCGAAGCGCGCACGAGACGAATCGGCCAAGCCTTAAAGCGGTTGATCGCGCCACACTTGACGGGTGCGATCATACCAGCACTAATGCACGGATCCCATCGAGACTCCGCGAGTTAAGCGTGCTTGGGCGAGAGTAGTGCTTGGGATGGGTGACCTCTGGAAGTCCTCGTGTTGCACCTCCTCCTTTTTGGTCGATCGGGTTTGTTCTTTACGGTGTCGCACACGCGCCGGGTTTTGATTATTAAATCGCGTCGGCGACCCGGCCGACCCGGCAGTGGGTCGGTCCTCCACGCCGGATTCTGCCCCGTCGGCTCGATCTGGCCGTCATCGGGCTGGCGGCAAAAGCTCGGAAAATCAGGATCCGGAACGGGTTTTGAGGTCGGTCGACGTCAACCGGGCTAGCCCTGGTTGGGACGTCGACGGGCTCGAGACGAGCTTTCCAATGGCGCTCCCTCGCCTCGGGATTCAACCGGATGAAAAGTTATGGTCGTCGAAGCGCACACGAGGCGAATCGGCCAAGCCTTAAAGCGATTGATCGCGCCACACTTGACGGTGCGATCATACCGCACTAATGCACGGATCCCATCGAACTCCGCGATTAAGCGTGCTTGGGCGAGAGTAATCTTGGGATGGGTGACCTCTGGGAAGTCCTCGTGTTGCACCTCCTCCTTTTTGGTCGATCGGGTTTGTTCTTTACGGTGTCGCACACGCGCCCGGGTTTTTGATTATTAAATCGCGTCGGCGACCACCGGCGACCGAGTGGGTCGGTCCTCCACGCCGGATTCTGCCCCGTCGGCTCGATCCTGGCCGTCATCGGGTGGCGGCAAAAGCTCGGAAAATCAGGATCCGGAACGGGTTTTGAGGTCGGGTCGGCGTCAGCCGGGCTAGCCCTGGTTGGGACGTCGACGGGCTCGAGCGAGCTTTCCAATGGCAGCTCCCTCGCCTCGGGATTCAACCGGATGAAAAGTTATGGTCGTCGAAGCGCACACGAGACGAATCGGCCAAGCCTTAAAGCGGTTGATCGCGCCACACTTGACGGGTGCGATCATACCAGCACTAATGCACCGGATCCCATCGAACTCCGCGATTAAGCGTGCTTGGGCGAGAGTAGTGCTTGGGATGGGTGACCTCTGGGAAGTCCTCGTGTTGCACCTCCTCCTTTTTGGTCAATCGGGTTTGTTCTTTACTGATGTCGCACACGCGCCGGTTTTGATTATTAAATCGCGTCGGCGACCCGCAGCGACCCGAGCGACCAGCGACCAGTGGGTCCGGTCCTCCACGCCGGATTCTGCCGGTCGGCTCCGATCCTGGCCGTCATCGGGCTGGCGGCAAAAGCTCGGAAAATCAGGATCGGAACGGGTTTTGAGGTCGGTCGACGTCAACCGGGCTAGCCCTGGTTGGGACGTCGACGGGCTCGAGACGAGCTTTCCAATGGCGGCTCCTCGCCTCGGGATTCAACCGGATGAAAAGTTATGGTCGTCGAAAGCGCACACGAGACGAATCGGCCAAGCCTTAAAGCGGTTGATCGCGCCACACTTGACGGGTGCGATCATACCGGCACTAATGCACCGGATCCCATCGAACTCCGCGATTAAGCGTGCTTGGGCGAGAGTAGTGCGGGATGGGTGACCTCTGGGAAGTCCTCGTGTTGCACCTCCTCCTTTTTGGTCGATCAGGTTTGTTCTTTACAGTGTCGCACACGCGCCGGGTTTTTGATTATTAAATCGCGTCGGCGACCGGCCGCGACCCGAGTGGGTCCGGTCCTCCACGCCGGATTCTGCCCCGGTCGGCTCCGATCCTGGCCGTCATCGGGCTGGCAGCAAAAGCTCGGAAAATCAGGATCCGGAACGGGTTTTGAGTCGAATTCGACGTCAACCGGGCTAGCCCTGGTTGGGACGTCGACGGGCTCGAGACGAGCTTTCCAATGGCAGCTCCCTCGCCTCGGGATTCAACCCGGATGAAAAGTTATGGTCGTCCGAAGCGCACACGAGACGAATCGGCCAAGCCTTAAAGCAGTTGATCGCGCCACACTTGACGGGTGCGATCATACCGCTAATGCACCGGATCCCATCGAGAACTCCGCGATTAAGCGTGCTTGGGCGAGAGTAGTCTTGGATGGGTGACCTCTGGGAAGTCCTCGTGTTGCACCTCCTCCTTTTTGGTCGATCGGGTTTGTTCTTTACGAGTGTCGCACACGCGCCGGGTTTTTGATTATTAAATCGCGTCGGCGACCCCGGCGACCGGCGACCGTGGTCCGGTCCTCCACGCCGGATTCTGCCCCGGTCGGCTCCGATCCTGGCCGTCATCGGGTTGGCAGCAAAAGCTCGGAAAATCAGGATCCGGAACGGGTTTTTGAGGTCGAATTCGACGTCAACCGGGCTAGCCCTGGTTGGGACGTCGACGGGCTCGAGACGAGCTTTCAATGGCGGCTCCCTCGCCTCGGGATTCAACCGGATGAAAAGTTATGGTCGTCGAAGCGCACACGAGACGAATCGGCCAAGCCTTAAAGCGGTTGATCGCGCCACACTTGACGGGTGCGATCATACCAGCACTAATGCACCGGATCCCATCGAGAACTCCGCGATTAAGCGTGCTTGGGCGAGTAGTACTTGGGATGGGTGACCTCCTGGAAGTCCTCGTGTTGCACCTCCTCCTTTTTGGTCGAATCGGGTTTGTTCTTTACGATGTCGCACACGCTCGGGTTTTTGATTATTAAATCGCGTCGGCGACCCGAGCGACCGACGGCGACCGACCGGCGACCAGTGGGTCCGGTCCTCCACGCCGGATTACGCCCCGGTCGGCTCCGATCCTGGCCGTCATCGGGCTGGCGGCAAAAGCTCGGAAAATCGGGATCGGAACGGGTTTTGAGTCGGAGTCGACGTCAACCGGGCTAGCCCTGGTTGGGACGTCGACGGGCTCGAACGAGCTTTCCAATGGCGGCTCCTCGCCTCGGGATTCAACCGGATGAAAAGTTATGGTCGTCGAAGCGCACACGAGACGAATCGGCCAAGCCTTAAAGCGATTGATCGCGCCACACTTGACGGTGCGATCATACCGGCACTAATGCACCGGATCCCATCGAACTCCGCGATTAAGCGTGCTTGGGCGAGAGTAGTCTTGGATGGGTGACCTCTGGGAAGTCCTCGTGTTGCACCTCCTCCTTTTTGGTCAATCGGGTTTGTTGTTTACTGATGTCGCACACGCGCCGGGTTTTTGATTATTAAATCGCGTCGGCGACCGAGCCGGCGACCCGAGTGGTCCGGTCCCCCACGCCGGATTCTGCCGGTCGGCTCCGATCCTGGCCGTCATCGGGCTGGCGGCAAAAGCTCGGAAAATCAGGATCGGAACGGGTTTTGAGTCGGGTCGACGTCAGCCGGGCTAGCCCTGGTTGGGACGTCGACGGGCTCGAGACGAGGCTTTCAATGGCGGCTCCCTCGCCTCGGGATTCAACCCGGATGAAAAGTTATGGTCGTCGAAGCGCACACGAGACGAATCGGCCAAGCCTTAAAGCGGTTGATCGCGCCACACTTGACGGGTGCGATCATACCAGGCACTAATGCACGGATCCCATCGAACTCCGCGATTAAGCGTGCTTGGGCGAGAGTAGTGCGGGATGGGTGACCTCTGGGAAGTCCTCGTGTTGCACCTCCTCCTTTTTGGTCGGTCGGGTTTGTTCTTTACGGTGTCGCACACGCGCGGGTTTTGATTATTAAATCGCGTCGGCGACCGCCGCGACCGAGCCGGCGACCCGAGTGGGTCCGGTCCTCCACGCCGGATTACGCCGGTCGGCTCCGATCCACGGCCGTCATCGGGCTGGCGGCAAAAGCTCGGAAAATCAGGATCCGGAACGGGTTTTGAGTCGGGTCGACGTCAGCCGGGCTAGCCCTGGTTGGGACGTCGACGGGCTCGAGACGAGCTTTCCAATGGCGGCTCCCTCGCCTCGGGATTCAACCGGATGAAAAGTTATGGTCGTCGAAGCGCACACGAGACAAATCGGCCAAGCCTTAAAGCGGTTGATCGCGCCACACTTGACGGTGCGATCATACCGGCACTAATGCACCGGATCCCATCGAACTCCGCGATTAAGCGTGCTTGGGCGAGAGTAATCTTGGGATGGGTGACCTCTGGGAAGTCCTCGTGTTGCACCTCCTCCTTTTTGGTCAATCGGGTTTGTTCTTTACGGTGTCGCACACGCGCCGGGTTTTTGATTATTAAATCGCGTCGGCGACCGGACCGGCCAGCGACCAGAAGGCGACCGAGTGGGTCGGTCCTCCACGCCGGATTCTGCCGGTCGGCTCGATCCTGGCCGTCATCGGGCTGGCGGCAAAAGCTCGGAAAATCAGGATCCGGAACGGGTTTTGAGTCGGGTCGACGTCAACCGGGCTAGCCCTGGTTGGGACGTCGACGGGCTCGAGACGAGCTTTCCAATGGCAGCTCCCTCGCCTCGGGATTCAACCGGATGAAAAGTTATGGTCGTCCGAAGCGCACACGAGACGAATCGGCCAAGCCTTAAAGCAGTTGATCGCGCCACACTTGACAGGTGCGATCATACCAGCACTAATGCACCGGATCCCATCGAACTCCGCGATTAAGCGTGCTTGGGCGAGAGTAGTGCTTGGGATGGGTGACCTCCTGGGAAGTCCTCGTGTTGCACCTCCTCCTTTTTGGTCAGTCAGGTTTGTTCTTTACGGTGTCGCACACGCGCCGGGTTTTTGATTATTAAATCGCGTCGGCGACCCGAGCGCGACCAGCCCCGGCGAGCCAGTGGGTCCGGTCCTCCACGCCGGATTCTGCCCGGTCGGCTCGATCCGGCCGTCATCGGGCGGCGGCAAAAGCTCGGAAAATCAGGATCCGGAACGGGTTTTGAGGTCGGGTCGACGTCAACCGGGCTAGCCCTGGTTGGGACGTCGACGGGCTCGAGACGAGCTTTCCAATGGCAGCTCCCTCGCCTCGGGATTCAACCGGATGAAAAGTTATGGTCGTCCCAGCGCACACGAGACGAATCGGCCAAGCCTTAAAGCGATTGATCGCGCCACACTTGACAGTGCGATCATACCGGCCTAATGCACCGGATCCCATCGAACTCCGCATTAAGCGTGCTTGGGCGAGAGTAGTCTTGCGGGATGGGTGACCTCTGAGGAAGTCCTCGTGTTGCACCTCCTCCTTTTTGGTCAATCGGGTTTGTTCTTTACGGTGTCGCACACGCGCCGGGTTTTGATTATTAAATCGCGTCGGCGACCCGAGCGACCGAGTGTCGGTCCCCCACGCCGGATTCTGCCCGGTCGGCTCCGATCCTGGCCGTCATCGGGCTGGCGGCAAAAAGCTCGGAAAATCAGGATCCGGAACGGGTTTTGAGTCGGGTCGACGTCAACCGGGCTAGCCCTGGTTGGGACGTCGACGGGCTCGAGACGAGCTTTCAATGGCAGCTCCTCGCCTCGGGATTCAACCGGATGAAAAGTTATGGTCGTCGAAGCGCACACGAGACGAATCGGCCAAGCCTTAAAGCGGTTGATCGCGCCACACTTGACGGTGCGATCATACCGGCACTAATGCACGGATCCCATCGAACTCCGCGATTAAGCGTGCTTGGGCGAAGTAGTCTGGGATGGGTGACCTCTGAGAAGTCCTCGTGTTGCACCTCCTCCTTTTTGGTCGGTCGGGTTTGTTCTTTACATGTCGCACACGCGCCGGGTTTTGATTATTAAATCGCGTCGGCGACCGCGACCCGAGTGGTCGGTCCTCCACGCCGATTCTGCCCCGGTCGGCTCGATCCTGGCCGTCATCGGGCTGGCGGCAAAAGCTCGGAAAATCAGGATCGGAACGGGTTTTGAGTCGGAGTCGACGTCAACGGGCTAGCCCTGGTTGGGACGTCGACGGGCTCGAGACGAGCTTTCAATGGCGGCTCCTCGCCTCGGGATTCAACCGGATGAAAAGTTATGGTCGTCCGAAGCGCACACGAGACGAATCGGCCAAGCCTTAAAGCGGTTGATCGCGCCACACTTGACGGGTGCGATCATACCAGCACTAATGCACCGGATCCCATCGAACTCCGCGATTAAGCGTGCTTGGGCGAGAGTAGTATCGGGATGGGTGACCTCTGGGAAGTCCTCGTGTTGCACCTCCTCCTTTTTGGTCAATCGGGTTTGTTCTTTACGGTGTCGCACACGCGCCGGGTTTTTGATTATTAAATCGCGTCGGCGACCGACCCGAGCGGCGACCCGAGTGGTCCGGTCCTCCACGCCGGATTACCCCGGTCGGCTCCGATCTGGCCGTCATCGGGCTGGCGGCAAAGCTCGGAAAATCAGGATCCGGAACGGGTTTTGAGGTCGGGTCGGCGTCAACCGGGCTAGCCCGGTTGGGACGTCGACGGGCTCGAGACGAGCTTTCCAATGGCAGCTCCCTCGCCTCGGGATTCAACCGGATGAAAAGTTATGGTCGTCGAAGCGCACACGAGACAATCGGCCAAGCCTTAAAGCGATTGATCGCGCCACACTTGACGGTGCGATCATACCGCACTAATGCACCGGATCCCATCGAACTCCGCATTAAGCGTGCTTGGGCGAGAGTAGTCTTGGGATGGGTGACCTCCTGGAAGTCCTCGTGTTGCACCTCCTCCTTTTTGGTCGAATCGGAGTTTGTTCTTTACGGTGTCGCACACGCGCCGGGTTTTTGATTATTAAATCGCGTCGGCGACCCAAACGACGACCCGACTCGGTGACGACCCGGTGGGTCCGGTCCTCCACGCCGGATTCTGCCGGTCGGCTCCGATCCTGGCCGTCATCGGGCTGGCGGCAAAAGCTCGGAAAATCGGGATCCGGAACGGGTTTTGAGGTCGGGTCGGCGTCAACCGGGGACCCAGCCCTGGTTGGGACGTCGGCGGGCTCGAGACGAGGCTTTCCAATGGCGCTCCCTCGCCTCGGGATTCAACCGGATGAAAAGTTATGGTCGTCGGCGCACACGAGGCAATCGGCCAAGCCTTAAAGCGATTGATCGCGCCACACTTGACGGGTGCGATCATACCAGCACTAATGCACCGGATCCCATCGAAACTCCGCGATTAAGCGTGCTTGGGCGAGAGTAGTAGTACTGGGATGGGTGACCTCTGGGAAGTCCTCGTGTTGCACCTCCTCCTTTTTGGTCGTCGGGTTTGTTCTTTACGGTGTCGCACACGCGCCGGGTTTGATTATTAAATCGCGTCGGCGACCCGGCGACTCGGCGGCGACCGTGGGTCGGTCCTCCATGCGGATTCTGCCCCGTCGGCTCGATCCTGGCCGTCATCGGGCGGCGGCAAAAGCTCGGAAAATCAGGATCCGGAACGGGTTTTGAGTCGGGTCGGCGTCCAACCGGGCTAGCCCTGGTTGGGACGTCGACGGGCTCGAGACGAGCTTTCCAATGGCAGCTCCTGCCTCGGGATTCAACCGGATGAAAAGTTATGGTCGTCGAGCGCACACGAGACGAATCGGCCAAGCCTTAAAGCGGTTGATCGCGCCACACTTGACGGTGCGATCATACCGGCACTAATGCACCGGATCCCATCGAACTCCGCATTAAGCGTGCTTGGGCGAGAGTAGTCTGGGATGGGTGACCTCTGGAAGTCCTCGTGTTGCACCTCCTCCTTTTTGGTCAATCAGGTTTGTTCTTTACGGTGTCGCACACGCGCCGGGTTTTTGATTATTAATCGCGTCGGCGACCCGAGCCGACTCGCGACCCGTGTGGTCCGGTCCTCCACGGGATTACTGCCGGTCGGCTCCGATCCTGGCCGTCATCGGGCTGGCGACAAAAGCTCGGAAAATCAGGATCCGAACGGGTTTTTGAGTCGGAGTCGACGTCAACCGGGCTAGCCCTGGTTGGGACGTCGACGGGCTCGAGACGAGCTTTCCAACGGCAGCTCCCTCGCCTCGGGATTCAACCCGGATGAAAAGTTATGGCCGTCCGAAGCGTGCACGAGACGGCTCGGCCAAGCCTTAAAGCAGTTGATCGCGCCACACTTGACAGGTGCGATCATACCAGACTAATGCACGGATCCCATCGGAACTCCGCAGATTAAGCGTGCTTGGGCGAGAGTAGTGCGGGATGGGTGACCTCCTGGGAAGTCCTCGTGTTGCACCTCCTCCTTTTGGTCATCAGGTTTGTTCTTTACTGGTGTCGCACACGCGCCAGGTTTTGATTATTAAATCGCGTCGCGGCTCGAGCAGCGACCGAGTGGGTCCGGTCCTCCACGCCGGATTCTGCCCCGGTCGGCTCCGATCCTGGCCGTCATCGGGCTGGCAGCAAAAGCTCGGAAAATCAGGATCCGGAACGGGTTTTTGAGGTCGAATTCGACGTCAACCGGGCTAGCCCGGTTGGGACGTCGACGGGCTCGAGACGAGCTTTCCAATGGCGGCTCCCTCGCCTCGGGATTCAACCCGGATGAAAAGTTATGGTCGTCTTACGCGCACAGACGAATCGGCCAAGCCTTAAAGCGGTTGATCGCGCCACACGCGACGGTGCGATCATACCAGCACAATGCACCGGATCCCATCGAACTCATGATTAAGCGTGCTTGAGGCGAGAGTAGTGCTGGGATGGGTGACCTCCCTGGGAAGTCCTCGTGTTGCACCTCCTCCTTTTGGTCGGTCGGGTTTGTTCTTTACGAATGTCGCACACGCGCCGGGTTTTTGATTATTAAATCGCGTCGGCGACCCGAGCCGGCGACGGCGACCGAGTGGGTCCGGTCCTCCATCCGGATTCTGCCGGTCGGCTCCGATCCCGTCATCGGGCTGGCGGCAACAAAGCTCGGAAAATCAGGATCCGGAACGGGTTTTGAGGTCGGAGTCGCGTCAACCGGGCTAGCCCTGGTTGGGGCGTCGACGGGCTCGAGACGAGCTTTCCAATGGCGGCTCCCTCGCCTCGGATTCAACCCGGATGAAAAGTTATGGTCGTCGAAGCGCACACGAGACGAGACTCGGCCAAGCCTTAAAGCGGTTGATCGCGCCACACTTGACGGTGCGATCATACCGACACTAATGCACCGGATCCCATCGAGAACTCCGCGATTAAGCGTGCTTGGCGAGAGTAGTAGTGGGATGGGTGACCTCTCCCTGAAGTCCTCGTGTTGCACCTCCTCCTTTTGGTGGTCGGGGTTTGTTCTTTACGGTGTCGCACACGCGCTCAGTTTTTGATTATTAATCGTGACAGCCTGGCGACGACCGGTGGGTCCGGTCCTCCACGCCGGATTCTTGCCTGGTCGGCTCGATCCTTGCCGTCATCGGGCTGGCGGCAAAGCTCCCGGAAAAATCAGGATCGGAACAGGTTTTTGAGGAGGTCGAATCGACGTCCAGCCCAAGACTCCCTCACTTTGGGACGTCGACGGGCTCGAGACGAGCTTTCCAATGGCAGCTCCCTCGCCTCGGGATTCAACCCGGATGAAAAGTTATGGTCGTCCGGCGCACACGACGACGAATCGGCCAAGCCTTAAAGCGGTTGATCGCGCCACACTTGACGGAGTGCGATCATACCGCCTAATGCACCGGATCCCATCGAACTCCGATTAAGCGTGCTTGGGCGAGAGTAGTATGCCGGGATGGGTGACCTCCTGGGAAGTCCTCGTGTTGCACCTCTCCTTTTGGTCGATCGGGTTTGTTCTTTCCGAGTGTCGCACACGCGCCGGGTTTTTGATTATTAAATCGCGTCGGCGACCCGGCGACCCCCGAGTCCGTGGTCCGTCCAGTCCTCCATCGCCGGATTCTGCCGGTCGGGTCCGTCCTGGGCGTCATCGGGCGGCGGCAAAAGCTTGGAAAATCAGGATCGAACGGGTTTTGAGGTCGAAATCGACGTCAACCGGGCTAGCCCTGGTTGGGACGTCGACGAGGCTCGAGACGAGCTTTCCCAGAAGCTCCTCGCCTCGGATTCAACCGGATGAAAGATTATGGTCGTCCAGAAGCGCGCACGAGACGAATCGGCCAAGCCTTAAAGCGATTGATCGCGCCACACTTGACCAGGTGCGATCATACCAAGCACTAATACCGGATCCCATCGAGAACTCCGCGATTAAGCGTGCTTGGGCGAGAGTAGTATTGGGATGGGTGACCTCATGGAAGTCCTCGTGTTGCACCTCCTCCTTTTTGGTCAGTCGGTTTGTTCTTTCGAGTGTCGCACACGCGTCGGTTTGGTTTTATTATTAAATCGCGTCGGCGACGCCGCTACAGGTCGGCGTCCGGTCCTCCCACGCCGGATTCTGCCGTCGGCTCGATCTGGCCGTCATCGTTTGGCGGCAAAAGCTCGGAAAATCAGGATCGGAAAGGGTTTTGAGGTCGAATCGACGTCAACTCCGGGCTAGCCCCAGGTTGGGACGTCGACGGGCTCGAGACGAGCTTTCAATGGCGCTCCCTCGCCTCGATTCAACCCGGATGAAAGGATTATGGCCGTCGGCGCACACGGGCCGCCGGCCAAGCCTTAAGCGGTTGATCGCGCCACACTTGACAAAGTGCGATCATACCAAGACTAATGCACCGATCCCATCAACTCCGCGCTTGCGTGCTTGGGCGAGAGTAGTAGTGGGATGGGTGACCTCCGGGAAGTCCTCGTGTTGCACCCTCCTCCTTTTTGGTCCGCTCGGGTTTGTTCTTTACGTGTCGCACACGCGCGGGTTTTTTGATTATTAAATCGCGTCGGCGACGACTCGGCTAGTGGGTCCCATCCTCCATGCGGATTCTCGCTTCGATCGGTCGGTCTTGGCGCCATCGGTGCAGCGGCAAAAGCTCGGAAAATCGGGATCCGGAACGGGTTTTGAGGTCGGGTCGACGTCAACCGGGCTAGCCCTGGTTGGGACGTCGACGGGCTCGAGACGAGCTTTCCAATGGCGGCTCCCTCGCCTCGATTCAACCCGATGAAAAGTTATGGTGGTCCTAAGCGCACACGAGACGAATCGGCCAAGCCTCTACTTAAGGTTGATCGCACCACACTTAACAAAGTGCGATCATACCGGACTAATGCACCGATCCCCCATCGAACTCCCAGTTAAGCGTTGCTTGGGCGAAGAGATCGGGACGTGGGTGACCTGCCCGGGAAGTCTCGTGTTGCACCTCCTCCTTTTGGTCGAGTCGGAGTTTCTTTACGGTCGTCGCACACCGCCGGGTTTTGATTGGTAATCGCGTCGGCGACAAGGACCCGGAGTGGGTCCGGTCCTCCACGCCGGATTTCCCGCCCCCGCCGGCTTGGATCCCGACGCGTCATCGAGGCCGGCAAAAGCTCTCGGAAAATCCGGATCGGAACGTTTTGAGGTCGGGTCGCGTCAACGGCTAGCTGCCTCGGTTGGGACGTGCGGCAGACTCAGACGAGCCCAACCAGCTCCACTCGCCTCGGGATTCAACCGGATGAAAGCTATGGTCGTCCTAAGCTGCACGACGATAACGGCTTCTAGCCTTTTAAAGTTGATCGCGCCACGCACTTGACGAGCGACTGGCCCAGCTAATGCACCGGATCCCACGACCTCGCGATTAAGCGTGCTTGGGCGAGAGTAAGATCGGGACGGTGACTCCCCTGGGAAGTCCTCGTGTTGCACCTCTCCTTTTGGTCGGAGTGGGTTTGTTCTTTCTGATGTCGCACAAGGTTTGATTATTAAATCGCGTCGCGACACGGCCGTGACCGGGCGTCCAGTCCTCCACCTTGGATCTGCAGTCGGCTCCGATCAACCGTCATCGAAATTTGGCGATACTTCGGAAAATCAGGATCGGAGCAGGTTTTTGAGTCGGGTAATCAGCCGGGCTATCCGGTTGGGACATCGGCAGACTCAGAGACGAGGCTTTCCAATGGCGAGCTCTCAGCACTCGGGATTCAACCGGATGAAAAGTTATGGTCGTCGAGAAGCGCGCACGAGACGAATCGGCCAAGCCTTAAAGCGGTTGATCGCGCCACACTTGGCGGGTGCGATCATACCAGC
>JAMKYM010000410.1:0-140340 GCA_026541065.1 Canavalia ensiformis | reverse complement strand
GACAACAAATACATAAATAAGACAAAAACAACAACTGATAGATTTAAAAATCTATCATTTTATTTTATTGAAATAGTCTCCTAAAATTTAAAATATTTAATATTTTTTTTAAAAATATTGAAAAAATATTTTAATATTCAAAATTTAAAATTTTTAAAAATTATTTTTCTTTTAAATATCTATTCAAACATAAAATTGAAGATAATTAAATACTATTTTATCCTTAATAATGCATTATTGAGTTAGTATTAAATTTAAAATTTTAAATTAGAAATTAATAAAAATACATGATTATAGAAATTACAAATCATAAAATTTAAAGACAAAGAACTAAACAGTGTTTAAGATAAAAAGTTTATATATATTGCTCAAAGAAATAAAAAAATTAAAAAATATAGATGAATTCTATCCAAATTCAAACAACTAATATCTAATTCTAAGTTTAACAAGAAAATTAAATAATCAATTATAATATTTTGTAAAAATATTTTCTAAATATATTCTAAAAAATTAATTAAACAATCTTATTTTTTTAATAATATATTATCATCATCATAAAAAAAATAAGTGAGATATAATTATTAAAGATAAAAATAAGTTAAATCACTAAAAATAGTTGACACTTGATCTATTTAAAATCTAATATATATTTAATAAATAGATAAATTTAGATTAATTTAATTTTTTTAATAAATAAATTATACTTAAATTTATAAAAAAATATTTAGTTTATTTAAAGGTTTTTTTAAATATTTAAATTTATTATAATTTTTAAATTTTTAATATATATTATTATAATATACAGTATATAAGACCTAAGATATATAATAAATATTTAAATAATATATGATATATAAAATATATAATATATATTATATTTATTTTAATATATTATATATAAAATAATATACAGAATTATTTTTTCTTTTTAAAATATCTATTCAAACATAAAATTGAAGATAATTAAACAGTATTTTATTCTTAACAATGTATATTTATATTTAAAATTTTTATCAAAAAATAAAATTTTTTATTTTGAACAATTTAAATAAAATATTTAATAAATAAACTAAACACTGAATTAATAAATAAAAATATAAAATAATTTATAATAAATTAGGAACTAATAAATATATTTAGAAAAAAATGAAAGAATAATTTTTGGTGAGAAGTTGAAGTCTTTTGAAAGTAGAAGGTAGAACGTAGAAAAGTGCTAGTTAGTTGAATTGAAATAACTTTTTTAAATATTATAATAACATTTTTAAAAATTTTAAATTTTTTAAAAAATATAAGATATAAGATTATAAGATATACAATATATAAATTTAATTAATGTAATATATAAATATTAATACATAATATATAAAATATATAATTTATATTATATTTATTTTAATATATTAAATTGATAGATTTTTTAATTATTTATAAAAATAGGCTTTAAATTTATTTATTAATATTTTTATATTGTATAAAAAAATATATAATATATAAGATTTTTAATATATATTTATATATTATATTAATATAATATATAATTATTAAGATGTAATATATATATATATATATATATATATATATATATATATATATATATATGGTGTGTTTAGTAAAAGTAACAAAGAAGTTAACTTAAAATTAAAAGATAGGTAAAAATTTGAATGTTAGCTAAAAATTAAATTGAAAAATTTGTTAAAAATAAAAAAAAATGTCTAGCTATTGACGTAGTTAATAAACATAAAATAATACATAAAGACATTTGAGTTTAAATATTATAAATTTTTATTAATTATTAATTATAAATAAATTTTTATTGTTAAATTAAAGTTATATATTAAAAATAAGGATAACAGTTTTAAATTTGTTCATATATATATATATATATATATTTCTATTAAGAAATTATGTAAATAAATTTTTTAGTTATTTTATTAAATTTATTATTTATGATGTATTTTGTATAAATAATATATTTTTAAATAAATAATTTTCGTTTGAAATTAAAAATATTTATTTTATATATAAAAATTTTAAATAATGTTTCTATAAAAAGAGTATTTATTTATCTTCAAAATTTTATCAATAAAATAAAATATTTATTTTGAATAATTTAAAAAACATTTAATAACTAAATTAAATAATAATATTTAAAATAAATTAGGACTGATAAATGTATTTAGGAAAAAGTTGAAAAATACTTTTAAGTAGTAGTTAAAAATATTGAAAGCTATTAGGAATAGTGTAAAAAAATGCTACCTAGCTGAAGTGAAACAATGTTTCTGGATGCTATAACAATTTTTTTTTAATTTTAAATTTTTCTAAAAAACTATTCAAATGAAATATTTTAATATTTAAAAATTAATTTTTCTCTTTAAAATATCTTTTTAAACATAAAATTAAAGATAATTAAACATTATTTTATTCTTAATAATGCATTAACAGGTTGCTAGTAGATTTTAAAAGGTGAATTTGTAACTCATAGAAAAACACATGATCATAGAAAAATTAAATAAACGTAAAATTAAAACACAAACTCAGAAAGATGTTGAAGAGAAATAACTTTATATATATTTCTTAGAAAATTGGAAAAATTGGAAGCTATAGGTTGATTCTATCGAAATTTAAAACACTAATATTTAAAATATTTTTAAAATATATAAAAAAATAATTAATGTATTTTTATTTTTAATAATTATTTATTATCAGCACCAAGCTATAATTATTAGAAATAAGAATGAATCTAATTCTTTAAAAAAAATTCACACTTATCTATTTATAACTTTTGATTTGTTTTAATAAATAAATGATTCAAACTAATTAAATTATATTTTAAATAAAAAATTATATTTAAACTTTAAAAAATATATTTCTTTTTAAAGGTTGATCTAAATATAAAGTTTATTATAATTTTATTTTTAATATTATATTATATAATATACAATATATAAAATATCATATGTAAGAAATATAATATATATTTAAATAATATAATATATAAATATTAATACATAATACATAGTATATAAAAAATAAAATATATTATAGTTATTATAATATATTAAATTTATAATTTTATAGTTATTTATATAAATAAATTTTAAATTTATTTATTAATCTTGTTATATATTAAATTGTAGTAATATATAATAAAAAAATCAATATAATATATCATATAAGATATAATATATATTTATATAATATATATAAGATGTGTTTAGTAAATTAACGGATAAGTTAGTTAAAATCTAAAAAATAGATATAAATTTAAAAATTAACTATAAATTAAGTTGAAAATTGGCTAAAAATAAAAATAAAAATTTAGTAATACTAACTATTAAAATAGCTGATTAGTAAAATGGTAAATAAAGTAAACTAGAGTTTAAATATTATAATTTTTATTAATTATAAGTTATAAATTATAAAATTAATTACTAAATTAAAGTATTATATTAAAAATAAGGATAATATTTTAAATTTATTATATATATATATATTTATATTAAAAAATAATATAAATAAACTTATACTTATTGTAATAATTTTATATATTATTAGAAAAGAGTGTTTGATTATTTTATATATTTATTCTTTATGATATGCTTTGTATAAAAAGGTATATTTTAAATAAATAATTTTGTTACATTAAAATTATTTATTTTTATATTTAAATTTTAAATAATATTTTTATAAAAGGAGTATTTATTTATTTTTAAAATTTTTATCAATAAAATTAAATATTTTATTTTAAATAATTTAAGTAAAATATTTAATAACTAAACTAAATACTGTATCAATAAGTGAAGACAATAGATCTTAGTGTTTAAAGTCTTGATTTGGCTTAAGTCTCAACATTAGAAACTTAAGCTTAATGTGGAGGATTAGATTTTTTTTAGTTAAGATGGATTTAGTGGAAATTGAGAGGGTTGGCTAAGGGTTTTACTTTGTCAAAATTGAAGTAAATGGGATCTCAAGGTTTTTTAGTGGGTTTGCCCACTTATAGGCAAAGTTGGAATATTTTTACACTTAGAGGTATTTTGATAATTTTATATGAATTTTTTCTATTTTTCAAAATTCAAAATTTAAGGAATTATCCCTCTAGGTTTGGATTTATGTTAATTAGGCTGAGTTTACCTTTAAAATTATGTTTAACTTAGCTTAAACATGTTTAACTTTTAATTAATTAAGGTTAATTAATTTTAACTATGGTTAAAAGAATGTTTTTACTATTTTTTTAATTTTTGATGGTTGACCTGACTTATTGACTCACCACCAGGTTTTCCACATGCTGAATTTTCGGGTGTGGCCCATTCTAAGTTTACTTTTCCCACTTTCTTGCCCTCCCGGTTTTTTAAGGGTGTTTTTGTAATTTTTGTCAACATTACCGAAAATTTTTTCAAACTATTTTTCTGACAATTCTAATACCTTTGGTTTTTTCACACATTAATTTAAGGTCATTTTCTATTTTTTTAGAAATTGACTAACTCTATGCAAAAAGCAGAGCTCCCAAGGCATTTTTAGGATTTTTTGAGGGTGTTACTATCCCTTCTTTATTTTTAAAATTTTTCTCACTATTTTTGATCATCCATGATGTTTTATAATTCTTTTAGGATGTCTTTTACTTATATTTTCATTTCTATGATTCATTGTTTGAGTTGCCTAAGTATAAGGACATTTTCGCTATCTGTACCAAACTTTTTAATCTCGATTTTGGTTTCCTAATCCTACTTAATTTTACTCTAAGGATTATTTATAACTTCAAAAGTTTATCATAGAAAATTTGAGGCGTTACAATCAGCTTCTTTGATAACTAGTATCACCAAGTATTCTTTTACTTTTAGCAAGTTTTTAGCTTAACTTTCAACTAACTTTTGAATTTCTATCTATCTTTTAGTTTTGAGTTAACTTATCGATTAATTTTATTACGCACATCCTATATTATATATATATATATATATATATATATATATTAATATTTATAAATTATAAAATATAATATATAAATATATATTATTTATTCTTTTATTGTATATATTATATATTTTGTTGGTTATACATTATTAAAACTTACAATATTGTAAGATTCATGAATAAGTCTAAAACCTTGTTTAAATAAATAATTAAAAGGATCTATAGATTTAAAATATTAAAATAAATATAATATATAAAATATATTTTATATATTATGTATTAATATTTATATATTACATTATTTAAATACATTTAGTATATATCTTATATCTTATATCTTAAACAGATCTTTAAATAGATTAAATAATTTTTTACAAGTTTAAGTATATTTATTTAAATTATTTTAACTAATTTGGATCTATATATTTATTAAACAAGTTAAAAAAATAAGTTTTAAGTAGATTAGGTGTAAGTCTCTTTTAAGAAGTTTGACCCATTCTCATCTCTGATAATTATGCTTTACTATTTTTTAATAATGACGAATAACTATTAAAGATAAATAATTTACTTAATTTTTTGGTATATATTTAGAATAGATTTTGGATTTAAGTACTATAATTTATTTGATTTTATTGTTGAACTTTAAGTTTAGATATTAGTGTTTTCAATTTGAGTAGGGTCAACCTATATCTTCTAGTTTGTTTAATTTTGTAAGAAATATATATATATAAAGTTCTCTCACTTTAACACTCTAAAAAAGGGAGGAGGAAACTATAAATACCTATTTTATTTAGATCCTTCTTTTCTTTTTTAATAATTTATTTTATTTTCAACTTTTTTTCTCCAATTATAAAAATATAAAAATATCTTAATAAATCTAAAACTAAATTAAAGTTTAAAATTAACTAATCAAAATGAATTATATAAATAATGAAGTTAGACCAATTCCTACAAATTTAAAACTACTGAAAGTAAAATGCATAAAATAAAATGATATTTGTAGAGCCTATACAATGAGAAGAAGGTGGATAATTAGTTCCCAGAAAAATATCAAATGACCTTATATTAACTCACGAATGAATCAAAAAGTATTGTAACTTTTGGAGGAACAATTTGGAAACTTCTCAGATAATGCCGAATAAAATTACAAAAATTCCCTTGAAAAACCAAGAGGGCAAGAAAGTGTGAAGAAGAAGTCAAAGAACAGCAACCAAAGAGCAACAACCAAATAGCAAGAAGCATGACAGTGCTCCCATCAACCATGAAATAAGCAAACCTCTTTCCCTTGTCAAATCCATACTTCTCATCTTGAGCGATGCCTTGTAACCCACAAAGAAATTAGCGTCGCCTCAGAGATTTATAAATCAAAGGGGAGAGAATTCTATATATAGAGAATTAGATCAAATAAAAAGATATTTAAAAGATAAATATTTAGATAAATTATATCTATAATATAAAACTAATTGAGATAAGAAAATTATCCTCTTATATCAAAGGTGTTCTTTTTTTAAACATATATCAAAATTTTGCAACTTATATTTCGATAGAACATTTGAAAAAAATTAAAATACCTTCATTTTGAAGATATTTTGTTTGGATAAAAATTTAAAATTTTTTATACTTAAAAATTTTGTTTGGATGATAACTTTTAAGTTTTACTATTTTAATTTTTTATTTAAATTAAGTAATTTATATTTTACTATATAAACAATTATTTTTGACCATTTAAGAATTTTTCTTAATTTTTTTCTATTTTTTTATCCATTAACTAATTATATATATAAATAATTTTATCAATATATTTTGCAAGATATTCAAACTAAATAATAACCCAACAATAAAAGGACAACAAATACATAAATATATTGAAATAGTCTATTAAAATTTAAAAGATTTAATATTTTTAAAAAATATTGAAATAAAATATTTTAATATTCGAAATTTAAAATTTTTAAAATTTTTTTAAATATCTATTCAAACATAAAGTTGAAGATAATTAAACAGTATTTTATCCTTAATAATGCATTATTGAGTGGTTATTAAATTTAAAAATTTTAGTTGATAATTAATAAAAAAATACATGATTATAGAAATTACATAATCATACAATTTAAACACAAACAACCAAGATAGGAACGTTTATATATATTGCTGAGAGAAATAAAAAAAAATTGAAAGATATAGATAAATTCTATCCAAATTCAAATAACTAGTATCTAATTCTAAGTTCAAGAAATTCACATAATCAATTCTAATATTTCTTGTGCTGAAAACTTTTTTAAATATATTTTAAAAAATTAATTAAATAATTTTATATTTAATAATAATATATTATCATCATAAAAAAATAGTAAGATATAATTATTAAAGATAAAAATGACTTAAATCGTTTAAAAATAATTTATATTTAATCTATTTAAAATTTGATTAGTGTTTAATAAATAGATAGATTCAGATTAATTTAATTTTTAGATAAATAAATTATACTTAAATTTTTAAAAATGTTTAATCTATTTAAAAGTTTATTTAAATATATAAATTTATTATAACTTTAAAATTTTTTATATATTATAATATATAATATACAGTATATAAGATCTAAGATATATAATAAATATTTAAATAATATATGATATATAAAATATATACTATATATATAATATTTATTTTAAAATATTAAATACATAGATGCTTTTAATTATTTATATATATAGGTTTTGATTTATTTATTTAGCTAGATATATTATAAGTTTTAATAATGTATAACATACAAAATATAATATATATATATATATATATAAAAAGATATAGAATATATGTTTACATATTATATTTATATAATATAATATTATATATATGTATTAATATATATAAATATAATATTATATATATATATATATTATGTGTTTAGTAAAACTAATAAATAAATTAATAGATATTGAAATTAGCATGAAGTTAAGTTTAAAATTTGTCAAAAAAAAAGTTCAGTAATATTAATCATTAAAGTAGCTCACAAAGATTAAATGATAAATAAGATTTATATTTAATTTTAAATATTATAAAATATTTATGATTATAAATTATAAATTGAATTAAAATATTATATTAAAATAAGAATAATATTTTAAAATTAAAGTATTTTAAATTTTAAATGATATTTTTATAAAAAAGTGTTTATTTATTTTTAATTTTTATCAATAAAATTAATATTTTATTTTAAATAACTTAAATAAAATATTAATAATTAAACTAAATTACCATACTAATAAATAATAATATAAAAAATTAATATTTATAATAAAACAAAAGAATAATATATATATATATTTTAAATAACTATAGAATATCTTTAATAAAATTAGCATATAAGCTTAATTAAAATTAAAAGATAGGTAAACATTTAAAAATTAACTGAAAGTTAAGGTAAAAATTTGCTAAAAGCAAAAAAATATTTAGTAATACTGACTATTAAAATAGCTGATAAAGTTAAATAATAAATAGAAAAATTTATAATTAATTAGAAACTATTTAATATATTTAGAAAAAAACGAAAGAATAATTTTTGGTGGGTAGTTAAAGTTTTTTGAGAGTAGAAGATACCACGTAGAAAAATACTAGTTAGTTGAATTGAAATAATTTTTGTAAATGTTTTATTCTTAATAATGCATTAGCAAGTTGTCGGTAGATTTGGAAAAGTTAATTGGTAGCTTAAAATATCTACGTATAGAGAAATTAAATAAACATAGAATTTAAATATAAAATCATAAAAATGTGGAAGAAAGAACTTTAAATATATTTGTCAAAGAATTGGACAAATTGAAAGATATAAGTTGATCTATTCAAATTTAAAACACTGATTTAAATTTAACATTCAACCAGAAAATCAATAATCAATTATACAACTTCTTAAATCGAAAACCTTTTATAAATATATTAAAAAAATTAATCAAAATTTTTTATTTTGAATAATTATTCATTATCATTTCTATAAAAAAATAGTAAGGTATAATTATTGGAAGTGAGACTAATTCAAACATTTTAAAAAAATTTATATATATAACCTATTTAACAAATAAATAAATTTAAATTAATAAAAAAATTTTGATAAATAAATGACTTGTTAAAAAATATTTAATTTGTTTAAAATATGTTTGATAAGATATTTTAATTAACTAAAAATTTAAATTATTAATAAAAAAATTTATTAAACCTTTCAGGTAAAGTAGCTTATTTTAATAGTTACTAATTTTTTTAGTAAATAGTTATAAATTTTTTTTGAACTGTTACTGGTTCTTCTGAAGAAGCTATTTTAAGTAATTTTTATGGTTTTAATTTTTTAGTTGAAATATTTTATTTATTTTTATTCTGGATATATTTTTATAAGTTAATATTTTATTTATTTATTTATTTTTTTTTAAATTTAATATAATTTTATTTTCATAATAATATTATAAATTTTAATAGATTTATTTTTATATTATCATAAAATATTATATTTTAAATTACTTTTTTAATACATACTATTTATTTTAATTATTATATTATTTATTTTATTTTATTAAAATTATTAAATTATTTGATAAAATTATAAAATATTATTTTAAAAAAAATTATTTATATAAACATTAAAAATAAATATTTTATTTTAAAAATGAAATTTTAATTAATTAAATTTTAATATACTTTTAATAATATAATTTTTATTATTTTTATATTTATCAGCTAACTTTATCAAACATTTTTCATTTAATTGCTGACTTATCAACTTTCAACTAATTTTTTAGTTTTCAGCTTCGGCTATCTTCTACCGTTTTAGCTAACTTATCCATTAATTTATAAAACACATCGTTAATGACGTGTTTAAATATAAAAATTATTATAATTTAAATTTTTTTAATATATATTATATTATATTATAACATATATAATGTATAAGATATAATACATAAGATTATAAAATATATAATATATAAATTTAAATAATATAATATATAAATATTAATATATAATATATATATAACATATCATTTATATTATATTTATTTTTAATATATTAAATTTATATATTTTTTTAATTATTTATATAAATAAATTTTAGGTTTGTTTAATCATTTTATTATATTTTGATTTTAATAATGTATAAAATGTATAATATATATCATATATGATATATAATATATATTTACATATTTTCTTTATATAATATATAAGTCTTAATATATTTCTAAACTTGTTTTTATTTATATATATTTCTATTAACAGGTTATATAAAATAATTTATAATTATCTTAATAATTTTTTATATTATTAAAAAAGAGTGTTGGATGATTTTATATATTTATTTATTTTATTATTTATGATATATTTTGTATAAATTTTTTTATTAAAATTATTATTTTAGTATATATTTTAAATAATATTTTTATAAAAAATGTTTATTTATCTTTAAAGTTTTTATCAATAAAAAATTATTTTAAATGATTTAAATAAAATATTTAATAATTAAAATAAATACCATAACAATAAATAATAATATAAAAAATAATATTTATAATAAACTAAGGATTATTAAATGAATTATGAAAAAATAGAATAATAACTTTCAATTAATAACTAAAATTTTGAAAGCTAGCAAGAATAATTTTTAAATGAATTGGTACAACGTTTTTTAGGTGATGTAATAGCTTTCTTAGAATTTTAAATTTATCCTAAGAAATATTTAAATAAAATATTTTATTAATTAAAATTACATTTTAATTTTTTCTTCTTAAATTATTTATTCAAATATAAGATTGAAGATAATTAAATATTATTTTATTTTTAATAATGCTTTAATAGATAGTATTAGATTTAAAAAGTTAATTGATAATTGATAAAAAAATATACGATTATAAAAAAATTAAATAAGCATAGAATTTAAATACAAACTTTTAAGATGTTGAAGAAAGAGAATTTTATATATATATATATATATTATAAAATTGGATAAATTAAAAATATAAATTGATCCTATTTAAATTAAAAATATTAATATATAAATTTAAAATATAATGTTGATACTAAAAAAAACTATTTAAAGTAATTTTATCTTTAATAGTTATGTCGTTTTAAAGAAATAATAAGGTATAATTATTAAAGAATGAGTCAAATTTTTTAAAAAAAATTTATTAATTTATTTAACTAGTTTGATGAATAGATAGATTTAAATTATTAATTTTTTTTTAAATTATGTTTATACTTAAAAATAATATTTAATTTATTTAAAAGTATATTTAAATTTAAAAATTATTATAATGTAAATTTTTCTATATTTATTATCTCATAAAATATGCACCATATATAATATATTAAATATAAGTAAGATATATAATATATAAATATATATATTTAAATAACGTAATATATAAATATGAATACACAATGTATTTATTTTTTGAAAATTATTTTTTTTAAACTATATGTTCAAACATTAGGTTGAATATAATTAAATAGTATTTTATCTTTAGTAATGCTTTAACGAGATGTTATTAGATTTAAAAAAATTAATTTGTAATTGATAGAAAAATATATAATTATAAAAAATTAAATAAACATAGAATTTAAACACAAAATTTTAAGGGTGTTGAAAAAATAGATATATATACTTGTTTAGGAAATTAGATAAATTAGAAGATATAGGTTGATCTATCCAAATTAAAAATAGTAATATCTAAATTTAAAATTCAATGAAAAAATCAAATAATCAATTATATTACTACTTATATCAATGACCTTATAGAAATATATACCAAAAAATTAATTAAAATTTTTTATTTTTAATTATTATTTATTACCATTGAGATAAAAGAATAATAAAATATAATTATTAGAAATAAGAATAAATTAAAAATTTTTAAAAATATTTTCATCGATCTATATAATATATATTATATTATATAATATACTATTTTATATATAATATATAAAATATAAAACATTAGATGTAAGGTATATCATATATATATATATATATAAAAGTAATGTAATATATAAATAATAATATATGATATATAAAATATATTGTATATTATATTTATTTTATTATATTAAATTTATAAATATTTTTAATTATTTATATAAATAAGATTTATAAGTTTTAGTAATATATAACAAATAAAATATCTAATATATCTAACTGAAAATTAAAAAAGTTAGGAAAAAATTCAAAAGTTTGCAAGTTAAACTGAAAATCTGGTGAAAAATAAAAAGTGTTTAATAATATTAACTACTAAAGTAGTTGATATGGATAAAACAATACATAAACACACGAATAAGATAAAAAAAATACTAATTAGTTGAATTCAAACAATTTATCTAGATATTGTAACAACATTCTTAGAAATTTAAATTTAATATTCATAATGTAAATTGATAAAAATTGGTTTTTTTACTTCAAATATCTATTCAAACATAAGATTGAAGATAATTAAAAAGTATTTTATCCTTAATAATGTATTAGCAAGTTGGTAGTAGATTTTGGTAACTCAAAAAAAATACTTAATTATAGAAATATTAAATAAGCATAGAATTTAAACACAAACTATTAAAGATGTTGAAGATATAGGTTGATCTTATTTAAATTTAAAACACTAATATTTAAATATAAATTTAAACGAGAAAATTAAATAATTAATAATAATGTTTTTTATATTAAAAATATTTTTTAAATATATCAAAAATTTTAATCAATTTTTTAATAGTTATTCATTATTATTACTAAAAAAAATAATAAGTTATAATTATCAGAGAAAAGATTAAGTTAAACACTTTAAATGATGCTTACACTTGTAACATTTTTAATAAATAAATAGGTTCAAATTAATTTAATTCTTTTAATAAATAAATTATACTTAAACTTTTTAAAATTTTTTTTCAAGTGTGTTTAATTATAAAAATTATTATAATTTAAAGTTTTTAATATATATTATATTATATAATATGTATATAAAACATAAAATTATAAAACATATAATATATAAGTTTAAATAATGTAATATATAAATATTAATATAGAATATAAAATATAAAATATATAATTTATATTATATTTATTTCAATATATTAAATTTATAAATTCTTTTAATTATTTATATAAATAGACTTTAGATCTATTTACTAATGTTATTATATAAGTTTTAATAATGTATAAAAAATATATAATATATACTATATAAGATATATAATATATATTTATATAATATATAATTATTAATATATATATATATATATATATAATAGAGTGTGTTTAATAAAATTAATAGATAAACTAACTTTAATTTCCATATCGTCTTATGTTATTAACCTTGAGCTAATTTATTAAAGGACCTATCCACATGAACAACATAGGGGAACAAAGCATTAGTATTATCAGCTTACCCTATGCGCAGTGCTTTTTGAGATAGTGAAAAGGGAAAAGGTCATGAGATCTGAATGAGATGATATTGGAGTGTATTGTGGCCAATAATAGGCAAGGTCATGTAGCAATATTCCTTGGCTTCGGTTGACCATTGCTCCCTTTGTATATATTCATATGGGTTATTTGGAGAAGTAACCAGCTCAATGTATGGACCATCTTTGTCAAAACTCTCTGCATCACCAGCCCAATTTGTAAAGGCCAGATTTCTAGTAATTTGCCATTGACAGGTAGGAGTGCAAAATTCATCAAAAACTTAAAAATAGGTAACATAACACGTTTTTTTAATATCCCAACACTTAGGATTCTCCAAGGAGTTTTATTATCTCCTCCGACATAATAATTATCCTAAAATTCAATTAAAAAAATGTTAAATAAAAATCAAAGATAATTGATGTTAAAAGCATAAATATATTTAACAAGATCTTTATTTGAAATAGTTTAGAAAGATTGGTTAAGAAGACTTAGAATAATTCCTCTGCCGGCGTCCTGAAAAAGCGAAGGTCATGTACACTTAGAAAGAATAAATTTAAATAGTGATGATCAATCATCACGTTCATTCGCTAAATATAAATAAAAAAGACATACTAAATGTTTTTAATGTTGCCGAATATTAAATACATCTATATTTGCCACTCATAAATCTTTGTATTAATAAATTCAGAAGATGCATTCATCAATCATCTTCAAGAAATGCTTCAATTACATGTAGCACAGTTATTATATGTACCACGGTTAGGGATGGAAGTAGGTCGAGTCGAGTTAGGCTTAGAGTATTTAATGCCCTGTTTAAAAATTTTGAAGTCTGAGCTTGGGTCTGTTACCTGTTACCTGTTAAAGCCTGGGCCTGTTACGTGTTACTTGTTAAAGATCCTGGTTTAAAGCCTACAAGATCTCAGTCTATTTAAAAGCCTACATTACAAAAAAATTACTAAATAAACTTAAAATCTATATAAATAATTAATTAAAAAAGCTTGCAAATTTAAAGCCTATAAAATAAAAAGGCCATTAAATAAATCTAAAACATTTATATATTAATATGATGTAAATAAAATATAAAATAAATATTATATAAATATAACATATTAAAGTAAATATAAATATATAATATATAAATATAAATAGGTTTTTTTATAAACTTAAGTCTGACTTATTTATCTAAAACAGTTTTTTAACAAGCTTGAGCCTATCTATTTATTAAACGAGCCGAATTTAATTAGACTTTAAACGAGTCAAGCCGCAGGTTCCTGTCGGACGGCCTTGTTCACTTCCATGCCTAACCACAGCAAATCAGATTTGCTATTAATGAGTTGTCGAATAATAATTGTCATTTACATTAAGTATATAGCTTTTTGTCTTCCATTCACTTATTCTCCAAAACAATAACAATTAGAACCCAACCAAGCGGTGCCCGATCCTAGTATTAACAAAATCATCGGTTAGGTAAAAGTATTTAACATTAACCATTAGTATTTGTTACCCAAACAATACAAAACAAAAACAATCAAAGAATTTAAAAAAAGGAAGAAAAAATGCTAAATCAATAAAAATATTTTGTAGATGAGTATCATATCAATACCTTAGTCTGTCCCTCATGAATGCAGGGTAACACGTTGTGGTACCAATCTTCACCATTTGCCATCAACAATCCTTGCCCTACGAAGTTCTTCGAACCTATGCTTTGTTGCCAGAATTTTCCATATACCATACTATATTTTGATAGAAACTCTTCTATCAATTATGTCTCTATCAAACACAACCTTGGCTCTGTACCATTCCAATATACGAACTTCCTTACACAAATCAATCCAATTAATATAACATTAACATCGTCAATGAATCTAATTAAATTAAATAAATATTTACTATATATGTCTGAATATGATTAATAATATATATGATACGGTTAATTTATGTACGTACTAGAGAAATGGCAAAAGGCAATGTAGGGACATCTAAGCATAATTTTTTTAGAAGAAATAGTGCTAAGTTTCATATGATTTGCTTGGAACTTACTAGAACCAAGAGGGGAGGCAGTTGGAGAGAAGGTTTCAGGCTCAATTGCATCTATGTGGTGTGACAAAATGGTGAAGAGAATGAGAAGGTCTTTTCAGTTAAAGCAAGTGTTTGTTTTGGTGTTGCATTAGTATACAAGGAAAGATCAATTGGTGCTTCAAGCTCAGTAAATTTTCTCATAGCTGTTCCTGTATTCTTCAGTGTTGGATACATAAAACATGAGTAGCTGCTAGTGAACAACGCCCATCAAGGGCTTCCCTAAAAATTTCTTCCTTTCTTAACACAATTGCAAGGCCTTATTATCTTCCATTTTGGAGTTTGGGCCCATTATCCCAAATCTAACTTACTTAAGTTTGCTTCCCTCTACGGAAACTCTGAATTTCAAGTTCTATCTACAAATTCATTTAACACCAAATAAAAATAAATGAATTATGTTCAAGTAGTAAATATAGTAAACCAAGTAAGAATAGTTGTAGAAACTAGATTATTTTTGAGCATTAAGAAAAAATGGAACGGAGTAGGATCTAAAAAAATTGATAGATATGATAATGATAAATTGGTAATAATTATGCAGTGTCACCATCAATTTTTTATATGGACACAGAAGCAAACAAAAATTACAGCCAAATGCAATAACACAATTTAGTTTTAAGTTCAATCTGCAACGAAAGACACATCAATGACTATCTATCCGCTTGACCAATCAAAGTTCTAATTATTTAAAAATACTGTTAGTCATATCTCAAATGTTGTTACAATATTAGAAGCTATATTAATATCTAATTATATTTTATCATTCTTCCTAATTTGAGTGTTTTGTAGACTTGGCATTCAAGCATATCAAACACTAAAAAAAATACACATTGCAAGAATAACATATAGAACCACTCGTTATACCTTGTTTTGTATGGTTTCATGTTGAAACAATGTGAAGTTAGTGAATTTGTAAAGATAGAGACGATGGTGGTGAGGGTGATAGAGCCACAAATGCTCTCAAATTAGGCTATGACCAAAAGTAAAATAGCTGCAACAATATAAATATGAAAATCAAAGGCCGTTATTACTAATGTTTTGATCATAATATAGGGTGATAATATGATAATATTTCACATAGGTGTGACACAAGTGTACTAATGACTTTAAATTTGTATGGTGAGAAGTTAGTTTGTACACTTGCGAGCTATGTGATGTATATGGTAGCTGATATGTGATGTATATGGTAGTTGATGTTGAAGAGGTAGTGGTATGAGGCGTGTAATGGTATTGTCTCTAAAGATATTTGCGTCTAGCTACGGTATTTTCAAGATTTAACAGACCTGTTTGCAAAAGAAGTAGGAATAGAATTAGTAAAGAAGAGAGAAACGTGCAAAAGAAGTAGGAATAGAATTAGTAAAGAAGAGAGAAACAAAAACCCAACAGTAACTTTAGAAAGAAAATGTTTGTGATCATATATCGAAAAGATAAGTTGTGCATCCTTTATATAGGAGAGACATTTTAGACAACTTTTGAAAAACAAAAAAAACACATTAAAATATAATTAAGTTTATTTAAATTTTGAATTTAAAATTTGAAATGAAATTAAATAAAATTAAAATAGGTTTATCAAAAATAATAGTGTAACCGACAATTTTAAATCGAATAATTAAACAAGTTTAATAAGGTATAATGACAATAAGATATAGTTTAAATCAAAATGAATAGCCGGTCAATTTTATAATAAACCCAATTATGGTTAATAAAATGCAATCAACAGCAACGAAAATATAAGTTATTCAAATAGAGTTTTTCGGGTAAGCAAATGTTTTTAGGTTTTGTAAATGATTGCCAAAAATTTCGTGGTCCCCATTATTTGCGTGTAGAGGGTTTCATCGATTTTTAATTAAGTTGGTTGAAGTTCATGTGCGCGAGGGCACATTCCTTTCTTACTTGTCTAGAAGCCCAAGGTATGTCTTAGTATATAAAGCCTAAGAGGACCCTTTGCCAAGAAATATGAGACTTAACCCCTTCTAAAATGTTACCAACAATCCCCACATATTTTAAAAGGGTTAAAACCTTTGAAAAGAAAACAAAGAAGAAGAAGAGAAAAACTTGCTGGGTTTTCTTTGAGTGTAACATGCATAAGGTCTGATGTCTTTTGGACTATGAACCAGACTTTAGACAGATGAGTTTAACTTGTTGTGTTTTGGTAAAAGCAGAGTTTCTTGAAGCAAAGCCGCATTGGTGCAAATTAGAGACTTGTCTATCACATTATACCCCCACGACTCTTTGCCATTTTCGTTGGTTTTACGCTAATAGGCCATGCGCTTGCCTGGTAGTTCATGAATGCTCTAGAGATGGTGCCTCAATCTCATACAAGCGGCCTCACTTTCATATGGGTGACCTCATCAAGTGTATTCTGCATTTAATACACTACCCATAAGGGATATGAGTGTCATTAAAACCATTAAGGTTTAACTTCTCGTCTGATGCAGCCTAGCACTTCTCACATCACAGGAATGGAAAAATTAATAGTGCAAAAGGGATTAACAATGACTTGTTATTACCCATATGAAACTTCTTCATGGGGTCTCTAATCACAAAGGTTGGGTTCTTGTCATTGTAGATCTAATTAATGGCTCAAGTCCTATTCCCCTTGATGTTTCATAAACCATTTTTCTTCCTAATGGTTTGGTCAGAGGAACGACCAAGTTTACTTCTGACTTCACATAATCAATGAAAATAATTCCATTCTTTAGCAACTGCTTTATCACATCATGTCTTAGACGAATATGTCTATTCTTACCATTATAAGAGTTATTCTTTGCAATTGCTATTGCAGACTTATTGTCACAGTGCATAGACACTGAGGGTGTAGGTTTAATTCCTAAGAGAATGTTTGCTAAAAAGTTTCTTAACCATTCAGCCTTGTTACCAGCTAATTTCAGAGCAATCAACTCTAACTCCATAGTGGATTTTTCAATAATAGTTTGTTTAGATGATCTCCACGATATTGCACCACCTCCTAGTGTGAATACATAACCACTAGTAGATTTGTCTCATCTGAATCTGAAATCCAGTTTGCATCGCAGTATCCTTCTAATACAGCGGAAAATCCATTATTTGATATACCATAATTAGTGGTACCTCTTAAGTATTTCATTAGTCTTACTAATGCAGTTCAATGCTCATTATTAGGGGTGTTTTTTGTATATCTACTTAATCTCCCCACAGCATAGGCTATGTCTGATCAGGAGTAATTCATTAAGTGCAACAAACTCCCAATAATTTGGGCATATTTTTTCTGTGATACGGGTTCTCCTATATTTTTCTTTAAGTGGTAATTTCCATCATAAGAAGTACTCACGAGTTTTGTGTCATAGTGACCAAACTTCTTAAGAAGTTTTTTGACATAGTGTTCTTGAGATAGTATTATACTATCTCATTTCCTTATAATTTTAACATCCAAAATCATATTTGCTTCATCCATATCTTTCATATCAAATTTATAAGAAAGAAATGTTTTAGTACTAATCACTCTATCAATACAAGTGCCAAAGATAAGCATATCATCAACATAGAGGAATATAATCACATATTTATTATTTTCTATGTTAGTATAAACGCACTTATCACTCTCATTATATAAAAACCTATGACTAGTAAGAATGTTATCAAATTTTTCATGCCATTGTTTAGGTTCTTGTTTTAGCCCATATAAAGATTTATGAAGTTTACATACTTTATTTTCTTGATGGTAACTTACACTATCTTTTGGTTGGACCATATAAATTTCCTCTTCTAAATCACCATTTAAAAAGGTAGTTTTAACATCCATTTGGTGAATTACTAATTTATAAATAGAGGCTAATACAATTAAAACTCTAATGGATGAAATTCTAGTTACCGGGGCAAAGGTGTCAAAGTAATCTACGTTATGTTTTTGGGTAAAACCTTTTGCGACTAATCGGGCTTTATATTTTCAACCGAAACCATCAGGATTATATTTCCTTTTAAAGATCCATTTGCAACCTATTGGTTTATCCCCTAAGGGTAAGTCTACTATAGTCCATGTGTTACATTTCTTAATTGATTCAAGTTCACTTTTAATAGCATGTTTCCAAAAATAAGCATTTGAAGAAGAGATAACTTCAGAATAGGTTAAAGGATCATTTCCCATAAGATATAAATAAAAATCATTTCCCAGTGAGGTTTCTTTCCTTTGTCTTTTACTTCTTCTTAAATCTTCATGTGGAAATTCATTATCTTGTATAGAAGGATGATAAGGTAAATTAGATTCTTTAGGCATACTTTCGATTTTTTAAAGGAAAAATATTTTCTATAAATCATCATTCTTAGTCTCAATTATAGAGTTTTTGTCAAGCATATCACTTTTTAAAACTAAAAATCTATAAGCAGCACTATGTTGAGCATATCCTATAAACAGACAATCAAAGGTTTTAGAGCTTATATTTCTTTTTTTAGGATCAGGCAACATAAATTTAGCTAGGTACCCCCAAACTTCTAAGTAAGTTAAATTTGGTTTGTAACCCTTCCATAATTCGTAAGGAGTTTTTCGTGTTTTCTTATAAATTTTTATTTTGTATATGACAAGCGGATAACAAGGCTCCACCCCAAATGTTATCTGGTGCATTAGAGATAATGAGCATGACATTCATCATTTCTTTTAATGTCCTATTTTTCCTTTCTGCTACTCCATTTGATTCAGGTGAGAAAGGGGGGTTGTTTCATGTATTATGCCTTCTTTTTCACAAAACTCATTAAAGGTTATATATTCATCGCCCCTATCAGATCTAATTCTTTTAATCTTCCTATTTAGTTGGTTTTCTACTTCGGCTTTATATGATAAGAACATGTTAAAGGCCTCATCTTTGTTCCTAATTAGATATAGTTTGGTGTAGCTAGAGCAGTCATATATAAAGGTTACATAATATCTCTTACCACCTCTAGTCATTATTTGTTTTAGGTCTCTTAGGCTTGTATGAATTAGGTTAAGTAATTCCATTTCTCGTTTTACTACAAAGCATGTCTTTTTGGTTGATTTTGATCCTTTGCAAATCTCACACTTATTTAAGTTTTCATTCTTAATTCTTGAAATTAGACCATTACTTTGTAACTTTTTAATATAGGAAGAATTTACGTGTCCTAATCTAGCATGCCAAAAATCATAAGAATAAATCATATAAGCAGAAGAAGAAGATGGAGCATTCTCATTAATCATTTTGGAGACATTCAGTACAAATAAACCTTGGTCACAATATCCCTTACCCAAAAACATATCATTTTTGGTCATCACAATTTTGTATAACTCAAAAGAAACCTTAACCCCACTTTTTCCCAATAGAGACACAGAAATTAGGTTGGCTTTAATGCTCGGTACATGTAGTACATTTTGAAGTGTCAGAGTTTTTCCAGAAGTGAGCTTAAGAAGAACCTTTCCCTTCCCAAGCATAGGTGCAGTTCAGGAGTCTCCAAGATAGACAAGGTCTTCTCTTCCCCTTGTTAGTGTAGGAGGTAAACATGTTTTTGTTAGCACATATGTGCCTGGTAGCCCTAGAGTCTACCACCTATTTGGTCACATTGACCACGATAAGAGCTTGAGAAACAACAATGACTACCACATCATCTCCTTTGATTAAGTTTGTCTTAACTTTAGGAGGGGCAACATTTCTATTTCTGTATCTACATGCTGGTGCATGGTGCCTTGGCTTACCACAAACATAGCAAGAACCCTTCTTTTTGAAGGGAGTAGGATTAGGTGGCTTAGGGAATTGAGAGGAAGGTTTATGAGTGTACCTGGTCTTTGGAGACTTGTTTGTTTGCAACATATTTTCTCTAGTGGCTAAGGCTTTTGCTCTTGCCATTTTGATCTCCTTCCGATTAGTGTCTTCAATTATGATGTAGGTTATTAGGTTGGCAAGGGACAACTATTTATGCTTATGTTTTAGTTTTTGTTTGTAGTCATTCCACGTTTTGAGTAACTTCTCAATGAGGAAGCCAACTACTAGTTGGTCTTGTATGGTTATGTCTTCAGATTTGTGGTTTTCGAGGAGTTTGTGGTATTCATTTCTTTTCATTTTGATGTCTTTGTTATTGGCCATTTCCCACCGGTAGAAGTTGCCTATGATGAATATTTGCTTCCCAACATCTTCGGCGGTGTACTTTATGCGCATGGACTCCCAAATTTCCTTGGCCTCCTTACAAGAACAATAGACATCGAAGAGTTCATTAGACAAAGTACTTAGAATGGTGTGTCGATATACCTTATTTGCATTGGTCCAATTTTCAGCATATTTTGGATCAAGTGGCTTGTCATTAGTGAGTGCAAATGCAACTCCATGCATGTCTAGGATGGAGTAGATCCTTTCTTGCCAGCGGCGATAAGCTTGTCCTCCAAAGACCTTAATCTTAGAGACATCAGGAAGGGGCTTGACATACGCAACAGGAGCAGCAGGCTGGCTAGTAGGAGTAACGGTCACGTCGTTTAAGGACTGAGTGCGAGTAGCTTTAGTGGCCATGGAAAAATATCCTTGAGATTGTTAGAGAGGTAGTGGTCTGAGGTGTGTAATGACACTGTCCTCAAGGATATTTGCGCCTAGTTGCGGTATCTCCCAGGATTCAACAGACCCGTTTGCAAAAGAAGCAGGAACAGAACTAGAAAAGAAGAGAGAAATGAAAACCCAACAGTAACTTTAGAGAGAAAATGTTTGTGATCATATATCAAAAAGGTAAGCTGTGCATCCTTTATATAGGAGATGCACTTCAAACAACTTTTGAAAAGCTAATAAAACACATTAAAATATAATTAAGTTGATTTGAATTTTTAATTTAAAATTTGAAGCGAAATTAAATAAAATTAAAATAGGTTTATAAAAAATAATAGTGTAATAGACGGTTTTAAATCGAATAATTAAACAAGTTTAATACGGTATAATGATAATAATGTATAGTTTAAATCAAAATGAATAGTCGATCAATTTTATAATAAACCTAATTATGGTTAATAAAATGCAATCAATGTATCGAAAAATATAAGCCATTCAAATAGAAATTTTCGGGTAAGAAAATGTTTTTAGGTTTTGTAAATGATTGCCAAAAAGTTCGTAGTATGCATTATTTGCATGGAGGGGGAAGGGGTTTCGTCGATTTTTAATTGAGTTGATTCAAGCTCATGTGCATGAGGGCACGTTCCTTTCTTGCTTGTCTACAAGCCCAAGGTATGTCTTAGTATATAAAAGCCTAAGAGGATCCTTTGCCAAGTAATGTGGGACTTAACCCCTTTTAAAATATTACCAACAATTGATGACATCAATGAAGATGATGGCTGTCATACATTGGAGGTCGTTTAGTTTTCTAAATTATGTATTTCTTATCAGGATATATACACGGTAAAATTAATGTGAACCATCGAAGACCTTATAGTTGTAGCATAACTGTGAGTGTGTGCTTAGAAACAATGTTGAAAGAACCAGAGCTCATTAGTCAAAATCATCTTCCCAGCATGAGATAACTTTAAGAACCAGAAGTCAAAAGATGACAATAAACTATTAGGAAATTAATCTTTGAGAATATATAGAGGAGAGACTTGATAAATCTTCTTTCCTTTAGTCCACTAGTCCACGTAATTCATTCATAACTTAGTAATAATATCGCCCTTATCAGAAATGAGATTACACGACAAATCATTACCAGGTATAGAAATACAAAGTAGAAAATACATCCCCAAATGAAAAACCAACTTATGGAGAACTTGCACCCAAAAGCTTCACTGAATGAAAGAAACTGTAATTATAAATGAGATTCAAAATAATAATTGAGAAAAAAATATGAATTCCAACAAAATTGGAAGAGAAAAGAGGATTAAATTTCATTACCTGATGGTTTCTCATTGTTGGATCAAAGAAACTACTTTGAAAAAGAGGGTTATTAAATCAAATGAATCGAGCTTCAACAGAACGTCAATAGAAGAATCAAAGTCAATTGTAAAGCTCTCAAAAGAGGATTTTGGTTTTCCTTATAACTTTACCCAATTTCACCCTAACTTCATTATGAATGATTTAAAGTCAATTGCTAACCATCTATTATTATTCTATTACTATCCAATGATCATGCAATAGCAATATTCTTTCCCTTTTAGTTACTATCCCCAATAATCATGCAAGGTATATAATTAAGAGAAGCATAAAGAACGTTCAGACTTGTTAAACTAATAACTCATTAGAAATCAATAATTCCGATTAATCCTCCAAAGGCTTTAGATCCACCTCACTATAGTTCAAGTAATTGTAAAAAATAAAAATTATCGCTTATCCCCTACTAACTTAGAAATTAAATAAGAGTGATTGAATTTTCAATAATAATTATATAATATGAAAATACAATTGAAGAAAATGCTAAGAACCACGCTTACTGCAAGAAAAAGGGTTAATCGAATTGCTACAGTACAGTAAGCTTCACCAAAGCTCCATGATTTGGGGATTAAAGCTGTTAACATAGAGAGATAGGTACACAAGAGCATACTGATTCAAAAAACGAATCCATAAATCTCCAATTACAAAAAAATGACAAAACCGTAGAGCCAACAAAAGCTGCGACAATAAGACGCTGCACCCGCACTCGCTAAAGAGCCTTCTGCCTTTATGGATTCAGGATCATGAGGATACCAAAATGAAAGATATGAATGAGTGAGTGGTGTCCCAGTGGAAGGACAGTCGGCAGTCCTGAGAGCTGAGTGATGGGCCTTTGGGGCCTAGGGTGGTGTTATGGGAAAGTGCAAAGACAACCTCCTTTTAGTGACTGATTACACTTCAATGTGACCTGGTTTGACCTAGCCGCTTCCTTAGTCATTATGACGATTTTATGTAATTTTGCATCACCATAGGGTTGGCGTGTCGTTGTTGCATTAGATGTCTTATCTTTTTATACTTCTTTTACCTTTTTTTTTGGGTCTAAAACTTGCCTATTTTTGGATTCTTTCATTGTGTGACCATTCCTGCAAAATAAGAAAATTAGGTAGAATTACAATTAAATAATCATAAATTATATTGTAATTATAATTAATTTTTCGCAGATAAATCAACAGGATGGTGGTTTATCAGTAAGATCATATGATTTAACAAACAACGAGTAATCTGAAATGGCCTGTGTGATTTCAAAGTTGATTACTAGAGAGGTGAGCTTTTTATACCATTTTCTACAAGCTTGTTTAATGGTGTAAAAGGCTTTAGTCAACATACAAACTTGGTTCTTTTGCAAAATATCGAAACCTGAAGACCATATAAAGATCCTCATGTAAATCTTCATGAAGGATGGATGCTGAGATAATGTTAAACATATGTTTCATGACATAATATCCATACTTTGTACCCTCTGTTTGCTTTTGAAACTACAAAAGAATATAAAAAACAAATATAGTTAGTGGATAATATAATAAAATAATACAAATAAATGAATAATTTTTAATATTAAAGTACTTACACGTGGAAACATCCATGTGGACCTTTTTTTACTTGCAAAATATCTACCTTTTAATAAATGACAGACATTCATTGCTCTATGAAAAGAAAAAAAATCAACTTAAAGAAATCTTATTATAAAAGAACAAAGGCCATGAATATAAATATAATAAATGATAAAAAAAAACTTACGAATCAATAATATCTTTTATTTCTCTTTTTTTGGTTTGTTCCAAGCAAAGCATAAAAATACAATAACATTCTGTTTAGGACAAATAATTATTAATTACTAATGAGCCTTGCAAAATTTGAATAATAATTAGCCAAAATTATAAAGATAATTTAAAATGTCTTGTAAGTTAACTTACGACTGAAAATAAGGTGTCATATAACATTCTTTTTCATCCTCTAGTTTGCTTTCAATGTAATCTTGTATCTCTGTTGGCTTATTCCCTATTCTTTGAACATGAATAGGGTAAGGAAATCCGTACAAGTCAAAATTCCCTCTTTGGATGCAGATGTGATGCAAGTACCTAAACTTTTAATAAATGCTAATTGTTAGAGTTTGATATTTACGTAATTTATATAAGGTTTAAAAAGATACTTACATCAATCATAATTGTTGTATCGATACACAACAAATCAATACCACTAGCAAGCTCCAAGATATCCTCCTCGGTAATATAGGAAGGGATGGAGCTAGTTTTTCCTATAACATCAGCTTCCATAGTCAATTGTAAAGGCTAGTTGCCCAACTTAATAGCAATTATGCATAAACAAGTGTCGTAACTGTAATTACAACGATATGATGGACTTGCTAAAAATTTTAGACTAGAAATTAATTTGATAAGTGGAGCCGCCACCAAATTTTATTTTAAGGAAAAATATTTGGAAAAACCCTAACTTGAGGATGAAATTCTAGGTTCGAGAGTCGGTTACGAGTAGGGAAGGTGTTAGGCACCCACTCACCCGTTCCAAAGAACGGTACCCTTAAACTTAGTATGTGATTGTGATATTTTTGAAAATTTTTTGATCCCTTTAGCCTGACAAGACTTGATCCTGCTCCTACGTATTCCCTAGTGCAATGGAAAACTCAAGGCTACGTAGTTCTGGTTTTTATGAGACTTGATCTCTTGGTAAAAATTGATTTTTTTGTTTAAATGGAGTTGGCAAAACAACGATTTTTCTAAAATCATGTGCTTGCGAAACTCAAACCGTCGTAAGCCGCGTTTGAATTTTCACGAATTAAAACTTGGAATAGCAGATAAGGCTGCCTGTTCATGTCAGAATCCGTTGCACGAATTTTAGAAAATTAAAACAGAGATTTACAGACCTTTTTTAGTGCAGTTAGTGATTTTCTAAAATTATATGCTTGTAAAATCCAAATTGTTGTAATCCGTATTTGGAATCCGCATGAATTAAAATATGGAACAACAGAGAAGGCTTCCTGTTCGGGATAGAATCCGTTGCACGAATTTTAGAAAATTAAAACAGATATTTTGAAACAGACATTTTTAGCAGAGTTAGTAAACATGGATTTTCTAAAATTATGTGCTTGTAAAATCCAAATTGTTGTAAGTCGCATTTGGAATCCGCATGAATTAAAACACAGAACAGCAGAGAATGCTTCCTGTTCGTGTTAGAATCCATTGCACAAATCTTAGAAAATTAGAACAGACGTTCTTTGCCGAAGTTAATAAAAACAACAATTTAAAAAGGAAATTGGGCTCGACTCGAAGATAGGAAATGGACTTGATTTAATAATTAGATAAAAGAATTGAATTTGATTTCATTTTAAAAATAAATGGGCTTGACCCAAATTAGAAAAAATTGAGTTTGATTCAAAAATAAAGGAGCCAGGCTTGATTGATTTTTTTTTAAAAAAAAGAGAAAAGAATTGGGCTTGACCCAAATTAAAATGGAAAAGGGATATGATTTTTAATTAAAAACTAAATTGGGCTTGATTTAAATAAAAATGTACACAACTTTGATTTGAATTTTGATGTGATTTTAGAGTGGCTCAATTAGAGGGCAGTATTAAATAGGCCCAAATAAAAGAGTCAGCTACTACTTATTTTATATGAAAGGCCGACTCAGTAAAGGGGGCTCCAATAGAGCTGGCTGTCATGGCTCAATTTGGTTTGTGAAAGGCAACCTGGTCTAAAAGCAGCAACACTAATTAGATTTGGGTAGCAACAACTTGGGTCCCAATTGAATCAAAAGGTGGTTTTTTTTTTATCAGCCCAATGTAGTCCAATGCCCCTAGATTAGCATGTGCAGGTATTTAAAATAAAAGTGCAGCGTGTAACATCCTAATTTTTCTATATAAATGTTTGAGGTAAAAAATAGTTTCTATAATAAAACTAGGTGAAATTAGAAACCAAAAGCAGAGAAATTAGGAAGTTTAGTGCAAATGACGAAAATACTTCTTACACTAAGCAGCTTTAATAATGAGCCAAAATGGGAAATATAAGTATAAGACATCCTAACTGATTATAAACATCATGTATGTTAAAAAGCAATGAGAAAAATTTAGAAACCCGAGAAGGACAAAACGCCCTTCGAAACCCCCGAAATGGACCAAAATGTCTTGGTGAGTTATACTTTTTTGCACAAAGCTAGCTTCATAAAAAATAGCAAACGGCCTTAGATTAACATGAGAACGAACCAAAAAGTCTTAGAAAGGTCAGAGGAATAACTTGGGAAATTTTCCGGCAATGTTGAGAAAAATTATGAAAACGTACTTGGAAGGCCGAGAAGGCGAGATAAGGTGATAAGCATGCCAAGAGTGGGCTCCACACCCATGTGCACAAAATGCAACAGCTGGAAAGGTGGTGGTGAGTCACCAAAATGAAGTCAACCAAGTTTTTCACAAAAAGACAAAAGTGAATAGTAAAAAGGTTCCTTTAACCATGGTTAAGACTAACTAACCTTGGTTAATTAAAAGTAAAGCATGCTTAGGGTAAATTAATCATAATTAGAGGAAGTATCATGCCTAATTAACATTAATCTAAGCCTAAAAGAATAATTCCTTGAATTTTTATTTATTTTGGAAAATAGGAAAAATCTAGGCAAAATTACTAAAATACCCCTAAGTGAAAACTAATTTCACTTGGCCCATAAGAGTCCGAATTTTTTGGGACCCTTGGGACCCCATTTGCTTCATATTTTTTAGCTTATAAACTCATCAAAATCCTCTCCATTCTCTCCAAGCTTGCCATAACTCCAAACACCCAAAACTTACACTTTAAGCCTAAGTCTTCATCTTTAAGACTTAAGCTATATTAAAGCTATAAACACTTAAGCCCCACCACCATCCTTTGTCCACGTCCAGAGCAAACCAGAGGGGACCCAAGGCAGCCTTTAAAGCCCACAAAAACACTAAGGAGGTCTTCAAATAAGTTGGATCTTCTACTCTGTCTTTATGCTTTTAACTTGTCTTTTTATGGTGTGTTTGTTTTCTTTCATGCATCTTTTTCTCTCCAAGATCTGTGTGTCTTCTTTTGTTTTCACTTGAGAGTTTAAAACTGTGATTTAATCGTTCAAAATCAAATTCACCCATTTTTATGATTTTTGGAAATGAAAAAACAAAGTTTGTCTCTGCTAAAAGTGCTTTTAAGGCACTTAGAAGAAATTTAATGGGTGGGTTTTGTTTTAAAATTATTTTTGAAGCTTTGATCAGTTTTATGCTCTCATGAGAAAGGTTTTTGAAGCTTATTTGAAATAGGAGATGTGGATCTTGGAGTAGATCATGAAGATCTACCCTTTTAATGCTTGAGAAAAGTGAAATGTTGCTTGTTTTGATGATTACGTTTTAATATTGCGATTTATCTCTTGTGATGATTTATGTGATGGATCTGCACCTGTGAGTGTGTATGTTAAGAGGTGGAATAAATTTTTAATGAAAGCTCCAAAGGTTCCTTGACATTAGTTAGAAAGTTACCATGAAAGATGTACTCAGAGCCCAAAAGTGGCTAAAACTGTATGGCACCCAAAACTCATCATGACCAAGACCTACATCACAATCTGAGGAAATAAGCATGGACCAGAGGCAAGAGGGCCTGCAAACGCACAACACCATTGAATCAAGGTGGTGTGAGGTGAAAGCTTGGAAGAAATCACCTTGGCTAACAAAGGAGGGCTTTCGGCCACAATTCCAAAAGCTTAAGTATAACTTGGCTAAAAGTTTTATAAGCAAATCAAGCTCTTCAATTAGGTTTTAAATTAACAAAATCAACCTTTGAACAATGTAAATCAAAGCAAAATGTAAAAACCTCTAAGAGGCATTACTACCCTAGAGAGATTTTGGAAAATGGGTTAAAAATGTAATAGGGATAAATCTACCATTTTTAGCAAGTAAATTATTTAATTGAGGTTTAATCAAAATTTAAAATGCTAATTTTCAGAATATATGGCCTAGGTAAACTTAGGGAAAAATCCAAAAATTACTAAGTGGTAAAATTCTCAAATTAGCTTAAAATGGGTAACTAGAAAATTTACCATAACTTAAGCAATGGTAAATGTCAAATTTGGCCATCCCATTAATTTTTGAGTAAAAAAGACTTAAGATTTCATTAGAAGATGTCAATTATGAAGTATAAACTTGGTCCCCAAGTAATGGTCAACTTAGGTCTACTAGGGTTAAGAAATGGTCAACTTAAGTCAACTAGGGTTAGGAGAAGGAAACCCTAAACCTTGAAGAGTGGCATTCGGCCACTTAGTGGTTAATTAACTTAAAGGAGGTTTTAATTTCCAATTAGGTTTAATTAAGGACCATTTTTATGTGAATAGGATGAAATTAAAGTATGAAGAAGTTTTGAGGTGGATAAAAAGACCTATTGATTTTTTTTAAGCAAATGATCTTATGGTGAAGAAGGAAATTGTGGAAACCTAAGTCTAGGAGGTTGGAATTTCGCTACTATGTTTTAAATTAACTAAGAATGAGTTTCAATCCTTAACTACACCCAAATAATGATCCTAAATATGTAAGCAAAATATAATTAAGGTGTATGAAAGGTGGAATTTGAGGAAGTAGGTCATCTAGCCATTTAGGAATAAATTGACCTAGAAGATTAATTAATTTCTACTTAGATATTATTTGGTTTAGAATAAAAGAGACTTTAAAAGTTTAAGAGTCAATTAGACCTAATTATTAAGGTAGTAGAAAGGAGAACAACAAAAGGTAACATATTTCAAAGATTTATTAAGAAGGATGGTTAGGACTTAAATATGAAGTTAGAAGTACATTAAGTAATTTTGGTCATGATATACCCTAAGGATAAAGAAGTTTTAAAAGTTTCTAAGATGGATTCCAATTAATGAGTTAGACTCCAAATAACCTAAACTACTTTAGTAACCAATGGAAAACGAAATTAGAAGAAGTTAGAATTCTAGATTTTATATTTGGCCATACAAGGATAATAAAGAGAAAAGGAATTTAAAGATCCTAATTTAGATAACTTAGGAAGTATTAGAATATTAAGGATTAAAAGTTTGAAGGAAAATAGGAAAAGGTAAAAAAAAAAAAAAACATTCCATTCGGTCATGTTTAATCAAAATTGTCCTAAATGAGTTAAAACATTTGTAAATACTTAATACTTGAACTTAGAATAATTAGGACATGCATAAGACTTGAACAAAAGAGAACACAAAGAGAAAAGAACTTGAAAGGTGCCATTCGGCCACCTAGATTAAGATGCTACGATGTAAAATCTTAATGAACAAATTAAATTTGAGAAGAGGAAAAGACGAGAGGTAACTTAAAAGGATGAGTGATGTAAGTCCTTTGTGTGATTCCAACATCGAACCGAATTGAAGCATTAGATTGGTAGTGTAAATGTGATATTATGCTATGTGATTTACCAATCAAATTTCATTATTAGTTATGAATGCTCACTAGCTATGAATGAATAAATGATGGATACTCATGAATGAGAAAGGATGATGATCATGTATGAGATTGGTTTATGATGATGATCGAGATGAAAATTTGAAAACCGATATGTGCATTCCATATTGGTTGGAAATTTGTTTGAGCATGCATAATTATTTGGAAGCCACTAAAATGAACTTAAAAAGATTAAGGGATCACTAAAGCAAACTTTATGTAAAAACGTAATGCTACTCTCTTTGTGCCTTATGCGCACTAGTATCCAGAGGGCCCTAAAAAGCTCTACTGAACAGAAGCCAAAGGTTGCTTCTAGCAGCCAAAGGTCGCTCCAAAATCATTCAACTGTGAAGACTTAAGTTTCTTCACCAAGTTTTAAGGTGGTGACGACCACCCCAGAATGAGCTCATATCCTTAATTTTTAGTAGGAGGTGGGAGTAGAGTCAGTGAGAAGATATTATTTGACAAATTTAATACCTGTCTATGTCTTATTATTTCTCCCTAAGGTGGTGAAACTAGATTCATAAAGTGTCCCAAAGGTTGGACAAAGAAATGATAACGACAAAGAAAAGTAGTAAAGAATAAAGCTTAAGACATAGAATAATTGTATGTTAAATGATATCTTATGTGTGATCCCAAAGTTTTGAATGTTAAGAAGAATGTATGATGAGACACTAAGTTGTATGTTTTGAATAAAATTGATCCACTTCAGAGAAATGTTTTCAAAGAATTAAAAGTAACCTTTTATGTAAGAAACAATTTTTGAAATAAACTGAAGTGGCTGGGACTGAAGTGATGACATTAGAATTAAGTAGATAACCTACTGAGAAACTTAGTTTCTCATCCCTACTTCTTCCCGCTTTCTTCCTAGACACCTTGGATGCTGTTCATTATGGTAGCAGGTCACGTACTTGAAGCAGACGTGAGACACTCTCTTTGGGAGGTGTACATTGCACTAATGTCAAAAATAATTGGATGCGAGCATCCTAACTACTAATATGTAGTATTAGCTAAATTATGTATATATTGTATAATAGTTGTAAGTTTACGGTTTGTAATAACTATATTATAAGGCTCACGGGCCTAAGACTTCTAGTCTGTAAGATTTGTTATGTATAATTATTGTATGATGTGTATGTTATGCTTGAATCTTGTTTATTTAATATAAGCAAATGATAAATGAAAAGAACAATGCGAACACATAGTATTCCTAAGGTTTTGAACATACGTAGAAATCCTCTTAACGATGTATGTTACCGCTACGCAAGTTTCATCGACGAGGCTCGCATTTTATATTAAACAATTTTAAAAGAAAAATTTACCGTATTTTCATATAAGTATTTTCTAAAATGAATTCCGCATCATGAGATAACAAACTAAAAATGGAACCGAATGATCGACTTAAGCGTGAAATTGGTATTCGTTTTTAGGGTGTTACATAGCGTGAGGATCGAACCTGAGTCCTGGGATTCACGTACGCCAAACTAGCCACTAAGCCAAACTTTAGGTTTAGACTTACTATTCTTGACAATTAAGTTAACCACAACTAGGCAGGTGTCTAAACTCGAATGATGCATGGACGAAGCAGATACGTAATTTGTACTATGCCTTGGATATAGTGTGTGGTAACTCAAACATATACTCCCTTTGATTTGCCTAATTTCCTTCTCAGCAACCTGTAGTTAACTTGTGTCCTGACCTAGTTCACCGATGTCTCACAATTGGTAAGGAAACAGCCAACGTATAACAGAGATCTAGGATTTTCTTCGTCAATTTCAGTTATGATCTTGAGAAGATTTTGAGAGTTCTTTAGTCGGGTTGGTAGGGTATCAGGAGCTATGACTTGATGACACAAAACTCCTTGGTCTTTTTTATAAAGGGCAGGGGCCTAGGATTAAAGGTAAGTCACTAATGGAGGACCACTAGGTGACATGATGCTTACCAAGTCCTGTTTTATGGTTCTATGATGGACAATATCATGTAGAATATTTTAAGAAGCAAAATGGGAGATTGACATAAGCAACTAATATTTAAATGAAAGCAATTTGAATATTCATAAACTGCATATTGTAAAACATTATAGAGAATATTGTTGTCTAATTCACCAAATGATTTCAGGATACCTGTGGTTTTCATAGAGAAAGTGAATGTTCTCCAACAGAACTCACATCCCCATCATGATCATGCAAAACTAGGGTCATGACACCAACTAAACACAGCCTTGAACTAACAAAGATTTTGTCATATCGCTCTATCCAGTGAAACTTCAGCTAACTAGCGGCACTATAATCATACTGGAAAAATTTGTAGCACAAGGAGACAAATAAACCGAGCAACAACTGTTTTCTCCATGGGTTGGTTGTGTGAATGACTACGCCTACCTTTTCTAAAAACAACAGAACATAACTACCCCTCAGAAACACAAGCAACAGTGATGCAATCTTATGGATTGTTTCTTTTCATTAGCAATTGTGTTTGTCATGGTGATTGCTGTTATACCAAGAAGTGCAAGGGATATTGCTCCTATGATCATTGGCAAACCCTCAGCTGTTAAAGTCTCCATTTGCATTGTCTCACACACAGATCTACATCCTTCGATCAGAAGGGATGGGATTTATATTGACATCGTTAAGTTGGAGAAACCTTATGCTGGATGCCTTATTCTAATCAACTGAGGATGACTTGATAACTGCTCTATAAACTCCTTGACACTACACATCTGTAGGCTAAATTGCAAAGTGGCATTTTGGAAGTTTTAAGAGTTCTCAGGAAACTTTTCTCAAATTCTAGGGGGATAGTCACTAGACGGCTGAATATATTGGTGCACTTTGTACACTATATACCAAAGCGCTTACACATCTACACATTGATTGAAGTGATCAAGTAAATAGCTCACAACCAAAAGATCCGCATGTCCTTTTTGGTTATCACAGGAAGATTATATACAACCTCATGTAGTGAATAGGCTATTATTTACAAGAATCCTGACCGATGCTTATTCATTTCCAATTTCTTTCCAAATTTTTAGACAACAAAACAAGGACAATTTCACTCATAACTCATGCAACCCACAGATGGAGCATTTGCAGCATTCAAGTAGTGAGTAAAAATTGATTTCACAGACAAAAACAAGGCATGTGAGAAACTGACCTCTGTATAGATTGACGTGAAATTAAGACTGAGGTAGAGTTGAAATCAGTGATGCAAAAGCTCTTTGAATTTGCTACCCTGAATCAGAATGTTATTAGCAAAGAGAAGATGAAAGAACTTTGAATCCTCGAGGGGAAATCCCATGTCTTTTCCCTTGAGCTTTCCCTGAAAATGCGAGTGTGAGGGAGAGAAAAAATGATAGGGAGCTCCCAAAAATGCTTCTCAAAAATAGAAAGAAAAACTGAAAAAAAACCCCTCCCGAACTTTTTTCCCATATTTATATCAGGAGCCCCTTTTCTTTGAATTTTTTTTAGGCGGGTCCCTTTTTCTTTAATTTCTTATTTTTGATTTTATTTTCCTTCATTTTCTTGTCCCTAACTAAATTTCAACTACCCTAACTAATCTAACTAATTCCTAACTACCGTCCTAGCTAACTTTCAAACTAACTTTTTCTTCTTCTTTTATTTTTTTTTCTATTTTTGTGTTTTGGTTATTCTTTATTATTATTTTTTTTATTTTGGAAAATTATTAGGCTTTTTCTCTTTTTTCCTCTCGTTTTTTTATTTATTTTTTATTCCTTTTTTTATATATCTTTCTTGTTTTTCTTTTTCTTTTTTTTTTTGCTTTTTCTTTTCTTTTTCTCTTTATTTTATTTTATTTATATATATTTTTTTATTTTTTTTCTATTTTGATTTTATTCTATATTTCTATTTTTATATTTTTCTTTTGTTTCATTCTTTTATTTTATATTTTGAAGCATTTTAGACTAAATCATAATTTATTTTGGATTTTGAACCCTCGGATATAATTTGGTGTTCACAACGAGCATGCAGATCAACTTGAGGTTCCTTTGTTGGACTAGAGCATCTTTATTAACAGCAATATTAGTCTCCTAAGCAACATGTACAAAATATTAGTAAACATTATATATAAAATAAAATGTAACATATGAAAGACATGCATTTGTGAAAACTTAACACCTTAGGTTGAATCTGTTGCACAAGTTTTCTCGGCCATAAAATAAAATGATTAAGGGTTTGCCCCACCGTTCAAACCTCCTCAGTAGACACAGGAGCAGGAGCATTTGTACCTTCAACTCGTTCAACCATCAGCCTAACCTTATCATCATCAATTTGCTTATGATGTATGATTGAACCTAAGTTGTGGACTTTGTCAATGGCCACTAAACGGAGAGGATCCTCTATATATAGCTGATAATCATTAGCAACATCAACAACAACATTCTTGTTGGGTAAATTTTCCTCGTTCGTTGCACAACTCCCCTTGGTGCTCACACATATAAGAGAACATGAAGGCTGAGCCTATCTATGTGTTTGGAAAAGTCCTAAAGATGCAAGCTCTTGCCTGAACTCTTGTCAAACCTACTACCGAATCTCTTCTTTTAGATGTTGCTTAATCTTTTCTCAAAGTTATTAACTAAGCTTTTGCATAACTCTTGCCTCATGTCTTCTCTAATGACCTCTAACTCATTTCTTTAAACCAGTCCTTCTTCGGAACCATATCTAGTGTAAGATAATCCAAAGAATTTTTATATGCCTACACCTTGTCTAGTAGCACGAACATGACCTAGATGCTTTGGTTGTCCAATAGCAGTACTAAGAATATCTTTTCATCCAACAGGAACAAAGGTGCCCTATGATCTTTGTTCAACCAAAGAATCCTACAAAACATAAATTATCATTATTACTTATGTATATTCTTAAAGTACAATTACCAAAAATTACTTAATTTCATGATTTCTTACAATTTTCTCAGCAATAATGTGAGCTGACTCAGATGTATACTCTCCTAAAATGCTTTTGTCGTGCTTTAAACTTAGTACTAATCAATCTACCAAATCTCTTCAATGACTCCAAAATAAGATTTTTATTTTTGAAACTAGAAAAGTGCATAGATTCTACTACCACCACAATCCCACTATTTTGTATAGTACTCTTCTCATCTCGAGACTTCGTGTAAAAGGAAAAATTATTAATATCATATCTACTCCAACATATGACATCAAAGTTATGTCCATCTACTAGCCATTTTAATGTTTTGGAAGCATCATTATCCTTCTTAATGGTATCATTAAACCAGGTCAAGAAATTCTTGTTATACTCATTCAACAACCATTTTTCATTCATTCAAATATTTTCTTCTTTGATAATGCATTTATGAGTACATAAGTAAGGTTGAACCTCATTAGTATTATTCAAAATATACAAATGTGCTTGAAGGACTTCATCCTAACCCATGGTTTTAACAGTTATACTTCATGTACCTTTACCTCATGTACCTTTACCTCTGTATCTTCCCTCATAACGAGACTTAGGAAGTCCTATGGATTCCTCCTTTGACAAGTACCCTATACAAAAATCAATAGCCTCTTCTGCAATATATCTTTCAATCATAGATACCTTAGGATGGTATGGATTCATAACATATCCTTTTAATATTTTCATGTATCGTTCAATTGAATACATGTATCGTAAATAGACTGGACTACATAATTTGATCTCCCTTACTATATGCACAACCAAGTGAACCATAATGTCAAAAAATGATGGAGGAAAATACATCTCTAATTGACTCAAGACAATACCAGCTTCATTTTCCAACTCATCCAATTTTAGAGGGTCAATGACTTTGCTACATATAACATTACAAAAGAAACATAACCTACTTATGACATGTGGTATGTCTAACTTTTCAAGGGAAAATGTTACGAATAACTACCAGTAGTAGCTGTTGCATCAAGACATGATAATCATGAGACTTTAAGCCAACTAACTTTAAATCTTTCATTGACACAAGCTTTTTAAAATTTGAAGAATAACCTTATGATACTTTAACTCCATGTAGGCACTCACAAAAGCATTTTTTTCCTCTTTTTTTTGACAACATATGACATGCTCAGGACAAATATGTTCCCTTACCAACATATTGTGGAGCTAACTCCTCTTGTATATCTTTATGAACCAAATCCTGTCAAGAATTCATACCATCCTTTGTCTTTCCTTATATATTAAGGAGAGTTCCAATAAGACTATCACACATTTTTTCCACATGCATCACATAAATACAATGTCTTACATCAAGATGGCACCACTATGGAAGCTAAAAAAATATTGATCTTTTCTTCCATATATTTTTCTTAGTTTCCTTTTTTGAGTCTTTCCAAAAGAACATTGATATTTTTCACTCATTCATAAATTCCTATTTAGTTAAGGCCTTTGGAGCAACTCCATTTTCTGGTAGTCCATTAAAAGCTTTTCTTAATCTATAGTATAGATGGTTATGTCTAAGAAATCTTCGATGACCAAGTTAAACTGTTTTCTTTCCATGATTCAGTTGATGGTAACTTATGCCTTCTTTACATATTGGATATGCTTTATGGCTCTTAATAGTATATCCACATAAATTTTTGTATGATAGGAAGTCATTAATAGTACAAAAGATCATGGCACACATCTTGAAATATTCATTACCATACGCATCAAATACATCCACCCTTCTTCCCATAGTACTTTTAAGTATTCAATCAAAGGTGTCAATTAAACTTCTATATCATTTCCTGATTGTTGTGGGCCTGAAATCATCATATACAACATAATGTATTTGCGCTTCACACACAACTGAGGATGGACGTTGTAAATTACCAAAAGAATGGGCCATGAACTATGCTTACTACTTAAATTACCATATGGATTCATTCCATTTGTTGCAAGTCCAAGCCTTATGTTTCTTGGCTCATTGCCAAAATCTAAAAACAGTTGATCGATTATCTTCCATTGCAAATCGTCAGCTGGATGATGAAGTTTTCCATTATTTTTTCTTTCATCTACATGCTATCTAAGGTTCTTTGCATCATTTGTATTAGAAAATAACTATTTCAACCTTGGGATTGTTGGAAGATACCATAACACTTTTGTTGGAGGCTTCTTTGTGCTATCATCATAAATAGAATCATCATCCTTCATTTTATAGCGTGATACTTGACATATAAGATATTCATGTAATCCTTCAAACTCTTTTCTATATAATATGAAATCATTAGGGAAAGTGTGTATTTTCTTATACTCCATACCCATCAGACATAGTACCTTCTTTGCATCATAATTATGCATTGGTAATGTTATTACCTTCTGGAAGCATATCTTTCAACAACTCAAGCAATTTATTAAAATTTTTATCACTCTAGTCATTTTTTGCCTTCAAATTAAAAATCTTAACATTGCTGATAATTGTGTAAAATTAGTGCATCCCAAATACAAAGGTTTCTCTGCATCACTACATAAGTTACCATACATATTTGTTCGTTGAAGAGCCTCATGTCCCATATCACGGATCAGGTCCTCTAGTCGATCTTCAATATCTACATCAGCCTGCACTATTTGGGACACACTTGGAATATCTAATAAGTCACCATGCCATGTCCGTCTTGTGTAACTCTTATAAAATCCATCACAAAGAACATGCTCTCTAATTTCATCAATGTTCAACCATATTTCATTTAGACAAGTAACACAAGGTCAGTAAAACCTTCCATTAGTATCAGGAAGATTTATTTGTGCAAATTTTAAAAAATCTTTCATCCTATTCTTATGTGATCACTTATGTGTTTAACATGCATCCAACTACGATCCATCCAATACAAGAATCATAAATAGATGAATTAGGATACCCATTAACTTGCTCACTCTTCATTTTCCTCTCTTATTGGGAAGGCCCTATCCAATTCAACAAAAAATATTTTCTTCATTGGTTAACATACTCCTTAAATCTTGAATATCATACTTCATAAAATCTCAACAACATTTCACATTAGTCCCCATGTACATAACTTGATTATGGTGTCATTTACCATGATCAAGCATGCACCAGAGACAATGTGAAATGCATTGAACTGAAATTTCATGAAGTATAATTTACAAGATTTGAGAAGTGATTATGAACTATCAAGTAAAAAACTTTAGTTTCAAACTGTCCAATTTGAACAATTCAAGATTGAATATAATGAGTCTTTCACTTGTTCAGTAGTAAACTCATTATATTAAATCTCAAATGGGAAACTACACTCAAATTTAAAAGGGTTAGATAATTCAAATATGCATAATTATGCTAATTATCAACACAAAAGAAATTAAAAGATCAATCACAAGGAAAATTTATATATATAAAGCTCTTAATATATACTTATGTCTTTCTCTTATCGAAAGTTTTTATGAAGCTTGATGATGTTATCTATATAATAATATTCACTTCTTAATTTGTTACTAATAAAATATACCATCAAAATTAAGATTTTTTTTATAAAAATCTACAACCATTAATAATAAATTTCATAGCAAAATTCATATAAAACCTAGTGATTGCATTAATTTAGATTACATAAATTTGATGTTGTATATAACACCCTAAAAATCAATACCGATTTCATGCTTAAGTCGATCATTCGGTTCCATTTTTAGTTTGTTATCTCATGATGCAGAATTCATTTTAGAAAATACATATATGAAAATACGGTAATTTTTTTTTAAAACTATTTGATATAAATTGTGAGCCTCGTCGATAAAACGTGCATAGCGGTAAAATAAATCGTTAAGCGGATTTCTACGTACGTTTAAAGACTTAGGAGTACTAAGCGTTTAAGTTGTTCTTTCTGTTTATCATTTGCATATATTGGATACATAAGACTCAAGCATATCATACATATCATACAATAATTATACATAACATATCACATAGACCATAAGTCTTAGGCCCGTGAGCCTTATCATATAGTTATTACAAACATAGTTAACCTTCCTTATTTACATACATATTTACTATATTCTATCATACACATTATATATGTACATACATAACAAATTTCCACTAACTAATATCTAGGATGTTTGCATCATTCTATTGCTAATATTCGTACGATGTAAACCTTCTTCAAAATAGAGTGCCTCGCATCCTCTTCAAGTACGTGATTTGCTACCATGACAAACAACATCCGGAATGTTTGGGAAGAAAGTGGGAAGAAGTATGATGTGAACGTGGGCCCCATGAAAAGCAAAAGGGATCATCTAGAAGATTATCTACAAGGAATGGAAGGTCCTATGACGAGAAATGGGACCAAGCCTATGGAACAAGCACTTGAAGGTCTCATCAAGGAAGTTGAAGAAAAAGACTACGTGGATCCAAGCCCAATTCCAACATGGGTTAATTTATGTAGTCATATCATTGAAGATCTTAAGTGATAAGGCTTATGATTGACTATAGATTACATTAGGATTTGATATTTATCTAGAAGTTATTTATTTTAAAATTGAATTTGTTATCTTTTTACTAGATTAGGTTCACTATAAATAGGAGTTAGGGATTCAGTGAAAAGACAGATTTTGAGTATTAACCATATTTTCTCTTTAAGAGTTTTTTATCTCTGTGTGAGTTGATTCCCTTGGTTCTTGGGCAAAGAACTACCTTTGATAACATTGGTTCTTCCGGCAGGTCGCGTAAGGGTCACGTTCCTCTTGATAACTTCGGTGCTCTCCGGCAGGTCGCGGTTTGTGTCGGGTTCCTTTATCTTACCTATCTTACCATATCTTACCCTATCTTACCTTATCCTTATTTTATCTTATCCTGATTCTCAAGACGTTCCATTATCGTTTCCGCATTCCGATTCATTTGCGTAGGGTGAATCATATCAAAGTAGGGGTGAGAAACTAAGTTTCTCAGTAGGCTTTCTACTTAGTTCTAATGTCATCACTTAAATCCCAGCCACTTCAGTTTATTTCAGAAAATCATTTCTTGCATAAAAGGTTACTTTTAATTCTTTGTGAACATTTCTCTGAAGTGGATACATTTTATTATCAAACATACATCTAAGTGCTTAAATATGCATTTCTCTTATCATTCATAAACTATGGCATCTCAACATACAATCTCATTAACATTCATAACTTTAGGATCACACATAAGATATCATTTGACATACAATTATTCTATGCCTTAAACTTCATTCTTTATTACTTAACTTTGTCTTTATCATTCATTTGTCCAACTTTTGGGTCACTTTATGAATCTAGTCTCACCACCTTAGGGAGAAATAATAAGACATAGACTTGTATTAAATTTGTCAAACAATATCTTCTCACTGACTCTACTCCCACCTCCTACTAAAAATTAAGGATATGAGCTCATTTCAGGGTGGTCGTCACCACCTTAAAACTTGGTGAAGAAACTTAAGTCTTCACAGTAGAAGGATTTCTTGGAAAAACTTAAGTCTCCTAGAAGCAACTTTAGGCTTCTCTTCAGTACAGCTTTTTAGGGCCCTCTGGATACTAGTGTGCATAAGGCACAAAGAGAGTAGCATTACGTTTTCAAATAAAGTTTGCTTTAGTGATCCCTTAATCTTTTTAAGTTCATTTTAGTGGCTTCAAGATAATTATGCATGCTCAAAAAATTCCAACCAATATGGGATCCACATATAGGTTTTGAATTTTCATCTCAATCATCAACATATACCAATATCATACATGATCATCTTCCTTTCTCATTCATAACCATCCATCATTTATTCATAGATAGTGAGCATTCATAACCAATAATGAAATTTGATTGGTAAATTGCATAGCATAATGTCACGGTTAAACAACCAACCTAATGCTTGAATTTGGTTTGAAGTTGAAATTACACAAGGGACTTACATCACTCATCCTTCTAAGTTACCTCTCATCCTTTCCTTTTCTTAATTTTATATTTGTTCATTAAGATTTTACGTCTTAGCATCTTAATCTAGGTGGCCGAATGGCACCTTTCAAGTTATTTTCTCTTCGTGTTCTCTGTTGTTCAAGTCTTATTCATGTCCTAATTATTCTAAGTTCACGTATTAAGTATTTACAAATATTTTATAACTTCTTCTCATTAAGGTATGTTATGATCAAATTACTTAGTGAATTTCTAGCTTCAAGTTTAAGTCATATCCACCCTTCTTAATCATGCCTCTAAGAAACCTTTGAAATGTATTACCTTATTTTCTCATTTGTACTACCTTAATAATTATGTCTAATTGACTCTTAAACTTTTAAAGTCTCTTTTATTCCAAACCAAATAATATCTAAGTAGAATTTAATTAATCTTCTAGGACAATTTATTCCTAAATGGACGAATGACCTACTTCCTTAAATTCCACCTTTCATACACCTTAATTATATTTTGCTTACATATTTAGGATCATTATTTGGGCCTAGTTAAGGATTGAAACTCATTCTTATTAAATATAAAACATGGTATCCGAATTTCAACCTCCTAGACTTAGGTTTCCATAATTTCCTTCTTCACCATAAGATCATTTGCCTAAAAAATCAATAGGTCTCTTTACCCTCCTAAAAACTTTTTCATACTTTAATTTCATTCTATTTACATAGAAATAGTTCTTAATTAACCCTAATTGGAAATTAAAACCTCCTTTAAGTTAATTAACTACTAAGTGGCCGAATGCCACTCTTTTAGGTTTAGGGTTTCCTTCTTCCTAACCCTAGTTGACTTAAGTCTTAACCCTAGTTGACCTTTACTTAGGGGCCAAGTTTAAACTTTAGAATTAACATATTATAAGTTAATCTTAAGTATTTTTACCCAAAATTTAATGGCATGGCTGAATTTGACATTTACCCTTGCTTAAGTTATGGTAGATTTCCCAGTTACCCATTTTAAGCTTATTTGGAAATTTTATCACTTAGTAATTTTGAGATTTTCCCCTAAGCTTACCTAGGCCATATATTCTAAAAATTAACCTTTTAAATAATGATTAAACCTCCAAATAAGTTATTTACTTGTTGAAAATACTTGATTTTTCCTTAATCACATTTTAAGCGCATTTTTTTGCCAAAATCTCTCTAGGGTGGCCGAATGCACTCGTAGAGGTTTTTAACTCATTTTTGTTTTGTTTAACTTTGTTTAAAGGTTGATTTAGTTGATTTAAAATCTTATTTCAGAGCTTAAGTTACTTATAAAAATTTTAATGAAAGTAAAGCTTGCTTGGGAGTTGTGGCCGAAAGCCTTCCTTGGTTAGCCAAGGTAATTGCTTCATATCCTCCATCTCACACCAACTTGGTTCAGTTGTGTTAGGTTTGTGCAGCCCCTCTTGCCTCTGGTTCATGCTTATTTCATCCATGTTTTGATGCTTAAGTGCTGGCCATGAGTCTAGGGTGCCATACAAGGATTTTAGCCACTTTTGGCTACAAATTACATCATTTGCTTGGTAGCTTTCTAACTAATGTCCAAAGGAAACCTTTGGAACTTATTAAAAAACTTTATTCCACCTCTTAACATGCATATTAAGAGGTGCAGATCCAGCACATAGGTCATACCAAACTCAAAACACAAGAAAATCACAAGGTTAAAACTTAAGCATAAAAACAAGCATGAAAATAACAACACAGTATATTTTTTTTCCAGGCCACAAAGAGTGGATTTTCATGATCTACTCTAAGATCCACAAATACTCTTTCAAATAAGCTTCAAAAACATTTGTCATGAGAGCATAAAACTGATCAAAGCTTCAAAAATAATTTTAAAACAAAACCCACCGATTAAATTTCTTCTAAGTTCCTTAGAAGCACTTTTAACCGAACAAACTTTGTTTTTCTTTTAAAAAATCACTAAAAATGGGTGGGAATGATTTTGAATGGTTAAAATACAATTTTAAACTCTCACAAGTTAAAATAAAAGAATACAAACAGATCTTGGAGAAAAGATGCATGAAAACAAACAAGCACACCATAAAAAGATAAGTTAAAAGCATAAAAAAGACAAGTAGAAAGATCCTACTTGTTAAACACCTCCTTAGTGTTTTCGTGTGCTTTAAAGGCTTCCTTGAGTCCCCTTTGGTCTGCTCTGGACGTGGACAAAGGATGGTGGTGGGGCTTAAGTGTTTATAGCTTTAATATAGCTTAAGTCTTAAAGATGAAGACTTAGGCTTAAAGTGTATGTTTTGGGTGTTTTGGAGTTATGACAAGCTTGGAGAGAATGGAGAGGGTTTTGATGAGTTTCTATGCTGAAAAATATGAATCAAATGGGGTCCCAAGGGTCCCAAAAAAATTCGGACTCTTATGGGCTAAGTGGAATTAGTTTTGTACTTGGGGGTATTTTGGTAATTTTGCCTAGATTTTTCCTATTTTTCAAAATAAATCAAAATTTAGGGAATTATCCTTTTAGGCTTATATTAGTGTTAATTAAGCTGATATTTACTCTAATTATGATTAATTTAACCTAAGCATGCTTTACTTTTAATTAACCAAGGTTAGTTAATCTTAACCATGGTTAAAGTAACCGTTTTACTATTCACTTTTGTCTTTTTGTGGAAGACTTGCTTGACTTCATTTTGGTGACTCACCACCACCTTTCCAGCTGTTGTATTTCGTGCACATGGGTGTGAGGCCCACTCTTGGCATGCTTATCACCTTATCCTGCCCTTCTGGCCTTCTAGCCTTCTAGGGGCGTTTTCGTAATTTTTCTTAGCATTGCCGGAAAATTTCCGAAATTATTCCTCTGACAATTCTAAGACTTTTTGGTTTGTTCACATGTTAATATAAGGCCATTTGCTATTTTTATAGGAACTGACTAACTTTGTATAAAAAGTACACCTCCCAGGAGCATTTTGGTCATTTTCGGGGTTTTTGAAGGGCATTTTCGTCCCTTCTTAGGTTTCTAAATTTTTCTCACTACTTTTAACTATACCTGATGTTTATAATCCCTCCAAGATGTCTTATACTTGTATTTCCATTTTTCTGGCTCATTATTTGAGTTGCCCAGATGTAAGGACATTTTCGTCATTTGCACCAAACTTCCTAATTTCTCTGCTTTTGGAACCTAATTTTACCTAATTTTATTCTAGAAACTATTTGTAGTTTCAAAAATTTATCATAGAAAAATTGGGATGTTACATTGTACCGTCCTTATGCATAAAAAATTCTTATCCAAATGTAAATTTATAATATTGTTTGTGACAACTATCTCCTTCCTTCAGAAGAATATTTAAAAAATATGTATTTATAATTTTTTAATGTAATATATATATATATATATATATATATATAGTATATGATTTAATAATATAATTATACATATTAAAAGATCAATTAAATTAATAAATGGTTAGAAATTTTAAATATATTATTTATCATATAGATAATATTTATTTTAGTACTATATTTATTTGAAAGAAAATTATTCTCTAATAATTAATTGAAGATATCGTAAATACATATTACAAAATTGTAATTAGATATATTCAAGTTGTTTATTTTTTACCGCTTTTTCATGTGTAAGGATGGAAGTAGGCCAAGCCGAGTTAGGCTTTGAGTGTTCAAGCTTGGCTTGTTTAAAAATTTTGAGGCGGCCTGTTACTTGTTAAAGACTTTTTTTTTTCCTGTTAAGGCCTGACCTGATTTAAAACCTACAAGGCCTGCAAGCCTGTTTAAAAACCTACATAACAAAAAAATTAATAAATAGACTTAAAATCTATGTAAATAATTGATTAAAAAAATTGCAAACTTAAAGCCTACAAGATAAAAGGACCATTAAATAGGCCTAAAACACATATATATTAATATTATGTAAATAAAATATATAATAAATATTATACAAATATAATATATTAAAATAAATATAAATATATAATATATAAATATAAATAGGCCCCTGAATAGGTTAAATAGGTTTTTTTATAAGCTTAGGCTTGACTTGTTTATCTAAAAAAAGTTTTTTAACAAGTTTGAGTCTATCTATTTATTAAACAAACTAAGCCAATACAGACTTTAAACGAGTCAAACCGTAGACCCTTATCGGACGACCTTATTTACTTCCATCCTATTCATGCAATTTATGGGTCTATTCATGTTGAAAATTAAATAAATAAAGTTTTAAGAAAATCATTCTTAATAGTATAAAACTGTTTTCATTAAATATAGAATGAGTTTTTTTTATACATATATTAATATATCTTTCAATTGGTAATAACAAGTTAACACTTTCGATATGTCAAAATTCAATATTATAAAAATAGACTTCGTTATAAATTAAATATTTTTTTTTATCTATGTTGGTCACAATCTCTGTGAATTAATGAATTAATGTGTGAGACACGGGTTTGAATCCCGTGAAAACTATAGAATAATATAAAAATATGAAATGTGGTGGATAATATAATAAAAAGTAGAAGATATATATTACATAAATTGTAGGATAATTTTGTAACAAAAATACACATTCATACTCCAATTTGGAAAATGAGAAGTATTGATGAAAAACATGTAAATAGAAGGTCACTTGTTCGTCAAATCAGGTACATGTGATAGTAAATATATTTTAATATATCTAATAGGTTACAAATAAATTAATGATACAAGATTTAACTTTTATCATTAATTAGTGGTTTGTTATAAAAATAAACGAAATTGAATAATAATAGATAATGTTGAAATTTTTGTTAAGGCTTTATATAAAATGCTAAGTAAGAAAGTAAAGAATGGTGAGAGATTGATTGATATCTGGAGAGAATTGTCAGAACTAAAAGGATATTTTTTTGAAAAAAAATGCATAAAAGAATTATAGGAACGAAAAGATTTGCTATACAAGGTAAAACAACATTCCTCACGAGAAAAATCATGAGATTTTGATGTGAAATTTGAAGGGTTTAGAAGTACAATTTTGTTTAAACGAGTAATAATGTTTAATTAAATATATAACATAGTGCAGTAGGTAGCTAATTATAAAATATTTTACTTGGTCAAATTATTAAATAAATATAATTTATTTTGATATTACATAAAAAATTATGATTTATGATAGTTATAAATAAATTTTCTAACAATTTTGAATTATCATAAATATTGTTATCAGCGTTTTTAAAAGTGATACTTTTTTTGATGCCACAAATGATTTATAATAATTTTTAATTAACCACAGTTAGAACCATCGCAAATGGTAATTACTAATGGCAATTCTTAACCATCAGAAAATGCAAAAGACTGTCACAATTTTTATTTTGGATTTAATATATTAGTGGCGGTTTTTAGCTGTCAAAAAATTTTATTTTAAAAAATATACATATCTTTAATCATTTATTTTTGTTTGAAATTTTGGCTATACACTTTTGGAATGTTCTTACTATCATTTTTCAATAAAAAATATATTTTAGATCATCCTTAAATAAAAAAAATAAAATATTAAAAGACTTGTAAACTTATATCTATATTTTACATAATTATTAAAACATATTAGATTTGGTAAATACATTTATAAAATAATTAAAGAAAGAATTTTATTGAAATATGTTGCAACAATAATTTTCTAAAATATTCAAAACAACATCATCCAATGCAATCAATGGTTTATCTAAGTTTTGTGTGATCATGTCTACTAGTTTAATAACATTGCATTTTCAATCTCCTATTCCAAAACAATTCAATAACATTTAATCTATGAGACCATCACAATTCTAATATTAAAAAATGAATGAAAGACTGATTTACTTCATACATTAAACATAAGTTGGACATGCATACATAGCATAACATTGCATATTAATTGAAATATCATATATCTCCACAAAATGACTTTTACCATTAGATAAATCATTTCCAATCTCCTATTCCAAAACAATTCAATAACATCTAATCTATGAGGCCATCACAACTCTGATCCCAAAAAATTAATGAAAGAAGAATTTACTTCAAACACTAAACATAAGCTGGACATGCATACATAGCATAATCTATAATACACTTAAACATTTAAAATACTTCACTTGAAGTGAAATAATCTATAATGCAAATCCTACAAAGAGTGGTATAATATACAAATGATCAAATAGTATATCCATGTGACTTGAGTGGTTCCTTCTATCTTTTTTTTCAAAACACTTCCTTCCCTATATTGTGAAAAACTAAAATGGTACATATGATTCAAAAGAAGAACAAGGAATCCAGCATAATATATTTCCAAAATATAGCCAATGTAATCAACAATATATTTTTATATGAACAATGGTTAAGTATATCAATTATTGATAGAAAACTACATAGGTATAATAGTATATTCATAGTTTCGACTTAGCACTTTACTAGAAAGTTAGCATATTTATAATCTTTACTTGTACCAAAAATTTCAAAGAGTTTAAGATTCAATACACCTATATATTTCTAATGACGATTACTATCTTACGAAGATCCTTCTTGTGGTGTGGTTATATCTTGTCCGCTCACTTCATCCTATGAAAAATGAAATTATTGCATCACATTAGCTTAATGAAAATAAAATATATCAATATTAAACATCAAGAAAATGTTAATAATAGATGGAATTATTACCACTTGATTAGTAGAAGTACCAAACAAAGCATCCAATTCTGCAGGAATGTGTCCCTCCTTCATTTGTATATATGCAAGCATCACATTTTGTAATGTTTTAACATTTTTCTCAGATGCAGCTAACTTGGTTTTTAAAGTTATAACCTCCTCTTTTAATTGAGAATTTTCAGCTACACTAGAACTTGAGTGGTTGCAACCTACATCGCTAAATCTTGTAGTGGATGGAAATGCAACACTATGAAGACCTCCTAAGCCCAAGCATCGTACACGTCCAAGATGATCTTTTCCCAACACTTTAGCAAGAGCATCATTAGCAGAAATTTCAGTAGAATCGACACTTTGACTTATTTCTTGAGTCACCTTCTCCTACACAATCAAATTTTCTTAGTAAAAATTATATTGAACCAAAAAAAATACAAACACAGCTGTTAGTTAAATGTGAATTTCACAATATGCATCATGTGATCCAATAGGATCAAATGTAACATACTGCAATAGACCTCACCTCCTCATTGACATAGGATCCATCTTTTCTCTTATGGGTTGCAATGTATAACTCACCTTGACCCACGACGCGTCCAAGCTCTACTTCCTAAGATACATCACCATATAAGTTCAAATGAAAATTAAAATTAACTATCCACTAATACCAATAATATATCACAGATTACTTACCATTTCATGATGTTTCCTAGACAATAGTTTAGACCCACCAGTGTGTGGGATTGTTTGTTTTTTTCTGGCCTCAACATTTTTTCATCACAACTCCTACAATATGAGAAAGTTATTACACAAGCAAGATAACAAATAAATAAATACTAAGTATTTTTTATTTGGTAAAACTACCTTATACTCTGCCTTCAAATGACTATCAACAAATGATGACCATTGATCTTTGTGAATACCATCAGGAACATTAGCAATTAGTTGTTCTCTTGACAATGAAGGATCAAAAGCTTTATTCCACAAGTTTATCTTTCCATTTCTATACTTTGTTGACATGGTAAGGTAACAATAACGTCTAGCAATTGATTCTGAAGATTGAAAATGAAATAGATTCTATAAAAAAGAAAGAAGATATTAGTATTTTACAATTACATGTATAAAGATATTAAGGCTTATGAATACACCTTCAAAATGTTAAAGCAAGCCTCCTTGTATGATTTAGGTACTTTTGGCCAACTATCAAAGTTAATGGGAACATTTCTTGAATCAGTAACAACACGACCACAAGCACTAGAAAGGAGGGTAGTTGCTTCTCCATTTCCTCTCTTTAGCCTATCAAATGACACTATTATACGTTGACCACGTGGCATCTCAAATACATCTTGTTTTGTCACTTGAAACTTCTTTATATTTTCTTGTTCATCTATCAAAATAAAACATAATTAGTTCAAGTAAAATATAAAATATTAAAAAAAATAATATTAACTATAACTTGTAGAGTCCATACTCGACTAGCCTCGCGTCCTGAATGTTGTTGCTAAATGGGAGACATGACTGTGAATTAGAAATACAAAAGTATTAATCATGCATTACTTAAGTCATATAAACAATAACCATAAGTAAAATAATGTTTAAATTAATAAGTAGATATATTACCATAAACTCATAATATTTTCAACACAGCTTATGGTTATGAATTCATTGTTTACATCCTCCCTTGACAAAGTTACTATATCAACTTCATTTGAAAATAAAGTACTTAAGTCTTGTTCATGGTAGGCCTCACTTTCACATGTAGCATCTCCAACTTCTCCCATATCATACAAATCCCTTGGCATCATGTGAATAACCACACTCCATCATTTATTTACCTCATCATATACATAATACACCATTTGTGCTTGTGAAGCTTCAATAAAAGGATCATGCTCTTCACGTTCACTAGTGTGATTACATCGAGAAAAATTTACTGAGGTAAATTGCCAAGCATATTTTCTAAATCCCCTTTCATGTGTAGTATCTGCCCATTTACACTTAAAAAGTATAACTTTTAAAAAACCAAAGTAGTTAAGCTCAATTATGTCTTCCAACTTTCCATAGTATGGCAAATCTGCTTGCCTCATATTTGCATCAATATTATTTTCAACACATGATGTACTTGAAGTTAAAAAAAACTCAATTATTTTGAGTTTTTAGACCTTCATCTCGTCCTATAGTTCTAAACTTGAATCCATTAATGTTATATGCAGTATATCTTCTTACAACTGACATCGGGCCTTTGGCTAAATACTTTATATCATCAGGCACTAAATCTGGAATGTCTGGCTTTGTAACCTAATTAAAGAATTATGTTAATCATAAAATTTTATTAAAATATTAATATAAAATTATTATTTGACTCACCCTATTCAGAAACCAATTCGTAAATTCTTTAGTAACTATTTTTTCTATCTCAGTAGTTGAAGGTCTTCGACTTCTTGCTCTCCTCTTAATGGATGTTCTAAATTCACTAAAAGAAGCAAATAACATGTTAATATATTTAGATATTTCATATATCATATGTAATATATTTAGACACTTACTCAATATACGTCTTGACTTTTGGACAATTCAATAGCAAATATTGGTGTGCTTGTATTTTCTCTAATGGTGTGAGAGTGTAAGTTGAATAATTTCCAATCGATCTACCAAATTGAGGATAGATAGAAGACATTTGAGAAGTATCATTATCATTAGAATGACCATCAACACGTCAACCTCTATTCATTCTTGACTCAACTTCTTCATATAGTGCATAAAAATTGAGGGTCTCTTCAGCTAAATAATCTTCACTTATAGAACCTTCTGGTTGTGCCTTATTTCGTACAAAGGACTTCAAATGACCTAACTCCCTATAACCATAAAAATAATAAAAATAAATTTACCTCTCAATTGGATACATCCATCGGTAATGCACTGGTCCTCCTAATCTCCCTTCTTCAACTAGATGACAAGTTAAATGGACCATTACTATAAAGAATGACGGGGGTAATAATACTTCCAAATGACAAAGAGTGAACACAATCCGATATTGTAGTTTATCAAGATCTAGGATATTTAGTTTTTTGCAGCATAACTCTTTGAAAGGAGCAAAACTCCACCAACACTGAAGTCACCCCATCAGGCAATATATTATGTATAGCTAGTGGAAGTAAATTTTGCATAAGGATGTGATAATCATGACTCTTCAATCCAAATATCTTGGTATTTTGATCATCAATGCACTGAGAAATGTTACTTGAATAACCATCTGGCATCTTTACGTTCTTTAGCGTAGTGAGAAATATCTTCCTTGCTTCTTTTGTAATTGTAAACAATAAAGGAAGATATTTTCCATTTTCATTATGCCAAAGATCTTCTTTTATACCCATACGTTTTAAATCTTGACGAGTTTGAAGGTGATCTTTTGATTTATCATCTTTAAGCAATGAATACAACACATTATCACAAACATTGTTCTCAATATGCATAACATCAAGATTATGACATAATAGATTATCTTTCCAATAAGGAAGATCAAATAAGATGCTCTTTTTTTTCCATTGCTTCACTTTATCTTCTACACGAGCTCGTTTCATTCTACTACTTGACTCAACATTCTTTTAATAGTTACATTGACTACATCAAGTTGTTTCAAAATTTCAGACCCAGATAATAATAATGGCGGCCCCCTTTCTTCAATGGTTCCATCAAAGTGCTTCTTCATCAATCTAAATTTATGACCCTTCTCCAAGAATCGTCGATGACCCATAAAACATCATTTTTTTATATAATCCAATCGACAAGGGATTGTATCGAAATTACAAGATGGGCAAGCATAACTAGTATAAGTGTTCCACCTAGATAAAACATTAAGCCTAGGGAAGTCACTAATTGTCCACATAAGAGCTGCTCATATTCTAAACACTTCATTCAGGGATGAATCATAAGTGTGCACACCTTTACTTCATAGTTGATTTAACTCCTTGATTAAAGGTTGTAGGAACACATCTATATTTTTACCAGGCATTCGTTTACCAGGGATGACCATAGAAAGAATGAGAGAAGTCAACCTCATGCACTCCCAAGGAGGACGATTGTATGGAATTAGAATCACTAGCCATATGCTATAGTTATTACTCATGGTTCCATAAGGATTGAAACCATCTGTAGCTAAGCCAAGGTGAACATTTCGAGATTTAGAAGCAAATCCAGGGTGAATTTGATCAAATTTTTTCCATGCTTCACCATCCTTTGGATGCCTTAATAATCCATCTGGGTTACTTCCTAGTGCATGCCATCTCATGGACTTTGCAGTTTTAGAACATGCAAATAGTCTTTGCAATCTTGGCTTCAATGGAAAGTAACGTAAAACCTTTACTGATACTTTCTTTTTACCTTTATCTTTTGTCTTCCACCTAGACTTTTCACAATGTTTGCAAATATCCAATCTTTCATCCTCTCCCCAATACAACATGCAATTATTTTTGCATACATCTATCTCAGTATAATTCAGCCCAAGTTTGTGGATCACCTTCTTTGCCTTATAAAAAGAAGTTGGAATTTTTGCATATTAAAATGCATAATTCAATAACTCTAAAATCAACGTCATTGCTTTATCAGTCACACCACACAAACACTTTATATGGTACAACCTCAACAAAAAAGATAACTTTGAATGTTTGTGACACCCTTCATATAATTCTTCATTACCATCTCTAAGCAAATCATTAATGTCTCCATGTCCTTCTGTATGAATGGTGTTTATAGGCTCTAATGGTTCATCTGAAGAGGTAGATTCAATAAAATGGTTTTTGTTAACTCTAAATGCATCATTTATCATATTAAAAACTGCATTTGTGTCTTGCATTGCCTCATCTATTACTTCAATTTCTTCTGATATAATCTCTTCATACTTTTTACCATGCCATATCCAAACTTTATAATTTTCTGGGAATGCCTTGCAAATTAAATGGTCTCGAATATCATCTCTAGTTTCCCATTTGTTAAAGAGACATTTAGGGCAAGGACACCTAATTGTGTCATTAATTAATCCATTTTCAAATGAAAAATCTAAAAGCTTATCCAACCCATCCAAATATTTATCTGTGTTTAACGACATATCAATCCATGATTTATCTTTTGTTACGACCATTCAACTACATTTTTAAAAAAACTAAGCATATAATATCATTATTTTAAATACATTAATGTACATAATTAAAATATACTGAATAAAAAGACTAATTTTATCAAAGAAAGTTAATTAAGAAGTCTTACTTAAGAACAATTGTAGGAGTTACTTGTCTGTTGCTTCTAAGGTGATGTTCATCACATTAAAGTTGAGGAGATCCTCTTTTAAGCCTTCATTCTTAGTGATCCAAATCAAAATAATGATAAGTAAGGGGTTAAGAGAATACAGGGCACTCCAGCACTCTTTGTTCCTACAATTAAATTACAATTAATATATATAAGAGATACAAAGGATAAAGAGAGAAAAAAATTACAATAAATCCAAAGTTATTATGGATGATGAACCACTTTGTTTGCATCTGTGATAAATGTGTAAATAGTTTTAAAAATAAAAAAAATTATTACAAATACTAATTAATATATCAATTTCTGATATTATTAAGCTACAGAAGGTAAAAAATATAGTAAACCAAAGCGATTGAGATCATGACGTGAATTATTGGTTTGTAGCAATCGATCGATCAATGACGAAGTCTAAGACTATGTGTGCATTGGAGAAAAGAAAATACATTTTATGAATTTAGAAACGAAAAGACAGAAGACATTTTCATATGTCTACATAAGAAAAGTATTAATATAGAAAATTATGTCTATTCTTTTGGAAGCTTAGCAAGATGTAGCCAATGGTCCAAGAGACCGAACATTTCATATCGGAGGTTCATTTGATTTAGAGAAGCACGCAGAAAATAAAAATCTCAATTGGGGTCCTAATGACTGATGATAATTATTAGCAGTGATGGAAGATCAGATTATGCATCTGTATAAGAGTAAAAAGAACATCCATCTACAGTCGAAATGAAAAAGAGAAAAGAAAGGAAGAGAAAAAGAAAAGAAGCGACTATGTTTATGTTGGTGAGTTTATTACTAAAAAGCAGATACCATCTTAACAACTCATTGAAGGTTGGAAGAATATATATCACAGAGTCACTTGAATTTGGAGAAAAAATAGGTCAATCGATAATAATGACACAATAACTAACATTGTTTACTTATTCAAAGATTGAAATAGAAAAAGGCATATGTTTTATTTCTTTCAAAGATACAGTTCTCTAAAGCAAATGCTTTTTTGTAAGCATGTACAAATGCATCATAAAAAAGTAGACAACAAAAGATAGTGAGAACTAATAATAGTTTTTTTAATTTAAGAAATGATTATCATAAAGGGGCTTAAGTTTCTTGTTAATGACTTAGTGGTGGACACATCTCTAGCAAAATTAAATACTAGATTTTACTATTTTTTTTTAAAAAAAATTCATTTACCCTATCCCCATATACATACACAAATAAGTAATAAATGATATAGCTAAAGATGCTGCAGAGGATCGCATCATAATGGTGTGATAATATGTACTGACATATATATATATATATACATATATATATATATATATATATATATATATATATATATATATATATATATATATATAATGTACTAAAATAAGATTTTTAAATAAATGATAAAAATTCTATTTATTAAAGAATTTCATATATTGATAATTTATATATGAGTAATCAATTTATATTACTTTTAAATTTATATTAAATGTTACACTATTTAATAATTTTTATATAAAATAATTTTATTTTAAAATTAATTATTGTATAAAAAGTTTTTATCATATAAAATATACATGAAAAATTTTGTATTAATATAAAATTATTTAATATTTACTTATATATATTAAATTTAAAATAATATAACTAACAAAATCTAATATTATTGGCAACTACTTATGTCTCTTAAACATGTTAACAGAGATTTAAATTCTTGTTGTGTGTATATAAAAAAAATTTTATTGAAAGAAACGAAACTCATTTAAAACAATGTGATGAAGCTTACACTTTTCAATATTTATTGTTCAGTCTACGGTGTGCACGATGTCTAGCCCAAAGCCATCTGGAACAAGACGTGAATCTAAAAGAAAAAAGAACAAAACAAAAAAGTTTTCTTCGGCTAATCAAAGGAGAAGAAAAAAGAGAACATGGATATTAAAACAACTTCATTACATTATAATAATTTACATTTTACATTTTTCAAGAGACAATATATATCTTCTTAATTAATCCATTCTCTAGGTTGTTATATCCATTTCTAGTCAACTAGCACTAAATATTTATTTTAATAGTTTGATACCCTTAAAAATAGAGTGAAATAAAACTTTAAGATAAGCTTCAAAATTATATGGAAAAATTCATCTGTAAATATTTCACTCTAGACATTTAAGGGAATACCAAATTCACGAAGAAGGAGGGAAGACACGCCACTGTATCAAACATTAGATACAAGCTCATTGCGGACCCATTAATATTCTAATTTCACATTTAACATGATTAGGTTCAAGGGCTTACAACATTTTTTCTAGGAATAACTATACATTGCAGAGGTATTTTCATTTCCATAGTAAGCCTAAGGCATTCTGAAAGATCCTCTTTCAAGAGACAATAAGATTAGGTGGTATATTTTTAAATTTGTTGAAATAAATTGAACAACAACATATTTTAATAAGTGATACTAATAAAATTATTGAAATTAACTAAACAAGCTTATTATACAGATCATAAATTATTTTAATAAACTTTTTATAATATCTTTTAAAATTATTTATATAATTTTTATAGCATTAGTGTATTATAATTGGCAGGTTTAGGCAATATGGGTTATGGGAGAGATATGCAGAATCATACCCAGACAAAGACTTGATCTACACAGTAGGTGTTAGTGACTACACCAAAGATTGGTTCTTTGCTCAAGTTACCAGATAAAGATTGTGGTTTTGTAATTGGTTTTTCTTTGACGATGCAATTGATCATACAAAGAGTGTAGGAGGAAACAATGATGTATCTATGAGATTATGACATATGGAGATATAACTAAAGATATGCATCCAGAATTATACTAATTTGTCATTATTTAAAGATAGAGAATTAATCTATAAAATAGTAGAACCAATAAATAAAAAGTGCAAGAATCTCTTATTAGATCTTCCTTGCATGAAACTTGGTGCATACATAGAAACTATTATATATGTGTTAGACATACATACCAATATGTGCATGAGATTTGTTGTCTATAATCTACAATTAAGACAATTCAAGTTTGTTGTTTTCTGATTGACTACAATAAACAAACTGAATGTGAACCTCGTGTAATTATTTCATGAATATAAATTAATCATTCTTTGATCCTTCTTTTCAGGTGGCCAGCAATTGCAGCAAAATTATCCAGAAGAACTCATAATGAAATAAAAAATGTGTGGCACTTACATTTGAAGAAGAGGCTATTGAAAACAGATCATCAAACTAATTCACATGGCAAAAGGTCTCCAAACCAAAAATTAAACAATTTGGTTTAAATTCCAGCATTATAACTCAATCAGAACCTGCCAATCATAATTTTAGAGAAATGGAAACTACATCCAGCATTATAACCCAATCAAAAATTGATTTAGTATTGAATTGCTACAAGTGGTCGTACCTTCCCTGATGTGCCACTCTAAATGTTGATGACGTGCTTCCGCAACGCTTCATGCTCAAAATGTGCTCTGCACTATGCTCTGATTGTGCTCATTGCAATATCATAATATCAGAGAAGATAACTTCAACCTAATTTAAGAGTTAAGAAAGCAAGCTCAGTTCAGAATGGTTAATCAACAGAGGATAGCAAGGTACTACAAGGCCAGAGTGAAATTTTAAAATTTGATTGAGCTGAGTCGGAGCTGCTTCTATTGATTATGACTGGACAACAGTGGACTCTTTCTCAAAGTTTGACCCTGCCATCACGAAGAAGGAGAAAAAGCTTAATAGGAAAAAGCCTCTTGCATTTTCAAATTTTTTGAGAATGTGAAAAGGGGAAAAGCTGAAAGAGGAAATGTTGAACCTAATTAGTCAGAAACCAACTGAAAGTGAAAAAGAATAAAAAAATATAAAATTAAAATAATAAATTTGTACCGCATATTTATAAAAATTTGTTGCATTTAAATAAAATGCAAGAAATTGTAAATTTTGTGGCGGTTTTTAAGACCCCCAGAAAATATCTGCCAAAAAATCTCCTTTTTTTTTGTAGAGTGATGTAAGTTAATCTATTTTTAAGAATATATTCTTTTATATTTATGCTCAAATAGCTAGTTATTAATTTTCTTAAAGCTTTAGACACACTTAACATTTAAATTCTATCCAATTATTTGATCTCTAAAATGATGCATAGGGGATATATCACAGACCAAACAATAAAATTATTTTGCAGTAAGTTGAAAAATAAGATGTCAGGTGCTCACTCTCTAAATCTTTTTACAAGAGCTTGTACACAATCTTGAATATTGAACTCTCTGTTTTTATATATAAAGAAGTTGTATGGAGTGTGATATATGTCAATTTTGTTGTAGTCATTTGAGCATATTTGAAGATTGTTTTCAATAGGATAAATCTCTTGGAGCATACAAACTTAGGAAGGAATTAGCCTCTTAATTGCAAGACAATTTACTATTAATCAATGTTTCACAAAATAGAAGGCTCTGTGAGAGGAAATTTTTGAATAGAAGACCTTATAACTAGACTTGTCAAGATCCATAATCTTTAGTTAAATATCATCCATAAAGTTAAATGTGGAGCATTGGTTGATTTGCACTAGTGGAAAATAAACTTTTTGCATTGATTGTTATGGATTTTTTACATTGGTTATTTGAGTGGTATCGAAGTGGGTGATATAGAAAATAAGACTTTCTACATCGGTTGTAGGTAGAATTGGTGTAGAAAGTAGGACTTTCTACATTGGTTAAGGCTCAACCGATGTAGAAAATCACATTTTACATCAGTTATAGTCTTAACCAATGTAGAAAGTCTAGTTTTTATTAAATGTTCATTTTGTTTAGGCATACTACCATATTATTTATTCACAATACTTGCATATACAAACAGAATGACCAGGAAGACAATATAGAAATCACAGAATCTATATATTTAAACTAAATACATCATTACTTATTATCAAATCTAAATTTACAAATGAAATAACTTAAAATTACATCAAATGTGTTGTAATTTTAAAAATTATAAAAGAAGGAGGGTTCTTGAACAGGTCAGTCATGTACCTGTTGAAAGTAGAGAAAAAAATTGTTAAAAACTGTACTAAATATGAAAGAAGTAATAAACATTTTAAAATAAGTTAAAAAATAAACATAGAATGATGATATAATCAAATAAATAACTAACTTGTATCACGTAATAACATTTTTCCATATTTCTGCATGATGATCATCTCGAATAGCATGTACATCATTAATTACATTTTCTTCATTAATACTAGATATCCTTGATGATAAGAGAGTTTGAGAAATATCAATATTTGACAGATCATCGGTATCACCACTAGCGATTGTCGTCTTTCCTTGAAGAACGACTGACCACCTTTTGTCAGAAGGATCTTGAACATAAAACACTTGTTTTGCTTGGTGGGTCGTGATAAAAGGGTCATCCCTATAAGCTACTTTTTGAAGGTCAACCAATGTAAATCCTAATTCATCAACTTGCACACCATTGTTACTATCAACCCACCTGCATTTGAAAATAGACACTCTAAATTTGAATCAATCTCCCAAATCTCTTCAGTCACTCCAAAGTAAGATATGGAAGCCATTACAGGATTTTTATCTTTGGAACTTGCAAAATGCATCGACTCTACTACCACCATAACCCCACCATTTTGCATGGTACTTTTATCATCCTGAGACTTTGTGTAAAATGAAAAATGATTGATATTGTATCCACTCCAACATATGACATCAAAGTTTAGGCCATTTGTTAGCCACTTCAATGTATTAGAGGCACCATCATCCTTAATTGTTTCATCAAACCAATTTAAGAACATTTTGTTATGCTTATTCAACAACCGTTTCTCATTCATTTGAACATACTCTTGCCTTATAATGGTTTTGTGAGTAGATAAGTAAGGTTCAACCTTATCGGTATTATTCAAAATATACAAATGTGCTTGAAGCGACCTATGTTTTTCACAGTTATGCCTCGTGTACCTTTACCTCTGTGTCTTCCCTTATGGCAAGACTTATAAACTCCTATGGGTTCCACCTCTGATAAATACTCTGTACAAAACTTAATTACCTTTTCTGCAATGTATCTTTCAATCATAGATGCCTTAAGATGATGTGGATTCTTCACGTAGATTTTTAATATTTTCATGTATCGTTCAATTGGATACATCCACCTTAGATAAACTGGATCACATTATCTGATCTCCCTCGCTATATGAACAACCAAGTAAACCATAATGTCAAAAAATGATGGAGGAAAATACATCTCCAATTGTCATAAGACAATAAAAGCTTCATGTTCCAACTCATCCAATTTTAGAGGGTCAATGGCTTTGCTACATATTGTATTGAAAAAGAAGCATAACCTACTTATGGCGTGTCTAACTTTTTTAGGCAAAATATCATGAATAACCACTGGAAGTAGTTGTTGCATCAACACATGACAGTTATGAGACTTTAACCCAACAAACTTTAAATCTTTCATGGAGACAAGTCTTTTAAAATTTGAAGAATAACCTTATGACACTTTAACCCATATAGGCACTCACATAAACTTATTTTCTCTTTTTTTGACAATGTATGACATGTCGGGGGAAAATATGTCCACTTTCCTACAGACTGTGGCGCTAATTGATGTCATTATCCATTTGAACCAAATCTAGTCGAGAATTGACACTATCTTTAGTCTTGTCCTGTATATTGAGAAGTGTTCCAATGACGCTATTGCACACATTATTTTTCCATATGCATCACACCAATACAATGTCTAACATCAAGATTGCACCAATGTGGAAGATAAAAAAAATATTGATATTTTCTTCCATACCCTTATCTTGGTGACCTTCTTTTGAGTCTTTCCAAAAATAGTTTTGATATTTTTAACCCGTTCATAAACTTGTTGTCTGGTTAAGGCTTTTGAAGCAACATCATTTTCTGGCAACCCATTGAAACCTTTCCTTAATCTACGATAAGGGTGATTAGTCTTGAGAAATTTCCGATGACCAAGATAAACTGTCTTCCTTCCATGATGCAGTTGATGGTAACTTGTGCCTTCTTCATATATAGGACATGCTTTGTGCCCCTTAACACTATATTTGCATAAATTTCCATACGCTGGAAAGTCATTAATAGTGCAAAAAAGCATTGTTTGCATTTTGAAATTTTCATTAACTTACCCATCAAACACATTCACACCTTCTTCCCATAGATTTCACAAGTCTTCAATCAAGGGAGAAAAATAAACGTCTATGTCATTTCCAGGTTGTTGTGGACCTAAAATCATCATAGACAACATGATGTATTTACGTTTCATGCACAACTCCGGAGAAAGGTTGTAAATTGTCAAAAGAACAGACCATTAACTATGCTTACTACTTAAATTATCATATGGATTCATCCATCTGTTGCAAGTCCAAGCCTTAGGTTTCTTGGCTCATTCCCAAAATCCGGATATAGTTGATCAACCATCTTCCATTGCAAACCATCAGTTGGATGACGAAGTTTTCCATCAATTTTTCTTTCATTTACATGCCATTTAAGGTTATTTGCATCATGTTTATTACAAAACAATCGTTTGAACCTTGGAATTATTGGAATATACCACAACACTTTGGCTGGAGGCCGTTTTGTGCTTTCATCGCAACTAGAATCACCATCCTTCATTTTATAACGTGAAACTTGACATACAGGACATTCATGTAATCCTTCAAACTCATTTCTGTATAGTATGTAATCATTGGGGCAGACATGTATTTTTTTATACTGCATACCCATCGGACACAACACCTTCTTCACTTGATAATTATGCTTTGGTAATATATTCCGGAAGCATCTCTACCAACAGTTCAAGTAATTCTGTGAAACTTTTATCACTCCACCCATTCCTTGCCTTCAAATTGAATAATCTTAACACTGCTGATAATCGTGTAAAGGTAGTGCATTCCGGATACAAAGGTTTCTTCGAATCAGTAGACAAATTACCATACACATTTGTCCGCTCAAATGACGCATGCCCCATATCACGAATCACATCCTCTACCCAATCTTCCGTATCTATATCAACCTCCACCGTCTGTGACACACTTGGCATGCCTAATAATTCACCATTCCATGTCCATCTTGAATAACTTTTGTAGAATCCATCATAAAGAACATGCTCTCTAATTTGATTAACAACCAACTGTCTCTCATTTAGATAATTAACACATAGACAATAAAACCATCTATTACTCTGAAGTAGATTTGTTTGTGAAAAATTCAAAAACTCTTCGACCCCATTCTCGTACTCATCACTTGTCCGTTTAACATTTATCTAACTACAATCCATACTATACAAGAATCATCGCCATATGATTTAGGATTAACCTTGTCACTTATAATTGGTAATTTATTTTCCTCACAATTGGTAAGGTCCTACCCCATTCAAGAAAAAAAAATTTATTCATCGATTAACAGACTTCTAAAATCTTGAATATCATACTTGGTGAAATTTAGCATTTCACATTAGTCTCCAAGTACATAACTGGACTATGGTTTCATTTACCATAATCAAGCATGTATCTAGAGACAATGCAAAATGAACTAAACCAAAATTTCATCAAGTACAATTTACAAGATTTAAGAAGAAATTGTTAACCATTGAATAAAAAACCTTAGTCCTAAACTGTGCAACTTGAACAATTCAAGATTGAATATAATGAGTGGTTTACTTATTCAGTAATATACTCATTGTATTCAACCTCGAACAGAAACCAAGTATGCTAAAGCATTTGCACTCAAGAAAAGAAACAAACTTAACTTAGAAAGATCAACATATTTAGACATATAATTATGGTAATTATCATTTTAGTAATCAGCGATAAGTCATGATCAACTGCAAGTAACCTATCATATCTATTATGACCTTAATAAACTTAGTTATGGATTCTTTATGAATTAAAAATATTCCCTTAATAATTTATCTACAAAGGCTGAATTTATGTCATATTCTTAAGCTATAAAGATTGTTCAATGTTTCAAAACTAGGTTCATGCACTCAAGTATTAGCTATATTTAAAACAAAATCAATAATAACATACATATCACCTAACAAAGTAGAGGTACAAAGGCTTATTTGTTCAAGGTAACACAAGAAAAATCTCACATATGCAATGATAAAGCAGATGTGCAGAGAAAATACCTCATAGTTAACGTAACAATGGTAGAGCGATGGCAGAGCGGAGGCAAAAAAAAAAAAGCTTGCAAATTATACAATACAGCTAAAATGAATGTAAATTTCAAATATAATAATAGAAGAAGATGGATAAATAACGATGACGATGGAGGTTGCTCATACCTTATGCGCGACGATGACGTCGAGTAGAGACAATGGTCACAACGGCAACGACGACGACGGAGGTAATGATAGAGTGCAACGATAAGCAATAATGACGATGACAATGGCTGAGACGTAAACGAGAACAGAGGGAACATGCCGAGATGAGAAACTAGGGATTTATAGAATAAGGTTGAAGATAACCAGGATCGAAAATAAAGGGAAAAGGGACGACATTCTACATCGGTTGTTTCTCAGAACCGATGTAGAAACGACTTACTACATCGGTTAAACGAATAATTGATGTAGAATTTTTTTTATTTTATTTATAAAAATGCCATCACCAACTTTTTACATTGGTTCCTAAGAAACGATGTAAAATATTTTTATAAAAAACCTACTTTCTACATCGGTTATAGAAATACCATTATTTTGGGAACTGATGTAGAAAGCTTCATATTTATTTACAAAATTGCTTTTGAGGTTTTTATTTACATTCATTTCATTTCAAAACTAGTTAATCACAAATTTTTCATTCCATCATATTTAAGATAAGCCTCATTGATATACATTAGTCATCTTAAGAGAGAGTCTTAAGTTTTATAGTTTTGTAACCCTTTGATTGTACCTTTTCTATTATACAACTTAGTTTCCTTTTTCTAGTTAGCTAGTTAGTTATCAGTTTTCTATTTTCTCCATACAATTGTATTTATATCTCCCTTTTGACATCACATGATGAATGAGAATATATTTTTCAATCCTACATGATATTTTTTTATACGTTTTGTTATTCTTGCATAGTTAGCTCTTGACATATGATGAATGTAACTCATTGTACAAATTAGTGATTGATGGACCCTCATTTTTGGGTTTTAATTACATGGTAGCACAGAAGGCAAAGCCACTAGCAAAGGATATTGTTAATTGATTTGGATTAGTGAATAATCTCACATGGAATCATCAAAATCATGTCAAGAAAAAGATCAAATTATTATCTACCATGAAGTTGCCACACACAGGTTCCTTGGCAAAAAGGAACAATGTAACTAATCAAAATCTGCAGGATACATGGTATATACAATAATCTAGAAGAATTTATTCTTGAAAACTAACATTAACTTCTTTCCTTCTTCTAGAACTTTTAAAATGGTATATAAAAATAAGAAAGTATTGCAAAGTTTGAACTTTGGACAAATCCATTTTTCAAATGTAAACACTGTAAAAGGAAAAGCCAACACAAGTTACATTCTGAATCATATATTAACTATAATTTGCAAAATCACAATGGATAGTTTATCAAACAACATTACCACATATTCATAAAAAATATGCAGCCTTATAAACATACCTCATATAATTTGAAAGAAAGGTTCCACTGTAGAAGAAAGGTTCTCAAAAGAAAAAGTATTTCCTAAACCCACCTGAGATGTCTATGATGAAACACAAAAGGACCACAATCACAAATTATAACTTTGGAACTGGTTTCATCATTCAATCTCGGCAAAGTTTGAACAAAGAGTTGAACACGATGCAACACTGTGTGGTGTTGCAATCGCAAAATGAAAGTTGTAAGTCATAAATGCAATATGGAACGGAGGCAGAGGAGAAAAGAGATTGAAGGACTTGAAGGAAATGAAGACTATAGAGAACAACAATAGCTGAATGGAGGAGAGCTCTCAGTGTGCTAAAATTTTCAACAATGATAGCTCTTGTAATATTTTGAAAAAGAAGAAGGACGATACTAAAAATACTAATAGAAAAAAATTACACTTTTCTATGTCAATTAACATTAAACCTGATGGAAAATAACATATTATATCAGTTTTTCTAAAAAATCGATATAAAATATAGCTCTTTAGATCGATTCATTTAAAATTAATGTAGTAACTTAAATATATTTACAAAATACCATTATATTTTTTTTATATTGGTTACCCAATAACTAATATAAAAAATTGTTATTATATCCATATTTTTCACTAATAATTTCATAATAGATAATCTATTAGGGATGCATGCCCAAATCATAGGTGCCATAAGTGTAAAGGCAAGCATATTTAATCCTATAAAAGCATTGTAAACATTCTTCATGTGTACTAACAAATAATATAGTCCCTCACAACATTTAGATAAACCATTTATCTTGAATATCATATCATTGGATAATGAACCCATTAGTGGTGAAAAATATCTTGTAAGTGGATGAGTGCACTAGTTTAAATACAAAAATAAAATTTTGTTAAAACTTTAGCGTCATCATGTTTAAAATAAGTGAGATCATAATTATACAAAATAAGATGGTGTCAAATATAATACGATAAAAAATTTTATATTCATAAGATATAAAAATTTAATCAAGAATTATAGATTTTATTTCAATAAGGATATTTAGATTTAGTTTAATATCACAATGTGTTATAAAATACAATATTTGTAAGTATTAATGACAAAAAAAACTTTCACAAATTTTTGCATTCTAAACGTTTGTAATATAGTAATAGAACTAGTTATTCCTTGGTTATTTAAAACATATTATCCCATAATAGAACTCTAAAATAAAAGATATAATAAAAAATATTTTAATTACATCTTTATAGTTTATTTTTACTATAAAGTGATAATAAATCACTAAAGAATATTGAAAAAATTAACTAATAAATTAATCATATAATTCTACACTTTATAACTAATATTTTGGGATAGTATTACACTTTCATATATAATTTCATCATTTAAAACAGATTTAAATATAATAGAAAAGGGAAATACAACTATATATATATATATATATATATATATATATATATATATATATATATATATATAAAAAACCTCAAAGAGGTTATGTTATTTATCTTTGCAGATAAAACCAACAAAGTTTGATATCTTTGTGAAGGTATGGTGAAATGTTTTAATATATATTATATTTTCAAATGTTTCATAAAAAATAATAAATCATCATAAAAAATTTATATATTAAATAGAGTCAAACTTTTAATAATATAATAATGTATATGAGTAAATTGTTATTTTAATCTTTCACTTTGTTAACAAATTTTATTTTAGTCTCTCACTTAAAAATATTAAACAAATAGTCCTTGACTTTGTCATCCGTCTTTTATATTAGTCCCTAACATCAATACTCTATTAATGGTATATTGATATGCATTGTTAAATGCCACGTTTGAGGTTAAAGTGTATCTAGATGACATCGTATGATATGTTAGAATAGAATTTACTGAATGTATTTATGCGTCATTGTTTTCCTTAATCTAAAAATTAAGATTTTAATAAATATTCCTTTACTGCAACCCTAATTTTGGAATAGGGGATTGGGGAAACATAACTGGGAATCAATCTTTCAGTTGTTCCTTTTGAACCTCCGTTTCTTCTCCATGTAAATAGTGAATACAACAAGTGGTTCACCACCACGATTCTTCATTTGTTTTTTAAATTTGGATAGCCAAAGTTACTAATAGAATAAAAAAAAAAAAAAAGAAAGGTGGAGTCTTTATATAATTGAGATACCACTATTACGGATGAATGTTGAAGAAAAGGATAACACAAAATTGTTAGTCATAGATCCCTCTTTAAGTGCTTTGAGAGTAAAATCTTCCTCTATATTCTGCTATTCTTTCTTTGTTAACTGCAATGTGAATTTAGGCAATGCTCATTTAGGATGTCTCCAAAATGAATACAATAGGTTTCCACATAAGAGAAAATGAAAAGAACTAACAATTTGAAGAAGAAATGACTTTCAAATATGTAATTTCATCCATCCTTGTTATGCCAAATGCAAACTAGATTCATGACAATCATGTTTGTTTTTGCTTTGTAAATCAGGTTAAATATACCTCCATTCCATTGAGAAGTATTTCTTCATGGTTTGTTGAGAATTGAGCTTCCAACAATACTAACAAATTCAATGTCCACATTCTTATAGTTTGAATATAAGTGACATGTCATAGCCTGAGAGATTTTGCACAACCAAGTTCCATTGAAAAATTAAGATTAGGCTAAAAGAACGTTCCTATAAAAAAGGTAATTCATTAATTTGTTGTGATTAGATAAGAGAATCTTACAACAACAGAGGTATCTCTTCCTAGTTATGCTAACATGAATTCAAGAGTTTGCTGGTTGGACATGTAATGGCCTATTAAAGGGTTTTTATTTGCTAACACAATTTGCTAGGTGAAAGAAGATCTTTGTGGACTTTACTTTATAACTTTGACACCCTATTCACAAAATGTAGAGCATATGAACAACTACCTAAATTGTTATAATGTCCAACTAAATGGAATATGTTAAACAAAGAATAAGGATGTTGACACAATTATGTATGATGTGTGACATCAAGGAATTCTATAGGTATATAGGTATTTTTCCAACATAAACTTATAACACAATAATTTTTTTCTTGACAAATTCTAGAATATGAAAATATAATGAATTATAAGAAAGACCTTTTTTGATAGAAGATAGTTGAGGATAATATGATGAATTAAAAGAAAGACCTTATTTGATAGAAGATAGTTGAGGATCACTATATTGAGAAAGCAATTCTTTGGAAAAATCATTTTTTTTGGTCTCTCATGGTTACATAAATTAATGGTAAACATATTATAACTGCATCCTTCAAATCACTTTCATAGATCCCATTCTTCTCCTAAAATTACATTTACATTAACACACTTCATGTGATCATTGGAGGAAAAAGGATAGGAATAAAAACTAAAAATACATAATTTTTGACATAAGTACGAATTCAATGATATACAAAAAGATGACACACCATAAATCAATGCTTCTCTAACTCTAACAATAGCTCCAAGTAAACCTATATCAAAGTATTCAAATAAATGGGATCAAATTAGCTAAATAAGAAAAGATATTCTATCTGTAAAATTATGTTGTTTTTTTTTATCAAATTAAGTTATAGGATACCAATATTATGAAAGGATTAAGGTATAAAAAGAGTACATCACATACTTACATGTCACGCCACAGCTCGCTCTTTTATTTAGTTCATTAATTACTTGTTTAGAAAGTTATATAATTAAAATTATACTACAACGAAAAAGGTGATAAATTTTGTACATAACATCAATTAATATCTATCAAAATAGGTTTTGACCAAGAAAATAATACGTGAGATAAAGTCAAAAAGGCATAATTTGTTTCAGTTTCTAACATTCATAAAAAGAAAATCAAACACCCTACTTTCTCAATTCCACATTCCCTTAAAGATCCATGTTTCACGAGTATTATAAAAGAAATCAATAAATAGAAAGTTTTTGAATATGAAAAAAACTAGTGAATTTGGATTTTAGCTACCTCCTTGGATTAGTTCCAAGGCTTCAATTCTTTAATCCTTGTCTTTACGATCATGAATGTTGAATTGATAGGAGAGGAGCAACATTTTACAACCAGAAGAGTTTTATATTCCTTCTCCCTTATTAATTAAGATATGAAACATTAATATAGTTAAATTTTACTAATATAAGCAATTAGGATGGAAAAATATCTACAAATGAAGAATTAATTTGCTTTCTTCATTTCAGCAACATTAATATTGTAATGCAAAAAGTGAAACAATTAATAACTAGGAATTTAATAAATAGGATGAAACAATGAAATGAAAATCCAGTAATAAAATTGTAAGGAGGCCACTAACTGAAAATGTCAGCGAAACAAATGTTAATAATTAAGTAGCTAGCAAAAGTAATGAATATGGAGTTGTAATAAAATTTAGTGGTGTCCATTCTTCTCAATTTATTAATGATTTCCAAACAGATTTCATTGTCGAAATTAAATAAGTTTTGCTGGTAAACTTAACAATCTGAAGTAACCTTTTCAATCACTAAAAAAGTAATGGAATTTTTAAGTAAATATTTTCTAATGATCTTAAAAAATTGCCTCAATATATAATTTTTTTATTTTATATAAATGCAACAAGAATAACTTTTAAATTTTTAAAAATGTCCTTTTATTTTTTTCACTTTTACATGTTTCTTCCTTTTCTTTCATTTTGTACTTATGCGCCTTTTTCATCTCTAAATTGGACTGAACTCAACTTTGTCCATTTCAGTTTCATTGTTCAATCTTTTCACTCACTCGTACAAAGAATTTCTGACATTTTAAACCACTGTTTTGCCAATATTTTTCCTCTTTCAAATAACTACAAGAGTTTTCTTGTATTCCTGGAGAGGTTTTTGATTGATTTTGATTCTTGCTTAACATTTTGTTGAAGCTCATTTCATATGATTTTGACCTTATAACAAATCTTAATCCTATTTTTTTTTTTCTAATTTTGTTGCATTTTATAATTTTTTCTCAATTATTATTTTAAATCTCATTTCTGATTACATTTTGTTTAATTCAGTGTTTTTAGGTGCATCATTCCGAGGTTAATGCTGAGCTCTTGGACAAGGTCGTTCTGTTGGGTGTCCAACACAACAAGGTTTGCATTATCGTTCACACTCAAAATATTCGAAGGTCTCAACATTTATTTGTCTTCTCATCTTCTAGGCTCTGCTTTAATACCATTGCAATTGATTATTTCTAGATGGTTCCTCTACATCAGTAAAAAAAAAACTTTTTACATAAATTGTTGTTGATATTTTATATGAATTTTGTTAATGGTATAAAAACAATAAATATAGGAACTGATGATCTTCTACATAGTTTAATTATATAAATTTACTTTTTACATCAATTCTAAATTTAATCAGCATAAGAAATTAAATTTTTATATCGGTTATATTATCTAATCAATGTAAAACAATTAATTTTTTATATTAATTTTAAAATAAACTGATGTAAAAATTAATTTTTTATATCAATTATCTTTTTAATCGATGTAATAAATTAAAAAAAAATTATAATAATTTTAACAATCATTATTTTTTAATATATATATAAATTATTAAAATTTATATAAATAAAAATATTAAACTGAAATAAATTTTATAAAAATTAAATAAAATCTTAACATAAAAATAATATTCATAATTAAATCAACTATATTTGTAATGGGAATAGGGATAGAGTAGTGAAGCAAGCAAAATATCATGGTATCCCTCATCTCACTCATTAACCATACCATATATAATTGCCATTTCTATAAATTCTAAAAAAATAGAAAATCATCTAACCGTGATTTAGAACAAATGAAAGTTATATATAAGAAGAGATGTAATAATTGATTTTGAATTCGTACTCATTCTTATTTCAAGAAATACATTTTCAATCACCTTTGAGAAAAAACATGAGTATTGGACAAAATTGTACAAACAACTTTTAGTTCCACTTGAAAAACATGTTTTATTAGATTAATTTTAAGAATGAAACAATGAGTAAATATATTTAGTGTCACATTTAAATCATATTTTATTATTCTTATTATAACACTTTAAAAACGAATATCGATTTCACGTTTAAGTCGATCATTCGGTTTTATTTTTAGTTTGTTATTTCATGATGTGGAATTCATTTTAAAAAATACAAATATAAAAATACGGTAAATTTTTTTTAAAACTGTTTGATATAAAATGCGAGCCTCGTCGATGGAACGTGGGTAGTGATAGAATACATCATTAAGAGAATTTTTACATACATTCAAAATCTTAGAAAATACTAACCGTTCACATTGTTCTTTTCATTTATCATTTGCATATAATAAATAAACAAGATTCAATCATAACACACATGTCACACAATAATTATACATAACATTTATTACATACCGTAAGTCTTAGGCCTGTGGGCCTTATCAGGTAGTTATTACAACCCACAAATTTACATTTTTGGATGATACAACTATTACACATTACCAAATTTACATAACTTACTACCATAATACTAATACACATAATTAGGATGCTTGCATCCATCTATTTACAACATGTACATTATGGGTAAGACAACTCAAGTCCTATTATCCTTAAACAGCAACGAAACCTCTACCACCCTCATGCCTACTCGTGGAGTGAAGAAAATGCGTGCGACAAACTATAATAATTTGATGGAGTTAAGGGGTCAGCCTCATCCCTCGAGGACTCAACCACCTTTGCTACAAGGTTCTGTTGTTAGGGAAATCCAGGAGGTGGTGGGAATACTCCATCAGGATGGAACGCTTCCAAAGGGATTGCAAATCCGGTGGTACTAAAATTTGGGCTTAGAACTTCATGGATGAAGAGGTGTCATAGGGAGAAGTAGATACAAACGCTCGCTTGGGCGGTGATGAGGTAGCCGTGGGGGGTAGCAGACCAATTTACGTTGCTAATGTCTAGAAACACTACCGTTGTCGCGAAAGACATTGGTATCTTCTGGAAAGAAAGTGGAAAGGAGTAGGGGTGAGAAACGAATTTCTCAGTAGGTTTTTTACTCTAACTAATGTCCTCACTTTAAATCCAGCCACTTCAGTTTATTTCATAAATCATTTCTTGTATAAAAGGTTATTTTTAATTCTTTGAAAACATTTCTCTGAAGTGGATACATTTTATTATCAAACATACATCTGAGTGCTTAAATATGCATTTCTTTTATCATTCATAAACTGTGGAGTCTCAACATACAGTCTCATTAGCATTCATAACTTTGGGATCACACATAAGATATCCTTTGACATACAATTATTCTATTCCTTAAAATTCATTCTTTATTAGTTATCTTTGTCTTTATCATTCCTTTGTCCAACTTTTGGGACACTTTATGAATCTAGTTTCACCACCTTAGGGAGAAACAATAAGACATAGGCTTCTTTTAAATTTGTCAAACAATATCTTCTCACTGACTCTACAACCACCTCCTACTAAAAATTAAGGATATGAGCTCATTCCGGGGTGGTCGTCACCACCTTATAACATAGTGAAGAAACTTAAGTCTTCACAGTAGAAGGATTTCTTGGAGAAACTTAAGTCTCCTAGAAGCAACTTTAGGCTTCTCTTCAGTAGAGCATTTTAGGGTCCTCTGGATACTAGTGCACTTAAGGCACAAAGAGAGTAGCTTTACGTTTTCACATAGTGTTTGCTTTAATGATCCCTTAAATTCTTTATGTTCATTTTAGTAGCTTCCAGATAATTATGCATGCCCAAACAAATTCCAACCAATATGGAATGCACATATAGGTTTCGAATTTTCATCTCAATCATCAACATATAACAATCTCATACATGATCATCTTCCTTTCTCATTCATGAGCATCCATCATTTATTCTTTCATAGATAGTGAGCATTCATAACTAATAATGAAATTTGATCGGTAAATCACAAAGCATAATGTCACATTTACACCACCAATCTAATGATTCAATTTGGTTTGATGTTGAAATCACACAAAGGACTTACATCACTCATCCTTCTAAGTTACCTTTCATCCTTTCCTTTTCTCAAATTTATATTTGTTCATTAAGATTTTACGTCTTAGCATCTTAATCTAGGTGGCCGAATGGCACCTTTCATGTTCTTTTCTCTTTGTGTTCTCTTTTGTTCAAGTCTTATGCATATCCTAATTATTCTAAGTTCAAGTATTAAGTAGTCAAAAATCTTTTATAACTTCTTCTCATTAAGGTATGTTATGATCAAATTACTTAGTGAACTTCTAACTTCAAGTGTAAGTCATATCCACCCTTCTTAATCATGCCTCTAATAAACCTTTGAAATATATTACCTTATGTTCTCTTTTGTACTACCTTAATAATTAGGTCTAATTAACTTTTAAACTTTTAAAGTCTCTTTTATTCCAAACCAAATAATATCTAAGTAGAAATTAATTAATCTTTTAGGACAATTTATTCCTAAATGGACGAATGACCTACTTCCTCAAATTCCACCTTTCATACACCTTAATTATATTTTGCTTACATATTTAGGATCATTATTTGGGCCTAGTTAAGGATTGAAACTCATTCTTAGTTAATTTAAAACATGGTAGCCGAATTCCAACCTCCTAGACTTAGGTTTCCACAATTTCCTTCTTCACCATAAAATCATTTGCCTAAAAAAATCAATAGGTCTCTTTATCCACCTTAAAACTTTTTCATACTTTAAATTCATCCTATTCACAAAAAAATGGTCCTTAATTAACCCTAATTGGAAATTAAAATCTTCTTTAAGTAAATTAACTACTAAGTGGCTGAATGCCACTCTTTTAGGTTTAGGGTTTCCTTCTTCCTAACCCTAATTGACTTAAGTCTTAACCCTAGTTGACCTTTACTTAGGGGCCAAGTTTAAACTTTAGAATTGACATATTATAAGTTAATCTTAATTCTTTTTACCCAAAATTTAATGACATGGCCGAATTTGACATTTACCCTTACTTAAGTTATGGTAGATTTCCTAGTTACCCATTTTAAGCTTATTTGGAAATTTTATCACTTAGTAATTTTGAGATTTTTCCCTAAACTTACCTAGGCCATTTATTCTAAAACTTAACCTTTTAAATAATGATTAAACCTCCAAATAAGTTATTTACTTGTCGAAAATACTTGATTTTTCCTTAATCACATTTTAAGCGCATTTTTTTGCCAAAATCTCTCTAGGGTGGCCGAATGCACTCCTAGAGGTTTTTAACTCATTTTTGTTTTGTTTAACTTTGTTTAAAGGTTGATTTAGTTCATTTAAAACCTTATTTAAGATCTTAAGTTACTTATAAAAATTTTAATGAAAGTAAAGCTTGCTTGGGAGTTGTGGCTGAAAGCCTTCCTTGGTTAGCTAAGGTAATTTCTTCATATCTTCCATCTCACACCAACTTGGTTCAGTTGTGTTAGGTTTGTGCAGCCCCTCTTGCCTCTGGTCCATTCTTATTTCATCCATGTTTTGATGCTTAAGTGCTGGCCATGATAAGTCTAGGGTTCCATACAAGGATTTTAGCCACTTTTGGCTACAAATTACATCATTTGCTTGGTAGCTTTCTAACTAATGTCCAAAGGAAACCTTTGGAACTTATTACAAAACTTTATTCCACCTCTTAACATGCATATTCAAAGGTGAAGATCCAGCACATAGGTCATACCAAACTCATCAAACAAGAAAATGACAAGGTTAAAACTTAAGCATAAAAATAAGCATGAAAATAACAACATAGTATATTTTTTCCAAGCCACAAAGAGTGGATTTTCAAGATCTACTCCAAGATCCAAAAATAATCTTTCAAATAAGCTTCAAAAACTTTTCTCATGAGAGCATAAAATTGATCAGAGTTTCAAAAATAATTTTTAAACCAAAACCCACCGATTAAATTTCTTCTAAGTGTCTTAGAAGCACTTTTAACCGAACAAACTTTGTTTTTCTTTTCAAAAATCACTAAAAATGGATGGGGCTGATTTTGAACGGTTAAAATACAATTTTAAACTCTCATAAGTTAAAATAAAAGAATACAAACAGATCTTGGAGAAAAGATGCATGAAAACAAACAAGCACACCATAAAAAGATAAGTTAAAAGCATAAAAAAGACAAGTAGAAAGATCCTACTTGTTGAACACCTCCTTAGTGTTTTTGTGTGCTTTAAAGGTTGCCTTGGGTCCCCTTTGGTCTGTTCTGGACGTGGACAAAGGATGGTGGTGGGGCTTAAGTGTTTATAGCTTTAATATAGCTTAAGTCTTAAAGATGAAGACTTAGGCTTAAAGTGTAAGTTTTGGATGTTTGGAGTTATGGCAAGCTTGGAGAGAATAGAGAGGATTTTGATGAGTTTCTAAGATTAAAAATATGAATCAAATGGGGTCCCAAGGGTCCCAAAAAATTCGGACTCTTATGGACCAAGTGGAATTAGTTTTGTACTTAGGGGTATTTTGGTAATTTTGCCTAGATTTTTCCTATTTTTCAAAATAAATCAAAATTCAAGGAATTATCTTTTAGGCTTAGATTAGTATTAATTAAGCTGATATTTCCTCTAATTATGATTAATTTAACCTAAGCATGCTTTACTTTTAATTAATCAAGGTTAGTTAGTCTTAACCGTGGGTAAAAGTAACCTTTTACTATTCACTTTTGTCTTTTTGTGAAAGACTTGGTTAACTTCATTTTGGTGACTCACCACCACCTTTCCAGCTGTTGCATTTTCAAAGGGCATTTTCGTCCCTTCTCAGGTTTCTAAATTTTTCTCACTACTTTGAATTATACATGATGGTTATAATCCCTCCAAGATGTCTTATAATTGTATTTCCATTTTTTTGGCTCATTATTTGAGTTGCCCAGGTGCAAGGACATTTTCATCATTTTCATCATTTTCATCATTTTCATCATTTTCATCATTTTCATCATTCCATCGTCAATAAGTGTTATTCCAAGGTATATGATAAAGGTATAGAGAAAATGAACAAAGCAAAAAGGATACTTTTCATTGCTGTCAATTTCAGAATAAATAGAAAATATGACTCAACTGAATTCCTAAAACTCTGTAACTTACAGGAACATGTTACAGCAACAACAACTAGCACTCCTAAGAATTAGGATATCAAAAACAAACTTAAAAACAACAGTAACAGAAGAACAAAAACAGCAACAAATAACAGTAAAATAACAGCTCTTAATTCACTAACATTCTCCTCTTGAATTATGAGCTACACACACCCAACTTATTTCTAAGAGTCTCAAAATGACAAACATTAAATGACTTGGTAAATATATCTGCAAGTTGGTTTTCTGAACTGCAATACACCAGCCTTACTTCACTTGATCGCTGCACCTCCCTTCAGAAATAATACTTAATTTTGAAATGCTTTGTCCTTCCATGAAATCTGATTTTGGAAATGGCCAGTGGCATATTGTCCACAAAGACTTCTGCTATCCTTTGTTCCAAATGCGGATCATCCATTAGTTTTTCAGCCACAGGGCTTGATTTTCGGCTGAGCTGCAATGAACTCAACCTCTGCAGATTGACCGAGCGACCAACTCTCGCTGAACACCATGAAAAACATCCGATCCAAATGTAAACAAGATACAGAGGTGCTCCTCATGTCATCAACTGATCGACCCAATCACTATCGAGTATCCTCAGAGTTTGAATTCTTGAACTTTACAAAACTTGATTCCATATGAAACTGTACCCTGTAGATACCTTAATACTCTCTTTGCAGCTACCATATGCAACTCACTAGGATAATTAAGAAATCGAGACAAGACACTTACAGAAAACATGATGTCAAGTCTGGTTGCAGTGAGATACATTAGGTAGCCAATTAAACTCCTGTAGACACCCTCATTTACAGTTTCAGCTCCATCCTTCTTCTGCAGCTTCTCTTTTTGACCCATAGGAGTACTCATACTCTTGCACTCCTCCATATTAAATCTTTTCAAAATCTCCTTCAAATACTTCTTCTGGCATATGAAGATTTCATTCTGAGCTTGCTTGATCTCCATGCCGAGAAAGTAGAACATCTCACCAAGATCAGTCATTTCAAATATCTTCATCATATCCTGCTTAAATGTATCAATTTGATTAGCATTACTCCCTGTCACCAACATATCATCAACGTACAAAGATACAATAACTATGTTAGAACCAAGCTTCTTGACATAGAGTGTGGATTCGCTCAAGCTTTTCTCAAAGCTCAAGCCTAGCAAGTGCTCATCTATCTTGTTGTACCAAGCTATGGGAGCTTGCTTCAAACCATATAGAGCTTTCTTCAGCAAGTAAACTTTCTCCTCATGGCCTGGTGTGATGAATCCCTCTGGCTGCTCAACATAGATTTCCTCTTGCAATACTCCATTCAAAAATGCAGGTTTCACATCTAGTTGATACACCTTCCAACCTTTTTGAGCTGCTAAAGCAAGGATCATTCTGATTGTATCTAATCTAGCCATAATTGCAAAAGTCTCAGAAAAATCTACTCCTCAAACCTGTGCATAACCCTTCACCACTAACCTGGCCTTATGCTTATTCACTGAGCCATCAGGATTGAGTTTGGTCTTGAATACCCACTTCAACCCAATGATCTTCCTATCTTTAGGCTTCTCCACTAACTCCAAGGTCTGATTCTTTTCTATCATAGCCAATTCTTCCTTCATTGCACTCATCCATCTCTAGTCATTCTTTGCTTCTTCAAATCCCGTTGGTTCTAGAATAGCCACACTGCACCTCTGATATACATCAGCTAAAGATCTGGTGCCTCTAATCGGAATGTCATATACTAGCTCATCAGGTTCCAGTGAGACCTCCTTATGCTTGTCTTGTGGCTTGTCTGTCCAGACCCATTGCTCGTCTTCCAAGAATTGAACATCTCTGCTAGTGATCACTTTCCTTGTCTGTGGTTGATAAATCTTGTAGGCTTTGGGAATCAAAACTGTAGCCGATAAACACTCCCCGGTTCACCTTCTCCCCCTAGCTTGTCCCTTTTGACTTGAGGAACATGAGAGAAACATAAACAACCAAACACCTTCAACTTTTTTAGCATTGGCTTGACACCAAACCAAGCTTCAAATGGTGTCTTCTTAATGGCCTTTGTAGGCAATCTATTTATCAGAAAAACTGCCGTGTTTGCAGCCTCTCGCCCAAAATTGCTTGGCAAATTCTTCTCATGAAGCAAACATCCGGTCATCTCCATGATGGTTCTATTTTTTTCTCACTAACTCCATTTTGCTTGCGGAGAGTAGGGAACGATCAAGCTGATGCTCAATGCGCCTCCTCACAAAAAAGGTTGAATCTTTCTGAAGTGTATTCTGTCCCATTGTCAGATCTAACAATCTTAATCTCATGGCCACTCTGATTTTCCACCCACCTTTTAAACTTCAAAAAGATCGATGCAACCTCAGATTTCTGCTTCATAAAGTAGATCCAACACATTCTTGTATAGTCATCAATGAAAATAATAAAATACCTGTTGCCATTTAGAGATGGAGTTGCATGAGGACCACAAACATACATGTATCAGCTACTGATTTTGAGTGGCTCTCCATTATGTTGTTCCTTTGAATGGAAGCCTAATTTGTTTTCCTAACAAACAAGCTTTGCAAGTTGGAAACTGCTCCTCCAAATTTGGTAGTCCATATACCAACCCATTCTTCTGTATATACAGCAAGGCCTTGTGATGAAAATGACCTAGTCTCTTGTGCCATGTCTCAGAGACATTGACTTGGCACTTAAAGACCACTTGATCCTTCTCAAGTGGATTCAAAGAAAAGCTCTTGTGCTGCATCTTAATTCTGAACAGTTTCTGACCACTTGCATCAAAAATCAAACACTTCCCCTCTTCAAATATCACCTTAAATCCCTTCTCTACCAGTAGCTGCCCCACACTCAAGAAATTCGATCAATTTCGGCACATACATCACATCGAAACCAACCTAATTCCAGCACAACTCTCTATGGCTACGTCCTTTTACCCTTCAAAGTCAATTATTCTCCATTCCCAATCCTCACCCTTGACAACACTGATTTGTCAAGGTCCCTAAATAGGCTTTCATCACAAGTCATGTGGTTGGTACAACCACTATCTATAAGCCAACTTTCACATGAGGTACTAGAGAGTCGAACAAGAAGCAACAAATAGTTGATCTACTTCTTGTTGGGCTATGCAACATGTGCTTCACCTTGCTGTTGATCTCTCTTCTCTTTGCAGAACTTTTCTATGTTTCCAAGCTTATGGCATCTTCTGCACTTTACAACTGGCCTCTTCCAACACCTAAAGTGAGGATGATTATGTTTTCCACAATGCTTGCATGGAAAGTACCTTCCTCCTATTATTTGCCTTGCCTTCTCCTAACACAAGACTTTGAGCTACCAAGTCATTCCCTTTCTTCCCTTTTGTCTTCTTGCCCTTTCCACCAAAATTAGATTGTGTCCTGGCCTGCAGAGCAGCCTCTATGCTTCCTTCTTGCCTCATCAATCTCCTTTGCTCCTATGCTCCTTAAAGCACTAAGGAGTTACGCTAGCTTAATCTGAGACAAATCCTTGGTATTCTCCAAGGAGGCAATAGTCGCCTCAAATCTCTCAAAGCAAAGAGACCAAAATCTTTTGCACTAACCCGTTATTGTCGAGAGGTCGTGCCAAGGACCCTTGCCTTGATAGCTATCTCAATTAGCTTATCGAATATTCCTTTATCGTCTCGAGACTCTTTCATCCGTAATCTCTCGAACTCTCTAATCGGGTTCGGCACCTTCATGCTCTCTGATCCTCTCATCTCCTTCATACTCATCCTTGAGAAAGTCCCGAGATGGCTTTGGCTGAAACACAAGCCATAATTCTCTGAAAATGGCGGGTGAAACGACGGTGAAAAAATGCTTTAGCCTTGGCTTTCCTGGTTTTTCTTTCCTTGTAGTACTTGATTTGATTCATAGTCGGGTTGTCTGGAAGAGAAGCAACCTCATAGTCTTCTTCCACCGCCTCCCACAAATCACAACCCTCAAGATAAGCCTGTATTTTCACTGCCCAGGCTTGATAATTTTCACCATCGAACACGGGAGCAGCCATGGCTGAAAAAGATCCCGCTTCCATATTTCTAACTTTGTATGAAGAAAAGGTGAACTTTCTAACCTCTTAATCTTTCTCACGGGTCCCTCACGAATAACCTAGCTCTGATACCACTTTTATTCCAAGATATATGATAAAGGTATAGAGAAAATGAACAAAGCAAAAAGGATACTTTTCATTGCTGTCAATTTCAGAATAAATAGAAAATATGATTCAACTGAATTCTTAAAACTCTGTAACTTACAGGAACATGTTACAGCAACAACAACCAGCACTCCTAAGAATTAAGATATCAAAAATAAACTTAAAAACAACAGTAACAAAATAACAAAAACAGTAACAAATAACAGTAAAATAACAACTTTTAATTCACTAACAATAAATCTTGCAATAGAATGATATGTGACTAACAAATTTGCAGATGCAAGTGATAGAAGGGCTTTTTTTATTCTCAATTTGTGGTCAAACTCCAATGTTGAACCCATGCTTACAGTGATAGGAAGAAAGTGAGGGATCCTCTCCAATTCAAATTAAAAATAAATAAATTATTTATTAAATTAAAAATATTTAATAAATTATATGTTAAATTAATTAATAAATATAACATAATAGACAAAAATATAATTAATTATTTAAAGAATTAAAAATTCATCAATTATATATTTTCATGCTTTAATCTAATACAACACATACAGATGCATTTGAAATTATGCTATAACTACACTTCATCTTTCAAATTCCAGTCCTTTAAATTCACTTTAAAGTAGTTAAATTTAAAATTCTAAATTTTTACTATATTTATATAATAATGTCTCATTGTAATTAATTTTATGTTTATACTTAAATGGACATGAGAGTGGAGATGGCGAAAGGTAATTACGAATTTTGACACTCAAAATATATTTATTGAAATTTTATCTTTTTTTTTCATAATAATAAAAAAAGTGACAGTGATTTTTTATTTTTAATGTAGTTTTCAACCTAAATTTTAATAAAAATATATTTATTTATTTCTTAAATAGAATTCCTTCAATATTAGTATATAATTTAAGATTAATATATTCCTATGATTCTAATCATCCCTATGATAAAATTCGTCAAATTGACATAGCTTAGGTCAATATTAATCAAGACTATGAACATATAATTTAAGACCATGCAATAATTTTTTGACATATTAATAAATATGTAGTAATGTATGATTGTAGTAGATAGTTAGTGTAATTAATGAATAGAATAAAATTAATTTGTATAATAAAGGAAATGGAAAATTGAATAACCTTGGTTTCATACTTAACACTTGCTCTGCAGTAGAATGCGACTTTAAGACGTTTTGGTCAAGCATTCATCCTCTCACCTCTTCCCTTATCAATTAGCAATGACAAAACTATGTTCAGCAGATTAATTAGGGGAAGCACTAGACAATAATAATAAATTATATAATAAAACTACTTGAGAATAGTTTGATAAATATAAATAAAATAAATAATAATCAACAACTTCTGCAATTGTTTTTTTTATGATAAATTTTAAACTTTGATTATAAATACAATTTCACTACACAAGGTAAAACTCTAAATATTATTAGATCCAAAAAATAAAAAATTAGAAGCGTTAAAGACATATTCTTTCATAGGGTGATTAGTAGGGTGTAATTATTAGGGGATAAAAAACCTATTAAATTTTTAAATACTTGATTATTTTTAAAATAAAAATTTTAAAAGAAACTGATGCAGAAGCTTTCTCGTAAACAATGTCCGAAATCTCAATTTTTAAATTAATTAATAAATAAAAAATACTTAAGTATGTTTAATTTAAATAAAAATAAAATAAATAAATAAATAAATAAATAAAATAAAAAATAATAAATGAAAACGAATTAAAATAAACAATAAAAAATAAAAAAAATTAATTAGAAGTTAGTTAGATTAATTAATATTAATTGAGAAGTAGTTAAGAAAAATAAGAAATAAAAAAAAAGGAAAAAAAAAAGAATTTAAGGAGGAGCCTTAAAAAAAGAAAAAAAAAAGAAAAAAATAAAATAAAATAACTGTTCATCCCGCCAAAATTTGAAACCTGGGGCATTTGATATTTAAAGAAAAGAAAACAATGAGTTTAGGAGGGGTGAAAAAATTAGAGCTCTCTCTGTCGGTGGTTTTCAGAAATTTCTCCTCCAATAAGCTCTCTTTGACTCTCTCACTTTTCGCTATCCACGAGTCTAAGGCAATGTAGCTTTTGTCTTATCATCTTCCATAGAATTCTATATTGTGCGAGTGAAGCCATGGAAGATGGAAAAGAATTCAATAACTATGAGCTTAGGAAGTTTTTAGTACTGCCATGAATGGTGCAATTGAAACCGATGCTTGCATAATCCTATTCTCCTTCTTTTGCTGTAAATTTAGATTGTGCTAAACACTGGACTACCACGATCATTTCCTGGCTTTTCTTGTGACTCGAATTAATTGCGGAGAGATTCTAAGAAATATTAATGAGAGAAAAAAGAAAGAACATTAAGCATTATATTTTTGTGAAATTCTTATATATTATGGCTAGTATAATTGAGTAAGGTGAATGTAAAGTCTCGTTTTAGAAATCTTGCACTCGTGAAGTAGAGAGCTCATTTATAGTTAAGATGCTTCAATTTGTTGCAAATGCCAAAAGAATATCAGAAATAATGCAATCTTCATTCATTAGCAGCCCTTTATAGTGAAATTCTTTTCGTAATCTTGTAATTTAGTATGAGGATCCGATTCACTGGTTCTAGCTCGTGTTTGGGTGTGGTAGACCAGCTGTGACTGTCGGGGTATGCCACTATGCCCCGTATGAGTCTCTCTCTAAACTCCTCTGCTCAGGGAGAGAGAGAGAGAGGCCGAATTTTCTTCTTCTTCTTCTCTGTTTCGACACAAGAAAAAGAACCTCATCATTGCAATTTCTGGACACGAGAGTTACAGTGTGTAATTGGCATTATTGTTATTTATTATTATTATGATGGCATTGTAAGAGTGTGAGAGAGCGAAGGCCAGCTAGTCTCTATTCGAGGGAGACGCATAAGCTTTAGTATTTATTATATTCTTGGCTAAGGGAACCATTAACATTACCATTGGAGGTGAAATGGTGGTGGTGGGGCGGTGGTCGTGGCGGTGTTCTTCACTTGCACTCATTTTAACGGCATCTCTTGGCACTGTCCATGGTGGCATTGTCACCTATGACGGATGGTCGTTATCATTGATGGCCAACATAAAATCCTCTTCTCCGGTTCAATTCACTATCCTCGTAGCACTCCTCAGATGTGGCCAAATTTAATTGCGAAAGCCAAGGAAGGAGGACTAGATGTCATACAAACCTACATGTTTTGGAACCTTCACGAGCCTCGACAAGACCAATATGACTTTAGCGGGAGGTGTGATATAGTAAAATTCATTAGGGAGATTGAAGCACATATGTGACCCTCCGAATTGGACCATACATTGAGAGTGAATGCAGTTATGGGGGTCTACCAATATGGTTACATGATATTCCGGGTATTATTTTCAGATTATAATGAGCAATTCAAGTTTCACATGCAAAGGTTCACTGCCAAAATAGTGAACATGATGAAATCAGCCAAACTTTATGCTTAACAAGGAGGACCTATCGTACTATCGCAGATTGAGAACGAATATGGCAATGTTGAAGAGGCGTTTCATGAGAAAGGATTGTCCTATATTCGTTGGGTTGCCCAAATGGCTGTGGAGCTCCAAACTGGTGTGCCTTGGGTAATGTGCAAGCAAGATAATGCTCTTGATCAGTGATCAACACGTGTAATGGTATGCAGTGTGGGACAACCTTCGAGGGGCCTAACTCGCCTAACAAGCCTTCATTATGGACAGAGAATTGGACTAGCTTTTACCAAGTCTTCGATGAAGTACCATACTTAAGATCAGCTCAAGACATTGTGTACAACGTTGCCTTGTTCATTGCAAAGATGGGTTGCTATGTTTGTATTGTTACTAGATAATATGAAGGTGGGGCCATGAGCTGCTACTATCTAATCTGATTCAACATCGGCCACGGTCACAAACATTGCCCAATCATATGAAGTCAAGCTGCCGTATATTTGAAAAAGACCACAAATGGGCCAAAATGTTGCAACTCATGGACCATGCTAAATATCATTTGCTGCCATGTTAATTAGGCTATCATTTTGCATTCAAAGGGACCCAAACAGGGGGTTTTGTTTATCGGGCCATGCTGCTTCTTCATAATGGATCCCGAATGCCAAATTGGGTCACAGGCCAGTTGTTCAAGAGGGCCATGTTGTTGCCTAAGACCAAGCCAATTGGGCCATAAGTGTAGGCAGCAAACGAGCCAACAATTGGGCGATACTAAAATCAGGTCAACCTTTCCTTTAGATCACACTGTTGGAGCATGTTAAAATTAAAATAATATAGCCATGCTAATTCTATTCGGCCCTTGCTGGTTGCTTGTTAAAATTAAAATAATATAACCATGCTAAATCTATTCGGCCCTTGCTGGTTGCTTGTTAAAATTAAAATAATATAGCAATGCTAAATCTATTCGGCCCTTGCTAGTTGGTTTTTTAATTGGACCATGCTAATTCTAACTGAAACTAAACTCAGGATAAAATTAAGTGGTTAAATTGTTAATTTTAGTTAAATTTAATTTAATTTTATATTTTAAATCAAATTTTTTTTAATTTGGATCAAGATCAATTTTTTTTTTAATTTATCAATTTTTTTTATATTTTAAATCAAATTTTTTTTTAATTTGGTTTAAGGCCAATTTTCCTTTTAATTTAAAATCAACTTTTTATTTATTTATTTAGGTCAAGCCCAATTTTCTTTTTAATTTAAAATTAAATCCATTCTTTTAATTTGGATCAAGCCCAATCCTTTTAAATTTAGGTCAAGCCCAATTTCTTTTGTTCAAGCCCGATTTCCTCTTTTAATCCTTCTTCTTTTAGGTCAAGTCTAATTTTTAAGAAATCAAATTTATTTTTACTTAATTTGTGTCAAATCCAATTCCCTTTTATTTTTGTTATTTTACAAATTAAGTCTCTTTTCTTTAATGATCATAAATCTCACGCAATGAGCTTTGAATTTGAAAGGGCAGCATACCCTATCTTTCAATATTCGAAGAGTCATATGAGTAGCAGCGCAACCCTCACTTGCTTGTGACTCTGTGTACGTGGGTCAAAGATCTCCGTTTCTCAATCCTTCTTCAAAATTATTTTTTCCAAATAATTTTCAAAACTTTAAATGATCCTAGATCTCACGCAATGAGCTTCGAATTTGAAAGTGTAGCATACCCTGTCTTTCAATATTCGGAGAGTCATATGAGTTGCAGTGCAAACCTCGCTTGCCTTCGGCTCTGTGTATATGTGGATCCGGGAATATGTATAAAAGTCAAATTTTCAAGATATGTTTTGTCAATAATTCGAAGTCTCATGCGATGAGTTTTGGATACGAACTGGTAGCATACCCTACTGTTCAATATTCAAAAATCATATAGGTCCCAGTGCAACTCTCATTTGCCTTGGATCTTATGCATATGTGGGCCAAAGATTTTTTTTAAAAAAATATATTCAAAATACTGTGTTTTTTCAATCATCTCGGAAGATCGGGTCTTCAAACTAGAACTACATAGCCTTGAATTCCCCTTTGCACCGGGGAATACGTAGGAGCAGGATCAAATCCTGTCAGGCTATTTTCCACAAACCTATTTATTTCTATTCTATTTAAAGGGATCAAACAATTTTCAAAAATATCAACATCACACACTCAATTTAAGAGTAGGGTGCTTAACACCTTCCCTATTCGTAACCAACTCCCGAACTTAGAACTCATCCTCAAGTTAGGGTTTTTCCAAATGTTTTGCCTTAAAATAAAATTTGGCGACGGCTCCACAAATCAATTAAATTTCTATAAAATTTTAGCGAGTTCGCCATTTCGTTGTAATTACGGTTACGACATTCCTTAGAGATATTAGGACATACATTAGAGAACTTTCTTACTGTAGGCAGATCCTTAGGTCCATTAGGCCTATCACTAAGGTTAGGGCCAAGAAACTGCAGATGAAAGTGGAGACCTTCTTGGGCCTCTAGGAGACTTACTTTCAAGCCCAATCTATTTGCTCCTAGGAGACTTATTCATAGGCTTAATCCACCTTTCCATTGACTTGCATATGTTAGAATAGGACTTAGGATTCTTTTTTGTATTTTACATGTAGAAGATTCAAGATGTGTATAGGATCGGGCTTATTTCCTTGTATTTTTCGACTAAGATTTTTGGACCTTTTTTTCCCAATTTGTAGGCTTCCTTAGGGCATAAGAGGAGACATATTTTGGAATTCATGTTAGGCCCAAAAACAAGTCCCATGTGGGTAGAGAAGCCTCCCCATGCAAGCTAGCTTTAAGCATCATCTTATGCCTATATAAGGCACCTTCATTTGTAACTTTGATCACAATTGAGTTATTTGTGATTTCCATTCAGAAATTGTGTCATAAAACTCTCTCCTATCCTTATTAAACCAGCTTAGGATTGAGGAGCCTTCTCATCCATGGCTGCTCCCATGGTGGCAGAGAAGGGGATCATCCTCCACAAAAGGTGGTGCTCCCAAGCATAAATAAAGGCTTCACGAATTCTTCATCTTCTTCCACCTTTGTTCATCCTCCATTGCACCAGTTCAGATCCATCATTCATCCCTACATCAACCTATCCTCCTCTTTGGAGTGCATTCATCCTCAAATGAGATTCGTCATCATCAATACTTGTAGCAAATAGAGAGAAGTTAGAGATATTAAAGGTAGCACTCACACCATAATCCCTAGGTAAATCCAGGTTATAGGCATTAAGGCCTATTCACTGTAGAACCTAGAAGGGGTCATCACCTCGCAGTTGTAGTTTAGATTTCATCAAAGAAAGGAATCTCTCCTTACGGAGGTAAACCAGGACCCAATCATCAGGTTTAAATAGAACCTTATTTCTATCCTTATAGGCTAACCTAGCATAGTGTGCCATTTTCTTTTCTATAATGACTTTGATTTTGACATGGAGCTCTTGAACAAACCTAGCCTTTTGGGCTTTATTCATACTATGATAGCTGACTAGAAGAGACGGGTAAGAGATTTGCAGCAGTGAGGGGGTTAAATCCATACGTTACCTCAAAATAAAAGTGTTGGATGGTGGAGTGTGGTGCTTTCTTTTAAGAAAATTCAACATGAAGTTAACATTCCTCCCAAGATTTTAGATTCTTACCCACCATAGCCCTAAGGAAGGTGTTAAGTGTCCTATTCACCACTTTAGTTTGGCTATTAGTTTGGGGATGACAAGTGGCAGAGAAGAGGAATTTTGTTCCAAGTTTACCTTAGAGGATATGCCAAAAATGGTTGAGGAACTTATTCACTCTATCAGACACAATACTCCTAGGGATTCCATGTAGCCTCACCATTTCCCTGAAGAAGAATTTGGGTATAGAGCTAGCATAATCCATTTTGTGGCAAAGAATAAAATGGGCCATCTTACTACAGAGGTGCAATGCCACAAAGATGGAATTCGTTCCCCTTGGATTTCTGGGTAGCCCTAGGACAATGTCCATACTGATGTCTACCCAAGGGGAGTTAGGTATAGGTAAGAGGTGTACATGTAATGGAGTTTTGTAGTAGATTTGGCTTGTTTGCAAATGGTGCACCTTTGGAAATATTTCTGCACATCCCTGTCCATATGAGGTTACAAGAAATTTTCTTTCAAGATGGACATAGTTTTCTAGGCACCAAAGTGCCCCATCAATCCCCTTTGTGAGACTCCTTAAGGAAAAAATGTATTATGCAGTATTTAGGCAAACATAAAAGATTATGTCTAAAGAGAAGGTCCTATTACTTGGAATACTCATTATGTGCTTTGTGGGCATAATTCCTATAGAGTTTTCTAAGAACAACATCCCTTTCATATAGATCCTTGAAGTGCTCAAACCCTAGCAGTTTAACTCTTAGGGATGTTTGTAAAGTGTGCCTCCTAGGGAGGACATTTGCTACCTTATTATTATCTTGTTTCTTATGTTTTATGGCATAGGGGAATTGTTCAAGAAATTCTATCCACTTAGCATGTCATGTATTTAACTTTCCTTAGGCCTTAACGCACTTTAGTCACTCATGGTCACTATGGATTACAAACTTTTTGGACAAGAAGTAATGTTTCCAAGTTTGTAGGGGCCTGATAAGAACATAGATCTCTTTATCATAAATGGGGTAATTGAGGGCTCCTCCCTTTATCTTTTAATTGAAGTAGGAAATGAGGTGCCCATTTTCGAGCAGCATTGCTCCAATCCCCACATTAGAGGCATCATATTCTAGCTCAAAAGAGCCTTATCAAGCCTCTGTTTAAGAGTCTCCAAGGATCTTTGTTGTTTCTCCCTCAGTGGAACTTAACATATTTCATAACTAATTCATTTAGGGGTGAAGCAATGGTACTGAAATCTCTAATAAACCTCCTATAGAAGCTTACCAAGCTATGAAATCTCCTTACTTCTCCCATTTGGGGGATTGGCCAATCTTGGATGGCTTTAACCTTTTCTAGATCAACTTGGACCCCTCGTTTACTATTGACAAAGCCTAGAAAAAGGAATTGGTCCAAAAGAAGGTACATTTCTCTAAGTTAGCATATAATTTCTCAGCACTAAGCACCAAGAGAACTTCCCTTACATGTTCTATGTGCTCCTCTTAGGACTTGGAGTATATCAAGATGTCATCAAAATACACTACCACATGTTTCCGTATCAAGTCCTTTAGTACATGGTTCATGAATCTCATAAATGTATTTGGAGCATTGGTTAGCCTAAATGGCATGACTAACCACTCATATAATCTAAATTTAGTTTCGAAGGTTGTGTCTTCCACTTATCCCATTCTCTCATCCTAATCTGATGGTAGCTTGGCATAAGGTCAATCTTGGAGAAGATGAAGGTCCTCTAAGAGGTCATCTAATCTAGGTATAAGGTGCCAATACCTAATGGTGATCTGGTTGATGGCTCTAGAGACCATACATATTCTCCGACTATAATCCTTTTTAGGGACTAGAAGGACTAGCACAACATAAGGGCTAGGGCTTACCCATCTCTTGGCTAGGAGGTCCCTTACTTGTTTTTTTATCTTTTTTTTTTCCTCAAGGTTACTCCTATGGCTAGCTTGTTGTGAAGAGAGGCACCTAGGATTAGGTTCATTTGATGCTCTATCTCTTTCAAGGATGGTAATCTTATGGGCATTTCCTTAGGGAAAATGTTCTCAAATTCATTTAGTAGTGGTTGGATGACCTTAGGTAATGTGGAAGCCTTTTGGAGCAAAGTTTTTCTCCCTAAGAAAGATGAGGTAAATGGTCTTCCTAGCACTAAGGCTTGCTTTACCACCTTGGGTTCTACAAGTAAGATGCTAAGGTTAAGGGTTTTCTTATTTGGTCTCTTAGGTCTTTCCTCTTTAATTCCTTTTTATCTTCAGCCCTTTTTTTATCTCATCTGCACCTGGTCTTTACAGACCTCACTTGGGCTTAAAGGAACCAAAATTACTTTGTTGGAGTTAAATTGGAAGGAGTACCTATTAATGTGCCCATCATGATGGACATTTTGGTCATATTGCCATGGCCTTCCTAAGAGCACATGGCAAGCTTCCATTGGGATAACATCACAGATAACATTATCCTCATACCTTCCAATGGACAAAAGAAAGGAGAACCTGTTGGTTAATCAACAAGTCCCCTTTGTCACTAAACCATTGTAGCTTGTATGGCATAAGACTGGGGTGATTACTTGGCTATAACTTGGTTACTAGCCTAGTGCTAGCCATATTTGTCTAGCTACCCCCATTAATAATTAAGGAGAAAGTGTTCCCTTTAATTGAACATCTTGTATGGAATATTTCTCCCTTTGATTCTCCTTATCTTCCTTGACAACACTCCTTAACAACCTCCTAACCAATACTAGATCACCTTTAAGGCCATATTCTAAAGCTTTGCTCTTTGAAGAGGAGGAAGGTGAAATAGAGTCATTGTACTCTAGGGATGAATAATTACCATTGTCCTTAAGGACTATGACAATGATCTTTTTATTTAGGAACTAGGAAGCAATATACCTTTGAACCAGCACTTGAAGCACTTAACAGATGATTCTTTCCCTGAAGGTAACCTTAGGGTTTTTCCTTTGGACTCTTTGGAGTCTTTGGCTTTTCTTACCCTCCTTAGTTTCAAAAATAAAATCCCTTTTCTTGCTTGTCCAAGTGTCTTGTGTAGATGACTTATATGCATTATATTTTCCTTTACCTTTCCTATTTATTTGGGCTTCAACCTGGTCTTAGGCATTTTAATCTTGGGTAGCTCTATGGCCTTTGAGGTATCTCTACCCCTTGAAACTCTATTCCTATGGCTAACTTCATAATCTCTAACATTGAAACTATCCTTAGAGGGACTCATACTCTTATGTTCCATAGATATATGGGATCTATGCCTATGAATCCTAGGCCTTGGTGGTTTCCTAACCCTAGTGGTTTCTCTATCCTTATGATCCCTAGTTCTTTCTACTCTTGGTACATGGTAATTGGAGGGTGGTGTCCTCCTTTGTGAGTGTGGCCCATCCCTTAAGGATGGATGGCCTTTCCCTTTGTGGAGAGTGTCTTCTCCTTTTCCTATGACTTGTGTGTCCCCCAAAAGGTTAATATCGTTACTTGATGTCTCCTTCTCATGGTAGTTATCCCCATTCCTAGATCCACTACTTTCAATTATTCTTTGAATTTTTGGTTGTTTTTTTTATAATTTCTTTTTTTTAGGTGATCTAGTCTTTTCTCTATGGCCCTTATTTGGATTTAGAAAACCCTTTATAGTTTATTGGCCAATTATTCTATTTAGCTTCTAGGGGATAATTCATGGGTACTCATTCGTAAATAAGAAAATATCTCTCCACACCCGGATTTCTTACACTAAGAAATCAAATCATACAACTCCAAACACTTATTAAGAAACCTAGGTTCTAAGGCAATTAAACACACAAGGGTTAAGTAATTTACCTATTCCCTTGACCTTGGAAAAATAAGACAAAGCTTAGTCTAAACCAAATAATTCTAAAAGAAGCAAACAACACTTAACACCTCCTAATACTTCGTTCATTCACAAGCCACCACAAGTTAGGAATTAACCTTAGGTGAGCATCCTATACCAAGGTTTGAATGTCCCAAAGTCCATTTTACAAACAAATGGCAATGGAAAATTAAATTACACCAAAAAGAAATCCTACTACTAGGAACTAGGTTTTGCAACTCAAACAAACATAATTACAAAATTCAACCTAAAAATTAAAACTCCAAACTAAATGCTTAATGTTACAATTAGCCTTCACTTTAGTCTTGAAATTCGACTTTGCACTTAATTTTTCAATTTGGCCTTGAAGTCCAAGTTTCAAACCTTTTCTTCGAGTCCCTTGGTCAAATTTTCCCTATGCTTAGGCTTCTCCAAGTAACTATCAACTTAAGCACATATAAAAAGGACCCTTGTTGCAACTTTGTTAGTGCTAGAAAATTGCTTAAATTTCAATACTCCAAACCAAATGTTTATACTCTCCTCCCTCTAGCGTTTTCATCATGCAACCAGCCTTCTCACACCAATTCATTCACACAAAATAACATCCAAACCAATTTGAAATCAAGGAATAACTCACCTCAAAATTAGGTGCCTTAGTGCTTCTTAGGCGGTGAAAAAGTGCTTATAGAAGAGTATGTGATATGTGACAAAATTTAGAAAAAATTTAAAGGCAGGAAAGAAAAACTTAAGCAAAATAATAGTTCCTCAAATAAAATAAGAAAGAAACAATTATAGGCCAATAAAGGAGACTAACTAGAATTAAATATAGTAAGGAAGGTAGGCACACAAAATGGATTTCCTAGAAACCTTAAGAGTAGCATGCACATGCTCATACAAAAAGAGATGTTATTCAGCCAAGCTTGTATTGCATACACAAACTAAGTAATTAAACTAATATGTGTAGGACCTATGGACCTAATATGAGTCATGGATAATTAGCATACAACTCTTAAAAAACAAAGAAAATGACCTTGTATGAAAGCTTTTTTCTGTATGCTTTTATTTTGTTGTTTCTTCTTCTTATTTTCTTCTTTTTCTTTTCTACTTCACTTTTGTTTTCCTTCTTTTTGATTTTAATTTTCTCAAATTCTCTTTGTTAATATTTTGGCCCAAAGTCTAGAGAGTCAAAGTCCTCAAATGATCCTTGCATAGGCTCTTGTTTAAGGTCTTAAGTCCACAAGTTCATTCTAATGCATTTTTCACTCATCCTTGGCATAGGTATGGATTCTAAGTCAAGTGTCCTTGTCCAATTGTCACCAAGTCCAGCTCAGGTCATGAAGGTCCAGAGGAAGATTTAAGTGTCTTTTAATTTTTGCTTACAAATTAATTAAGCGTACACTTAATCCTCTTAGGCTTAATGACTTAGATCATGCATGATTCAAGCTTAATAGTATTATGTATGCACGCACATGATATGCACTCTTAAATTTTCTAGTGAAGGAGACAATACAAACACAGTAAAATCAAAACTTAATACATATAAAAGGATCAAAACATTCAGAATCATACCTAAACAATGACTGAAGGGACCAAGTCATACACAAGAACTCAAGAACACAAGATTTTGGCACCACGATGCACACATTTTAGTAATAACGAAATTAAGAATTCATTTCTATTCCTAATCAAACAAACAATGGCATTTCTAAAAATAAACAGATACGGATCTAACGCAACAAGAATCATAAAAAACAGATATCATTTTATTAACAAAAAATGAAAAAGAAAATAGAGAAGAATATGAAATTGGAAGGAGATTATGAATCGAAGCTAACCTCCATTGTTGGGTCTTTGATACCAGGTTGATGTAGGGATTAATGGTGGATCTGAACTGGTGCAGTGGTGGTTGAACAAAGGTGGAAGAAGACAAAGAAACTGTGAATCCTTTGCTTATGCTTGGGAGCGCCACCTATTATGAAGGATAAGCTCCTTTCTGCCACCATGGGAGCAACCATGGATGAGGAGGTTTCTCAACCCCAAGCTGGTTTTAGAGGGATATAAGAGAGAGTTTCCTCATATAATTTTTAAATAGAAATCATAAATGACTCAAAAATGATTAAAGTTACACATAAGGATGCCTTATATAGGTATAAGGTGGCACCTAAAGCTAGCTTGCATGGGGAAACTTCTCTAGCCGCATGGGACTTGGTTTTGGGCATAAAATGGATCCCAAAATGAGTCCCTCCTTGTTCCCTAAGGCACCCTAAAAATTGGGCTAGAACAAGCCCAAAAAGCTTAATAGAAAAATCTAGGGAAATAAGCTCGCTCCTATACATATCTTGCGCCTTTTACATGTAAAATACAAAAAGAATCCTAAGTCCTATTGTAAGATATATAGGCCCAATGGGAAGGTGGATTGGGCTTGTGAATGAGTCTCCTAGGGGTCCATGGATTGGGCATAAGAGTGAGTCTCTGGAGGCCCAAGAAGGTCTCCACTTCTGTGTGTAGTTTCTTGGTCCTAGCCCTAGTGATAGGCCCAATCGGCCTAAGGATCCTGCTTGGAGTAGGAGATTGCTCTGGTGTAGGTCCTTAGGTCTCTGAGGAGGCCTCTACATCATAAGCCTATGCTCCCCCCTTAAATGTATGTAGTCCCACCACTAATAACTAGTTGCTATAATGCTGCAAGTATTTTTTTGAATGAATATTAACAATGATAACCTTTTACCAAGTGGTCTATAACAAATATTTTTAAATCGAGGATAGAATATTCACCTTATAAGTAGGTCCAAAACCCCCTCTCCAAGCTTGTTTCTAAGATTAAAGTCATTTGTTGCATTTTTAAACTCTGAATAGCTAAAAGTGTATAGATTTGTATCAATTCCTAAAAGCTTTTCAAAATCACATTAAGGTTGCATGAATAAAGAATTGTTTTGCATGAATAAAGAATTATTTTGTTGAAGCTAGGGATGATGTCTATTTTCTACTTATTCAAGCTAAAAAACTTGCATTCTGGAATTCATTCAAAATGTTTTAGATTAATATTAGGAATCAAATAGCACAAATGCATGTACATGGTGTATTGGTTTATATATGGAGTATAATATTTTCATTATCCTAAACATAAATATGTTGAAGTGAAAAATTGTCTAGTGATTATCTAAAAACATAAATAGGCTATGAACCACTAGATGCAAAATATCTCTTTTGCAATAGATGTATTGCTTTTGCTTATAATTTATTAGAAAATATATACTACATATTATGTAGATTGACACTTATGTATATGTAAAAGAAAAATTAATAGTTAGAGAACCATATTATACAAAGTATTCAAATAATTTCTTTACCTTCATCATCTTTGTGGCATTTTCTTCTCTAAATGATATAGAAAATTATAAAAGTTAATAGAAAACTCACAACTCCAACTTTAGTACCCAATTCCAATGATTAGATCAATTTTATCCTTTGTATTACTTAGAGGTTTGTTATGGACTATAGATATGAAATCTATACAGCATAAGCACACTCTATCAAGAAAACAAATTTGAATAGAATATGTAAAGTTTAGTTCAATAAAATAGCACAATATTCATTTGATAATGACAAAAGATTATAGAATGTGTAAAATTTGAGAATAAATATCTAAATTTCCATTTAAAGTTTCACTTAGGGTAGCATTGATGGCTTGAATCAAGGGCCCTTGACTTGGTATGAAGCAAGTCCCTTTTCCAACCCAAAGGAGATGAATCTCAAGATAATTTTCTAACATTTCAAACGTAAATTGCTTTGGGATAGCTCTATAAGAAATATCCACAGCTTCCTTTTGTATGCCAAAATTGAAAACGGGTGATAGAGTGATCTTCTAATCACTTTAAGAGAAAGAGCTACACCACTCCAGTCCTTTCACCACCTACATTTTAGTGCAACCATTGGTAGATAAAAATGATAAAGAAGTCATAGGGGTTTTGTGGAAAAGTTCCTGGTTTAGTGGTGGATGATAAGTGACAAAGCAATGGCGAGACTAAAGTGTTGAAGCAAAAAAAATAAAATTGAGAGATTGAAGTTGAAGGACCAATGTTGCAGCATTATTCCTACAATGACGAGAACAAAGTAAAATAGAATGATGTGGCATGGAATGTTTTAAAAGACTTAGATCTACAACTTGGAAACTCCTCTTTGTAGAAAATGAAAATCCCTTAATATATAAAAATCAAGAAACCTTGGTAGAAAATAAATAAACACCTTAAAGATAAAAAAAATATATAAAAGCATTCTTTAATCTTGTGAGCTTAATGTTTGAGTCTACATTGAAGCAAGAAAACACCGAGTTCCTAGCTGAGGCACTTGTCTGGGGCAATAAGGTGAAACAACTCATTATCGACACTTCCAAGCATGTGGTCGAAGTTGGGATGCTTGTAGATATGTTCTTCAAATCCTGGAAGGGGTGACACCAGCGCCAGCAATGATGCACTACATGATGCAGAGGATGGATTAGACATGATCATCGACACGACGAGTCCAATTTTTTTGCCTTTGTAGAAGGCAGTGCAGAGGGGGATGGAGTAGAATGGGTAAGAAATAATGTTAGAGTGTATGAAGGAGAACTCGAGGTTGTTGCACATTTCGAGGACAAGTGGTCAGGAGAGAAGGTGATCTGAGCCTATGGAGAAGAAAACAATGAGAATGATAAAAGCAGCGAAAGTTGACCCAAAGGTAATGGAGAAAGATAAAAATCAAGGAATTTCAGGACTTCAAAAGGAAAAAAGGGGAAGTTTCTACCTTGGTTATGTATTTAACTAACTTAGAAAATGATTTTTAAATCAATTATGATATTAAACAAAGTAAAAGCTATTTTTATATCGGTTACTAATAACTGGTTTAGTAAATTGTATTTAAAATTTTGAAATTGCCCCATTTTTTTACACTGGTTTTTTAATAATCGAGATAGGAATTTGTTATAAAATTTCTTTTTTTTACTAGTGTGGTAACCACAATAAGAAGGTTGCTTAAGTCATAGAGGTTCTTAAAAGTAATTTATTTTGTCACTAATTTCCTTTTTTTTCAAGAGTAAAATTTTTATATTTTGATCCCATTAAAAATTATATATGATTTTTAAAGTAATTATTATAAAAATAATAATATATAATTAATGGTAATCAATGGATAATGGTATACTTCTAATATTATAGGTATATTTTAATTAAATTCTATGTATAAATCTAACATTTATGTCATACATTCATTAATTGAAACATTTCATTAGGAGAGAGAGCATGTAATAGCGCTTCCTGATCACTTATAATATCATGATAAATTAAAATGCATGGATTTCTTCCTTTTGGTTTCCAACTATCAATTAAAGAACTTGTTCAACCATTTGATATAATCAAACAATATATTCTTAGTAAGAATATTATGTGAAAACTTAACACTACTCCTAAGTCTGAGATTTGTGCATACTTAGAAGGAGATAGGTCCTTTTATGGTAATCAGAAGGTACGTAACCTTTTGTGGTGAAGCCATAAGTTCTCAAATAAATCCATCTATGGGGAAGCCATAGGTCTTCAAATTTATGATGGTGGCGACCATCCAAAATGAGCTCATATCCAAGATCAAAAGGTGGAGTAGAAGACAAGTGGAAGATATTGTTTGACTAAATTGTTAACATTATGCCTTAAATGAAATTGTCACTTAGAAAGTGACTAGAGAATAAAAATGATTATGATTAAGGTACAACATGAATAAGATTCAAACAATTTCTATGTTATGATGAAAAAGTGATATAAAGAACGAATGAGATTTATGTCCAAGACATTTTATATGAAAAAATGATTCATAGTATGTATGAATTGCATGCTCTATGAGAGTGAATTTTTTCTATTATTAAAAAGAATCCACTGTAGATAAGTATAATTTTAAAAAGAAATAATATAACTTGTATGTTTGTCACCTTTTTTAATAAACTTAAGTGGTTGGGTTAGAAATGATGACACTAACTTTATGGTAAACACCTACTGATAAATTATTATTTGTCACCCTTACCTCCCATTTCTTTCCCAGAGTCCGATCATTCTCTTCGCGGTACGCGATCTATGTGAAATGAGTAATACAAATAAGAGATGAATGGTCATGGAATGGAATGCTAGAAGAACTATAAAGAACCTTATTTTGTTTTGTCCAACTTTATACCTTTTGCTCTGGATGACTATAACTTGTGAATGACATTGAAGTCTTTATTTTACTTTAAGGACTCACTAGGAGCCTTTAACTTATTCTTGTCTGTGTGTGGTATTACCTATACAATTAATCATGTAAATATTATTGCGGAAATGAATCTATAGTGAGACAAGTAAATGAATGTGAGTTTTCAAAATAAACGTGAGTGGTGATGTCTTAACATTCATTATTTACTATGTTGATTACTGTGACGAGGCTCGCATATTTAACAAATGTTTTAAAAAAATTATTTCATATTTCCATTATAATAATTTTATAAATGGATTTCACATCATGAAGTAACAAACTAATAGTGAATCTGCAATACGATACTCTATAAGCTCATTTTGAATGACCTTGACCTTTTCTTAATTAACTTGGATCTCTTGTTTGCCTATGATAAACCATGGGAAGGCTGGATGGTCCAAGAAAAGGCAACATTTTTCTAGATTGAAAAATAACTTTTCTTCCCTTAAGACAAGAGCATTTGGCTTACCTGCCCATATGCTCTTCTTGAGTTTTTAAATATACTAGGATACAATCAAAGTATACTACAACACATTTTCCTATGAGATTTTTTAGCACATGGTTATGAGTGTCTTGAACATGTTTGGAGCATGGTTAGCCCAAAGGCATGGCTAACCATTCATATAACCTAAACTTAAATTTTAAGGTTGTCTTCCACTCATCCCCCTTCCTCATTCTAATTTGGTGGTAGCCAAATTCAAAGTGTATCTTAGAAACAAGAGTTGACTCATGGAGGTTTCCAGTAAGTCATCTAATCTAGGTATAGGGTATCTATACCTAATGAGATATGGTCCTACAATCTACAAACATCCTCCAACATCCATTCTTCTTAGTGACTAGCAGGATAGGTATGTCCTATGGGATGATGTTTTCCCTTACCCACCCCATAGCTAGAAGTTCTTGTACTTGCTTTTGAATTTCTTTGGTCACTTCAGGTTTACTCCTATTGGTTGGCCTATTATGTAAAGAGTAACCTAGGATTTGATCTATTTGGTGCTCAATGTTTTAAGAGAGGAAGCCCTACTGGCATCTCTTTTGGGAAGATATTCTTAAATTCTTCCAAAAGTGGTAGGATAAGCCTAAGGATGGATTCTGTCTCTTGGAGAAAGACTTTCTCTTTAGGTCAGGGTAGAGATATCCTCTTTAGGACCCTTATACTTTTTCCCATTACTTTCTTCCCTATTTTCCTTCCCCTTCTTCCTCATATGCACCTGGTCCTTACAGATCTCAATAGGGCTTAGGGGAACCAAAGTTATCTTTTTGGAATTAAAAAGAAAGGAATACTTATTAGTATACCCATCATGATCGACATTCCTATCATATTCCCATGGTTTTTTCAATAGCACATGGTTGGCCTCCATGGTGACAAAATCATTGGTGATATTATCCTCATACCTTGCAATGATAAAGGTGATGACTACTTATCGATAAGCAAACAAATCTCCTTTGTCACTAAGCCACTGAAGTTTATATGGCTTAGGATGAGATGTGGTTACTAATCCTAATTTGGTGAATAACCTTGTGCTAGCCACATTGGTGCAGTTATCACCATATATAATTAGGGGGGCATGCATTTCCCTTGATATAACACCTAGTGTGGAGGATGTTCTCTCTTTGAGGTCTCTCTTTCCCCCTTGGCCATACTATCTGGTAACCTCTTAACAACTAGGTCATCCTCAAGTGCATATTCTAGGGCTTAATCCTCAAAGGGAAGGAAGTGGAACTAGAGTTAGTGGACTCTAGTGTAGAGTAATCTTCATTGCTTCTAAGGACCATGATTTTCTTATTAGGGAATTGGGAGGAAATATGGCCACTCCCTAAACGCTTAAAATAATTGATAGAAGACTTTTTTCCTGGGGGAAAGCTAGGGGCTTTCTTCTTGAACTCCTTGGAGTTCTTGGCATCTTTGGATTCCTTAGGCTTAAGGCTAGAGTTCTTCCTATCTTTCAATGTGTCTTGCATAAATGTTTTGAAAGAAGTGAATTCACCCTTACCCTTCCTAGCAAGTTGGGATTCTGCCAAAGGGCTTGATGGTAAAAGGTCATCAAGGCTCAAATAATGGTGGATTTCTACTATATGATGTCCACGATGGATGAAGGTGACTTCCTAAACAATATGGGGATACAACAATTGGAGAAAAAGGTGGAGAATGGATTGGTGGAAATTGCTTCACTAGGGAGGCACCATCATGCTTGGATAAGCCTCAAGCGTTCACCATATGGGATGAGCCAAGAATAAGGAAGGAACCTTGCTCTCTTTCCATGAAAGAAGGGGAGGGAGAAGAGAAAATTTGATCTCGAATGCTCACAAAATCTAAATATGATTCATAAAGTGAAAATGCTACACATGATGCCTTTATATAGGCATTTTAGGGGCTTGAGGAAGGAAAGAACTTGGGCAGATTGGGAGAAGGAATTTGGGCTTAAGTTCGAGCCCAATAGAAGTCTCCACTTCCACCTTTGATAAAGACCCAAAATTGGGCAGAAGCAGGCCTAAGGAGCTAGCAAAATAGTAAAGAGAAATTGGGCCCAAGCCTATACAAATTGGGCACACTAAATCCTAGCATACAAAAAATAATCTAAAGTCCTATTCTAAGATCTAGAGTGCCATGAGGGAGGTGAAGGCATGAGGAGGTTGTATGTTTAGTAAGGCTTACACCTCCTTGTGTAGCTCCTTGTCTCTTGCCCTATTGATGGGTCCAATGGGCCTAACAAGATGTAAGTTTAATGATCCTAAAATACCCTTAAGTTCAATTACTTTACAATTTTGTCAATTAGGAGTGGTACAATCACCTCCCCCTAACTAACTTACATACTAACAAGGTTAGATATGTCTTATTAGTAGATTAAGCATAACAAGGTAACAAAATTATGAGAAATAGATAACTATTTATCAAATACAAGGGAAACAGGATTCAAGAAATTTATATTAAAAGGTTTTCCAAAGCCCTATGAATTAAGGATTAGTTAAATATCGTCAAAATATTCATAATAAGTACTAAAAGAATAGAAAAATAAGCTACTAGCAATCCAACTGTTGTTCTAAGTCTACACCGTTGGGGGATCTCCTTTCACCAACATCTTATAGGAGGATGTTAGAAGGGATAACTAGGAAAGGACTGGCTAGAAATGATGGATAAGGGAAAGGTAGGGTTATGCCGAAAATATAGATGGGTGTGCTTTTTGTGGAGAGGGTTTCTGTAGTGGGAGAGCTAAGTCTGAATAATGTGGCAGAAGTTCCTTTTTATAGATGTCGATTAGGGCTTTTAGTGTCACAGACCTTGACCTAGCCATCATGTGGCTGTTGCTGCTGCTCTGCATCTTCCATGTTGATGTAAGGCTGATTGGGATGCTTCTTGCATCATTAGGGATGACATGGCATATACTGCTGATGCTTCAAATTTCGACATGGTCATGCTACTTCATTTTGGCATAGACATGTACCTTCATCATAGCATAGATGTGCAATGCAGCTGGCATGACCATTCACCATTATGTGAGCATGGTCATTCCTAGTTCGCATGGTCGCGTGCAATCCGCCAAGGGCGTTTCTATCCTTTTATACTTCTTTGTCTTTTTCTGCCCTTTTTCTCTCTTTTTGGGCCCAAACATACCCAACCTAGTGAATTATGCTAAATTATGGAATAATTATGCCTAAAATTTCACAAATAAAATTACAAAATACCAGCTTATCATAATTGTCAAATTTAAACATTGCTTGTCTTTAAGAAATAAACCAAGGAATGAGAATGTAGCAAGTATAAAATCCAAAAAATCTCATTTCTTGTATGATGCAATAATATTAACATTTTACTATCATAGGAATAGTTGGTAATAATCTAATTAGATTGTTTAAGACCCAAAAGATCAAGACCCACAACTAGAGATGATCGCTGTACTCAATATCTCTCCTATGTGTAAGGTAATCTCTATTCATTTTATCCCTTATGACTATACACTGCCATAGGCTTGTTATAAATATCAAATCTCCACTAAAAGTTAATGCATACATATGAATTAAAAGGCCTTTCTTATAGTTGAAATGTCACTAAGGAAAAATTAATTGGTGAGGTAAACAAAGGGAAGGAAATACAATGGACTTTTATTTGTTATTTTTCTACAACAACGCTTAAACCTTTAGACTTCTAGGCTATTTTACTTGGATTTTTTATAATTTTACATTTTCTTTTTGTAAGTTATTCTGCTTTCCTTTTTCTTTTTCTCTCTTTATTTTTGTTTTGCTCTTTTCCCTTTTATGATCACATTTTTCCTCCCCAACTATTTATTTTATGTTACTTTTGTCTAAGGGTACTTGAAATCACACAAATACAATTAGGGTACCAAGGAAAAAAAATTCTTCATCCAAGCTCAAAAGGGGACATTAAGTGATAGTCAAAATTCGTGTCCATTCATCAAAACCTATTGTTTCCTTTATATTTTTTCTATACATCCTATTACTAATATAAGTCTTAATGAGGTTTCAAAGCAAGTTCTAGAGTGTACAAGTTAGAAGGGAATCACTCAACAAAGAGAGAGAGAGGTTAGGTGTAACCTCATTCTGGTTCAATCCTTCCGCCAAGGTTACTTTAGTGTAAAACAAGATGACATAAATCATTGTTAATTATCAATTATTTACATCAAGGGTTCCTATGTCTATTTTAGATTCAATTAACATCTATTACAAACAAAGATTTTTGAGCAATGCCTCCAGCATGTTTCCTGTTGGATGTCGACGGTTGAGTATAAAAGTCCTCTTACTTTTTAGGTCCACCTTTCTCATGGTAGCACACAACTTAATAGAAGAAAATATTATTATCTCAAAATGAAAATGAATATCATTAAAGAAATGTATCAATCTTCAAATTTATTCCTAAATCTAATGAAGGGAAAAATAATGTCCTAACCAAAAGGAGAAAGGATATATTGTCCTAGATATTGGAGCAGCTGGCATCCTACTCGAATCTATAGTAACTAAAGAATGAGATCAAATCGTCCCTCTATATGTTGGAGTTGTTAATGAATGAGTCTTTCCACCTTGATCCATTGATTTATTCTAGCATCGGGCTACCATTGTTGAGGTTCTACCCTTACAACTAAATGATTGGGGCTCTTCTTTAGTCATATTCCAGCAGACCCATACATGACCATGCCTGATTCCCAAGAAAGATGGGTTTATTAATTTATATTGCATTAGGATGAAGGACATCATGGAAGTGGTAGAGGGTTATGATGTAAGACCTAATGCTGAACATCCCTTACTTCCATCCTTTAGAGGCTGCCTAATGTGCATGCAAGACATGATAAAGAATCATCCTGCATCAATGTGATGTCCATGAATTGCTGCCTAGAGGACCAAGAGATGGATCTTAGTAATGTATCTTGTGCCATCCTATATTACAAATAGGTTGACCAAAAAGCAAGGGTGCAGGATGTGTTATACAAGGTCACGAATGGTAGTGTTTGGAGTGAAATTAGGGCCAAAGGTGTCTTCCCTAGAGATTTTCGACCAAAAAGGCCCCTCTCATAATTCATTGGGGATCTTCTTGAAGGCAATTTGTGAAGAAGAGATCTTCCATATCTACTGGAAGACAAATTTTGATGAAGACTTCCACTAAGTAAAAGTATAACTAAGTCTTAGATTATATGTATGCATTGATAGCTCTCATATTTTGATCAAGCTCTCTAAAATGTTTTTTTGGAAGACAACTTTAATAATATTTTGAAGTGAAAGGTTTCAAGGATAAAATCATATTTTTAAAGAATACATAAAGTTTACATTTTTTGAACTATGAAAACTTTTTTTTGTAACACATACATGAAGTAACCAAAAGATCATAAGAGTTAACCAAATCTTTGTATCGATTTAATCATACATAATTAGAAAGTTAACCAAATTTTACACATAGTTAAGAAAAATTTTCTATTGAGTTAACCATATGATGTAATCGATTACCACATGTACTAATCAATTACCTATTAAAGCCTTAAAAACTATCAAAATACTAGTTTAGTTGATTACCAAAGAATTTTAGAGGTGAAATAATTGATTAAAAGTGGATGTAATCACTTACCAATGCATTCTAGAGTTATAATAATTGATTACCAACAAAATTAATCGATTACAAGAGTTATAAAATGGTTTAGTAAGTGATTATCAATGATAGTAACTGATTACCAAGCATAAGGTTTGAAAGCTTCTAAATGTTTCTCAATTATAATGGTTTAAAACTAATCCATTTAAAGCTATCTTCTAAGTTTCCATACAAATACTTGTTTCTAACCCATTTTTCATAAGAGAATAAAAGAAAATAAAAGAAAAGGAAAGAAAATAAGAAAGAACAATAAGTGAAAGAATATTTTAGAATTTGCTTTGTGAGAGCTTTGATTCAATGTTGTGAAAGTTTTGTCACTGCTTGGGATTTTTCATTTCTTAGGATTGTTCAGTGTATCGAGCTTCAAGGGTGTAGGTTTTGATCCTCTACTCTTCTCAATCTTGGTTGTTGGTTCTTCAGAGAAAGGATTCTTTCTTAAAGGTGGTTATGTGTATGCAAAAAGTGTGTTCTTTTCATGGTTATTAATGCTTCAAGTGGGGGACCTTGAAGTGGTTATTTGTTCGAGGATTGTGTAATCTCTGTGAATAGTAAAGAAAATCACAACGGGTTCTTGGGGGTTGGATGTAGCTCTCTGTGGTTGAGAGTGAACCATGATAAATTCTTGAGTAATCTTCTTCTCCCTACACTTTTTCATTTCAACACCTATTATATGTTCTACATTACCTTTAGCTCTTGATCAATCTTTGTGGCTTAAATATGATTTTCTTGAATTGATCATCAAAATTACATTAACATTGTGTAATTCATAAATCATATCCAAGAAAGTGTGTTCTTTTCATGGTTATTAATGCTTCAAGTGGGGGACCTTGAAGTGGTTATTTGTTCAAGGATTGTGTAATCTCTATGAATAGTAAAGAAAATCACAACGGGTTCTTGGGGGTTGGATGTAGCTCTCTTTGGCTGAGAGTGAACCATGATAAATTCTTGAGTGATCTTCTTCTCCCCACACTTTTTCATTTCAACACCTATTATATGTTCTACATTACCTTTAGCTCTTGATCAATCTTTGTGGCTTAAATATGATTTTCTTGAATTGATCATCAAAATTATATTAACATTGTGTAATTCATAAATCATATTCAAGATTCTTGGGTGGCTAGTGTTTATGGGCTTACTATTTTTCAATTGGTTGGTGAAGATTGGAGAAAAATCTATCAAACCTAATTCAACCCCCTCTCAGGTGTGTAGCCATTTGATTAACAATTGTCTTTAAGAGCAGTTATGAGGAAAAGAATGATTTCTTAGTGATCCATCTTTAGTTGATGGTGCATCCATCAATAGGCAATCTATCTTTAATGGAGAACATTACCCATATTGGAAAGAAAGAATGAACATTTTCATATAATAAATAGATTCTAGATCGTGGGATATTGTAAAGAATGGCACATATGTGCCAACACAAACTATTGATGGTATTAAGATTGAAAAGATTAGAAGTGACTAAAGTGAGGTAGATAAGAAAAAGATTCAATATAACCTCAAAGCCAAAAATATCGTTACCTTAGCACTTAGTTATGATGAATTCTTTAGAGTCTCCAAATGTAAAACAACTAAAGAAATATGGGATACCCTTAAAGTCACATGGGGGAACTAATGAAGTTAAAAGATCCAAAGTGAATGCATTAACTACATATAAGCTTGTTCATATGAAACCAAATGAATATATTCATTATGTATCAATGTTTTTTAGTTGTATTAACAATAGTCTTGCTTCCCTTGACAAAATTATTCCGAATGAAGAACTAATTAACAAAGTTTTGAGATGTCTTAGTAGGCCAGAGTAGCCCAAGGTGATAATAATTGTTGCAAAAACTAAAGATCTCAAGAAAATGCCATTAACTGCTCTATCTGACAAGTTGCAAGAACATGAGCTTGAGCTAAATGGACTAGTTGAAGATGAGGAAGTTTATAAGAATAAGGGAATAGCTCATAAAGATACTTCTAAGATGAGAACACACAAAGAAGATGATAGTGATAATTTTGCACAAATTTATTTAGATGATGATGATGATGTAGGTCTCTTGGTGAAACAGTTTAGTAATTTTCTTAGGAAAGGAACATCAAAGAGACAACCCTCTTGGCAAAAGAATGCAACAAAGAAGTCTAAAAAATTTTCATAAAAATGATTACTTGTTATGAATATAGAAAAGTTGGTCACATGAAGGTGGACTATCCTTTTCTCCTAGAGAAAAATGAGAGAAAGGTCAAAAAGGAAAAGAAAAGAAGGGTATACATAACATAGGATAACAATAATGATAGTTCTACCCCATGCTCTAGAAGAGAAAAATAAAAAGAAAACTTACATCTCATGAAAAGTTATCATAGTTATAAATAAGAGGTAAGTGATTTTGAGACTAATTCTAGATTTACCTATGATGAATTACAAAATCCTTTTGAAAAATTATTTCAAGAAACTACAAGACTTGCAAGGCTTACAAAACAACAAAAAACATCTATCTTCTTTAGAAAGAAAGAAAGATTTATTGCAAAATCAATTTGATGAATTGAAACTTAAATATCATTCCCTTGATTCATTAAATGATGAAGAAAGATGTGAAAATTGCTTGGTTCTAGAATTAAAAGTAAAAGAGTTGAATCAAACAATTGTTAAATTTAATATAGGAAGAAATAATCTAGAAGATATACTAAGAAGACAATGAAACATGCATGATAAAATTGGACTTGGTTACACTTGTAACAATCATCCTAAGCCTAATAATAACTCCTTTGTATCTTATATTGCATCTACCAAACCATATCTCAAATTCCTTTATTGTACTAAAGTAGGACATACTACATCTACTTGCTATATTAGGAAGTATGGTGTTCCAAATTGTAGATATGTATGGGTTTCAAAAGGAATTTCCTTTTTGACTAACCCAAAAGGACCTAATGTAATTTGGGTACCTAAAGATCACATCTAAACTATTTTGTAGGAACGTTTAAAGGTCGAGAATTCAAATTGATACTTGGATAGTGGATGCTCAAAACACATGACAGGAGATAAGTCAAATTTTACTCACCTTTCACCAAAGTCAAGTGGCTGTTTTATTTTTGGTAACAACAACAAAGGTAGAATTCTTGGCATAGGAAAGGTTGGTAAGACTTCTAACACCAATATTGAAAATGTACTGTATGTTAATGGCCTTAAGCATAACCTCCTTAGTATTAGTCAACTTTATGCTAAAGGATTTAAATTTTTCTTTGATTCTACATGCTATATGATAGTTAATAAAAGTAATGATAAGATAAAATTGGTAGGAAATATGATTAATAACATCTATATGCTAAATTTAGATTCAATAAACGCATGTGATACACACACTTAGATTATTTGAATAAATTGAGAATAAAAGATTTAGTTTTTAGTTTACCTAATATCAAATTTAATAAAGATAAGTTGTGTGATACATGTCGAAGATGAAAGAAAGTAAGAACCTCCTTTAAACCAAATAATATTGTTTCTACTACTAGACATAAGAAATTATTGTACATGGACTTATTTGGTCCTTCTAAAACTATGAGGTTTGGTGGAAATTATTATGCACTTGTGATTATTGATGACTACTCTAGATATACTTGGATGTTGTTTATTGTAAACAACAGTGATGCATTTTCTATTTTTAAAAGATTAGCTAAAGTGATACAAAATGAAAGAATTTGAAAATAATTACTATTAGGAGTGATCATGGTGGTGAATTTTAAAATTATGCATTTAAATGATTTTTTTATGAACATGGTATTTAATATATGTTTTTAGAACCAAGAACACCACAAAAGAGTGGTGTTTTTGAAAATAAAAATAGGTCTTATGAAGAATTAGCTAGAACAATGTTAAATGAAACTAACTTGTGTAAGTATTTTTGGGCTAATATTGTTAATATTGCTTGTTATGTCTTTAATATAGTTCTAATTAGACCTATATTGAAGAAAACTCCATATGAACTTTATAAGGGGAGGAAACCTAACATATCTTATTTACATTCCTTTCGATGTAAATGCTTTATGTTGAATAATGGTAAGGATGATCTAGGTAAGTTTGATGCTAAATCTGATGTAGGCATCTTCCTAGGATATTCTTTCTCTAGTAAAGCATCTAAAGTATATAATAAAAAAATTATGACTATTGGAAAGTCCATTCATGTTGTATTTGATGAAACTAACCCCTCAAAAGTGGAAAAAAGATATTTTTGATGATGATACAGGAATTTTATCAAATATCTATGTGGAAGGAGTAAATTCTGATCTTAACAATGGAGAGGAAGAATCAAATGACACCTCTCAACATTTAGATCTTCCAAAGAAATGGAAAATGCACTAATATCATCCAATTGAAAAATTTATTGGTGACATATCAAAGGGCGTTTATACTAGACATTCTTTATCTAATCGATGTAATCATTAGCACTTTTTCCAAAAATTGAACCCAAGACTATAAATGAGGCTATGGATGATGAATTTTTGACATTGGCTATGCAAGAGGAACTTAAACAATTGAAAGAAAGCAAGTTTGGAAATTAGTAGCTAAGCCTTTACATAAGAAAATATAGGAATTAAGTGGGTCTTTAAAAACAAACTGGATGAAGATGGAATTATCATAAGAAATAAAACTAGATTAGTGGCTAAAGGATATAATCAAGAAGAAGGCATTGATTTTGATGAAACCTATATACCGGTTGCTAGGCTAGAAGTTATTAGATTATTATTGTCATATGTATGCATAGTGAATTTCAAACCATATCAAATGAATATTAAAAGTGCTTTTCTTAATGGTTATATACAAGAAGAGGTATATGCTGATCAACCTCTAGGTTTTGAAAAATTTGAATATCCAAACCATGTCTATAAGCTTAAAATGACATATATGGACTTAAACAAGCTCCTAGATCTTGGTATAAAGGATTAAGTAAATTTCTTTTAGAAAAGAGATTAAGTAAATTTCTTCTAGAAAAGGGATTTAAAGAAAAACTAGGACACTTTAGTTGTGCAAGTTTATGTTGATGATATTATATTTGGATCTACTAATGAATCATTATGTAGAGAACTTTCTAATAGTATGCAAATCCAGTTTCAGATATCAATGATGGGAGAGTTAAATTTCTTCCTTAGATTGTAAATTAGACAAATGAATAATGGAATCTTCATAAGTTAAATCAAGTATCGAAAAGAACTTCTTAAGAGGTTTGTCGTGGACAATCTCAAGGAAGAAACTACTCCAATGGGTATAGCAACTTATCTTGACAAAGATGAGGGAGATAACCCTATTGAACTCACTAAATATAGAGGAATGATTGGTTCATTATTATATTTGACAGCTAGTAGGCTTGATATTATGTTCAGTGTATGCTTATTTGCTAGATATCAAGAAAATTCTAAAGAATCACACCTTATTTCTATAAAAAGAATCATGAAATATCTTGAACATACAATTGATGCTGGATTATGGTATCCTAAAGGTAGTACATGCTATCTAATAGGTTATACAAATTCTTATCTTGCTAGTTGTAAGTTAGATAGGAAGAGTACTAGTGGTACATGCCACTTAGTAGGAAATGCATTAGTTTCTTGGACTTGTAAGAAACAAGCTTGTGTTGCATTATTCACTACTAAAGCTGAATATATTGCAACTTGAAGTTGTTGTGCTCAAATTTTGTGGCTCAAACAACAACTCTTAGATTGTGGGATAGAGTTAAATAACATTCCTATAATATGTGATAATACTAGTGCTATAAATTTATTTAAGAATCCTATTTTGGATTCTAGAATTAAGTATATTGGCATTAGACATCATTTTCTTAGAGATCATGTGAAAAGAGGTGATTGTGTACTTGAATTTATTGAATAAAATAAGCAACTAGTTGATATCTTTACTAAACCTTTACCAAGTAAAATATTTTTCAATCTAAGAAGAGAACTAGGTATTTTACATGAATCTAGTGTTGCATGAAGTCTAAAATGACCTATATAACTTGAATAAATTGATAGTATGCTTAATTCTTTTTGTTTATGAAAAATTGATTTCCATACCTACTAGAATAAAGTTTTAGACTACACTTTTTTCATTGGTTTTGTTGAATACTGTTGCATTGTAATTGATTAATTGGTTTTATAATTGATTAATTGGCACCAAATTTTGTGGAGTTTCTCAACAGACTCAGGTGATAATGAATTACTTCTTGATTGTAATCGATCGTTCAGTCATTCTATGGATATTTCTTCTTAACATATGTTTTTCATGGATATTGATCTATGCATGCATTCTATTGTTAATACATTCCTTGTTTCCTTATACTCACAGTTAGCTTTATATGTCTATTCTTTAACCCATGTCACTTGTTTTTTTTTTCTATTTAACTATTTTTGATCATGCCAAAAGGGGGAGAATAGGCATATCATATTCAAGGGGAGTTTAGGGAGAATATAGGTAGATCTTTTCAAGAAGCTATCAAATAAAAGTGTTATTCCCTAGTAATATATGTTGAATTGAAGCATTCATTGAGTGGGAGATATGCATTAAAGCAAGGTTCATAGTAGTGAAGAATTTTCCTTTACAATGGTGTTTGTCATTACAAAAAGGGGCAGATTGTAAGAAGAGATCTTTCATATCTACTGGAAAATGGATTTTGGTGAAGACTTCCACCAAGTAATAGTATAACTAAGTCTTATATTTATATGTATGCATTAATAGCTCTTACATTTTGATCAAGTTTTGTAAAATGTTGTTTGAAAGAAAAACTTAATGATATTTTCAAGTGAAAGGTTTCAAGGTTCAAATCATGTTTGGAAAGGATACGTAAACTTTAAATGTTTTGAACTATGAAACTTTATTTTGTAACACATACATGAAGTAACCAAAATATCATAAGAGTTAACCAAATCTTTGTATTGAGTTAACCATAGGTCGTTACGAAGTTAACCAAATGTTACATAGAGTTAACCAAAATTTTGTATTGAGTTAACCATCTGATGCAATCGGTTACCAAACGTAGCATTCGATTACAAAAGTGTTCTCGAGCATTGAAAACTTGCAAAGTAATGGTTTAATTGATTATCAACTAATATAATGATTAGCAAAGTATTCTGGAGGTGAAATAATCAATTAAAAGTTTATGTAATTGATTACTAATGCATTCTGAAGTTATTGTAATTGATTACCAATGAAATTAATCAATTACAAGAGTTACATAATGCTTTTAGTAATTGATTATTAATTATAGTAATTGATTAACAAGCTTAAGGTTTGAAAGTGAGGTACTATAGCACCAAAGTCTTTTTGAGGATACATCTTTTGTATTTAAGCGTTGATTGAAAATAATGAAATAAATCCCTTTGTGTTTCCTTCCCTTATTTACCCCACCTGAAAAATTTTCCCATGGTTGCATTTCAATTATTAAAGATCTTTTGATTCTTGTGTATGCATTGGCTTCTAGTGAAGCTTTAAGGTTTATAGGCCAGTCTATGACTGTGTATAGTCTTAAAGGATAGATTGAAAAGAAACTACCCTACACACATGAGTTAAAGTGAGCAAAAGTGATCAACTCTAGATGTAGAACTTGATCCTAGGGGTCTTAAAGAGTCCAATTGGATTATTCATGATTGTTCTCATGTTGGTAAAATGTAATATTATTCTTTGCATGCTGAACTTGAGATTTTTGGATTCTATACTTGCTGCACTCCCATTCCTTGGGTTATTTCTTGGGGACAAGTAATGATTAAGTTTGAGTATGTGATAAATTGTCATTTTGTCACTTTATCTACGATTTTTAGGCATAATTACTGCAAGATTAAACATAAATTCACTTGTAATTATACCTAATATCCTATTTTCTTTTAGGAATGGTCAAGCAAGTAGAGAATCTAAAAATAAACAAATTTTAAGTCAAAAAAAGGCAAAAAGGGGTATGAAATAACAAGGGAGAAAAAAGGTGAAAAATACCCCTCAGCAGACTAGCATAGTCTTGCCAACATGAGGCTACACGACCATGCCAACGTGAAGCCAACATTTGACATAACTAGAAACAATGACACATTAGCCTTAATGACATAGGAGGCATCTTAGTCATCGCTAATGATGCAGGAGGCGTCCTAATCTACCATGTAATGTTGCAAAAACCTAAAACAACCATGACGATTGTAAAGAAATTGGAGCAAGCCTAGTCTTCAATGTTGGAAATGCTATGATCTACACCTATGAAAGGACAGCTCTACCAAACTTCTTAACATACTTCAAAACACCAACACCTACCCCTTAGAGAGCTTAGTCCTCTTCTCAGAAGACCCACACCCCCCTTTGGGCATAACTTTATCTTTCCCCATCTCTCATTTCTAACATCTCCATTTTTAGTTCTTCCTTCGATATCTTCTTGTGGGATCTTGGTGGGATTAATCCTTGTTAATGCAAACATAGAGCATTTTATAGCTTTGTTGGAAGTATTGGTTTTGTATTTTTTCTATATATTTTTTGTTATGGATATTTGTGGGTTGTCTGTTTTCATTATGAATAACTAAATTTTCCCTTTGTGAGGATTTGGGAAACTTTGAGATATGTATTGTGTGAACCCCTATTTTTTATTTTTATAAAATGATATCTTCATTACAATTATGTTATTTTATTATGCCTCATTCAGTGATAGAAACTATAGAATTATATTAATCAATAAGTTGGTTGGATGGAGGTGATCGTACCATGCCTAATTAATAGAACTATAGGATAACTGAATCTAAGGGTCTTAGACGACAAATCAGGAACCTAGGTTTCTAACTGGCTAATTTCTTGAAAAAACACGTAGTTAACGACATCTTAAACATCATGACTTCTATTTATCTATCTTGTTAGATCAATGAGGGTAATAATTACAAGGGAGATTACTACTGTTGTTGGATCAATGAGGAGTAGTAGAATAAGTGTAGGTAATTAGAAATTGAATAAAGGGGAAACTAGGGGCAAAAACAAGTAAAGTCATAAGGGGGGCCAAAGCCCTATAATCTTTCCATAACTTGCATCACTTCTTTTATTTATCACATAATAGATTTCTATCTCTTTTTCTATTTACTATTTTAAACTAGTCTCATAAAATAACCTTTCATTTGATGAGCTTAAAATTAGAATTTAGATTTCATGCTTAGATTGCTAGAGTGGTGTTTGTGGGATTGATACTAAGGATCTAAAATACTCTTTTTCTATAGTGGTGGGTATACTTGCTTCTAGGTAAAACTTGGCAAGTGTTTTACACTCACATTTTTCACACAAACTATTCTGTAGAAAGGCACTTAGGATTAAATGTATTTGGTGCTAAATGCCCCTAAAGGAAGGAAGCCCTATTAGCATCTTCTTAGGAAAGATGTCCAAAATTCTTCTATTAGTGGTTGGATGACCCTAGGGATGTTTCCTACCCCTTGGAGGAAATTACTCCTTACCCCTAGAGTTGGTCCTTGGATAATTCAGGTATATCATCTTTCTAGCTACTAAGCCTTGCTTCACTACCCTTGGCTCTACCAAAAATTTCAAAAGGTAGAGATCTTTTTTCTATGACAATTAAAGTTTTTCCCCTTTAGTTCCTTCCTTTCTTAAACCTTGTTATTCCTTATTGGTAGTTGGTCTTTACAAACCTCACCAAGGCTGAGGGGAACCAAAGTTACCTTTCAAGAATTAAATAGCACCAATTACCTATTTGTTTCCCATCATGATGGACATTTCTATCATCTTGCAATGGCCTTCCGAATAGCACATGGTTAACCTCCATAAGGACAAAATCACATGTGACATTGTTCTCACACCTTCCTAAGGTAGGGGGGTAAGGAGTACTTGTTGGTTAACCAATAAATCTCCCTTATCACTAAGCCATTAAATTTTATATGGCTTAGGGTAGGGTGTAGTTAGTATCCCTAACTTGTTTACTAGTCTAGTGCTAGCCACATTACTAGAGCCACATTGGTGCAACTAATGGTCATTATGTCTTTTAAGTAGGCATGAATCTTAAACTAATTTTAATTCTCCTTGTCCAGATGATCCTTTTCTAATTTCATCAAAATTTACATTAATCCAAACCTTATAGTCACTTTTGTTTCTTAAAATTATTCCTAGGAGAGATGAACACATAAGTTTTTCCCATTAAAATCTTATCATGCCTAATTCTTTCCCCCTTGGTCAAATATTTTTGTGAGCTTCAAAAAGGTTGTTGTTCATCTTTCTATGTCGTTGTGGCCAATATGTTAATTTTAAATATTATTAAGAGTGAATCTTTGGTCCTTTACGTAATGAACTAATTTACTGATATTCTTACAAGTGTATGTCAAAGTGTTCATGTCTTGTCTCCCAAAACTTGTCCACTTACTTGGGATTATCCTTGCATCCTAAGTTATTTAGTGACCTTAATTTATTAAATGTTAGTTTCTTCTTATTTTTTTTACAGGTACTTGACATACTAGCCATTGAGATCTTCCATGGCCAGTTAACTTATTTTTCTTGGATCTATGTGTATTTGCTTAATGTTAACACTTATGGATAATGTTTAACTTTAATCTTTATGAATTTTAAGTCCTTTCTTCCTTACAAATTAAGTCTTGGCCGAATTGTTCTCATACACTCAAGGTGACATTTTTAACAACCTTTTTCCATCTTACCTTATAAATCCATGGTCTTAGCATTTATTAATCATGGTTTGTCTTAAGATCAATCAAGTCTTTGATCTTATTTAATGGTCCTTGTCTTTAGTGAGAAGTTTACATCTTTGTTTAATTTTCTATGTTTAAAAGTCCAATTTTTAACTTAATATTTTGAAGACCAAGCCTTTAGGACTTATAGGTTAAAATTTGAATTTTTATCCTCACGACTTTAAGCGTGCAACCATACTTATCCAATTTTGAAGTTCATAACTTCACATTTCAAGACCTTTACTTTTTAAAGTTAGGAAGGTTTATTTTAAGATCCTAGGGCAGTTTTAAACCAAATAATACTCAAAGATGTTGGATCTTAAAATTTAGAAAAAAATATCCATAAAGATTAATAAGATTAGGCAAGAATACTTAACAAAAATGCTTAGAAAAGTTTAAAGGTAGAATATATTACTTGTTGAAGCCTTAGAATGGAAACTTGGTGACGAAGAATCAACCCCTTGATGGTCACACACGAAATTTCTTCAAGGGAAAAGGAGGAGGCTTACTGGTTTAGTATTTGGGATTAACCTTCAAAGATGGAAGCTTAAACATAGTTAGATTTTGGCTTCAAAAAGTTTAGAGATGAAAGCTTGATCTTGGAGAGTTTACAAATTGTTTGGATGAGTGATTTTACTACAGTCAAAATGACTAAAACCTTAGTAAATTTTGTCCACCTCATGGTTAGTTACTTAGGGATTAAATTTCTAACTAAGAGAAAAATGGTCTTTTCATAATAATTTTCATTTTTAAATTTAACTGTGAAATATAAGTAATCATCCTTTAAGACTAATCACGATTTGTTTACCCTAACCATGGTTTGTTTAACCTAATCATGGTTAATTTTTTAACTTAATAATGGTTAATTTTTAACTTAATCATCATTACTTTTATCTCCGTAAATGTTTTTGTCCCTTATGCCATTATGACTTGGTGAATCATGTTGATGAGTCATTTCCTTATTTAAAATATGTTAATTTTTGTGCATGATAATAGACTCCAAGTTACAAGTCTATACTTGATAGTTTCTAACCCTCCTGGGCTTTGAGGGGGATTTTGGTCATTTTTCTACAAAAGTTTCTAAACTATTTTCTTAATATTTTTAACCCTTATTAATCTTTCCCCACGCTTTTCTATGTTATTTTATATTTATTTGGGAACAGTTTAGCCCTTATAGAAGTCAGGGCTCTATAAGGGTGTTTTGAGTGTTTTCGATGGTGTTTTCGCTCTTTTTTCAATTCTAATTGTTCTTCATAATATTCTCACCATTGTTAAGAAGTTCTAAGTCTTTATAATATCTTATATCTTTTCATTTTGAGTTGTTTGCTCATTATTCGTTGTTGTCCCAATGCAGGGGTATTTTTTCCATTTTACCAAAAGTTTTCTACTTTTTCTAAATTTTCATTTTTATCTCTATTTTCCTTTTTACTAGTATGAATTTTATGATGCTAGCAATATATTCTGGAAATTTTGGTTGCTACAAAATAGCTTGCAAATAATTGCTCAACCTTCACCTCCCAATCTAAGTATGCCTATGTTGTTCCTTCCTTGGAACCTTCTTTTTACCTTTGACATTTCTAGGGGTTCTAGGTGATCCTTACCCCTTTAGTTACTAGAGCTATTTACATGTATCTGGTACCTAACATTACATGATCCCTACTCCTATGGGATTTATTTCTATGGGCTCTAATCCTAGAAGGATCCCTAATCCTAAAGGGTTCTTTATGAATGCCTTTTTCATAGAATCTTCTTTACTTTGCTTTCTTTAACTTTGTTTCTCTTTTCTCTTTCTTTTATTATTTTTTTATTTTATTCATTTGACATTTTAGTTTATTTAGGTTCTATTTTACACAAATCCAAGTCCTTTTTGTCCTCAATTTACTCCTTTCATATGACTTTTTCAAGGTCTAACTCACCTGTGTCCAAATAAGTCCTTAGGTACAATTTTGCACTCTTCCTTACATAGGTCGAGGTTCTAAGTCCAAATTAATTTTCCAAAATCTCCAAAGCCATCATAGTTTAAAAAGGTCTAGAGGTAATATTAAGTGTCTTATAGAATCTTAATTAAAGTGATTAAGAATACACTTGTATTAAAGTCTTAAACATTTAGATCATGCACGAAGTAAGCTAATCTAGCATCCATAACATACATGCACATAATCATGAAAATATTTGAATCAAATTTTGACCAAACAAGGATAAACTACTAGACATGAACACCATAATTAAGGATCAATACAAGTAGAATAAGGCCTATATATAGCACATATGAAATGAAATCACACAAATTTGAATTCACATGCACCAAATTTTGTGCCAAGAACATGTGTTTCAAATTAAAAAAATATTTTGAAAATTTTTCTAGAATTTAGACAAAATGCACTGGTAAAGAGATGAAGGATGTTCATATTATGAAAACAAAACCTAGAATTATGTAATTCAGATCAAGATTGAAGCAAAAATAAGGTGATCAAACAAGTAATGTTGGGGCCAAATTACACCTAGATGATCAAGCACTTTTGATATGATTTTCCAAGAAAATTACACCAAGTAAAAGATGGATCCAACAAATATTTAGGAAGATATAATAGAAATGATACATCAAGTAAGAAAAAATCAAAAAAAGCAAAAAAGATTGATGGAAATTGAAGAAAATTGGAGTGGAAGAGAAGAATGCTTATATGAACTTAAGAAAGAAACAAGAAGTGGATCTTACCTCCATTGTGGAGCTTTGATACCACTTTATGTCAAGGTGATTGGATGAAGATCCCTAGATAGTGGAGACTATATTTATGGTGAAGAAGAAGTAACACCCTAAAAAAAAAGCTTGTTTGATGCTTAATTTATACTTGTGGTTTCATCATTAGACTCTTACTTCATGATGTTGAATCCTTTTAAAAATTACTGATATTGAAAATAATTTTTTTTAAAAATCTTAGTTAAAAATACGAGACTCGTCGTAGCAGAAAATGAATGGTCAAGCATTATCACTCACTTCTTAACTTGCTTTGATTACTTGATATATGACATAATAATGCATACAAAACTTGATTCATATTATTTATACAGTCCTTACTAATTGTTACATGTTCTTAAGTTCAGAGGTTAGTACTAGAGTATTAGTCCTCTTTCATACATCACATACATGTATTATACAAATATATACCTAACTACATATTATTGCATATAACTACTTCTATCATACATAATACATGATTATTTACTACATATAAATTATATTACAATCCTACATATCACTTATTTATATTACATTCATCCTTGACTATAATACAAAAATGTTCATTATCGAGTGGGACATAAATTTCAACTTCTTTAAGTATAGATAACACTTCAATAGTAGGGGCCATGGCCTTCTAGCCACAAGCTCTCATCGAAGGCATATTAGGCTCCCTCTCCCATCTCCTGAAAAGCCAAGAGTAGGTACAACCTAGGAAAAGAGGAGCTACCCTGTGACGACCACACATGGGAGAGACTATAGTAATGTGATGACTAGACCATGATGTTGGTAGGCCAGTTAACATTGTTAAGTTCAATGAACACTACGGCCGCTGAAAACTACATCTGCAACGTTTAGGAAGAAAAGGGTGGAAGAAGGGTGAGAAACTAAGTTTCTTAGTAATATTGTACCCTATAGTTAGTGTCAACACTTTTAACCCAACCATTTCAATTTATTAAGAAACATGACATGCATATAGGTTCACTTTTAATTTTTACCTAAAATGGATTTATTTTTACAAATGTAGGAACTAACTTCTATCATAAGCATAAAGTTACTTGTTCTAGATTTCATACATTTTACAAACTCTTGAGATCACATTCCATCATATCAAATGTATCATTTGACTATCATTTCATTCATACCTTAATCATAATTATTCTTATTTCTCTATCATTCTCTTAGTGATAATCTATATCATAGGCATATCATACATTTTATTCAAACAATATCTTTTCACTAGCTCTGCTACTCTACTTTTTATTCTTAGGACATGAGTTTATTATTTGGTGATCATCACCATCAAAATCATTGAAGATCTAGCTCTTCATAATAGAATGATTTTGGAAAATCCTTTTTGTCTTCATCTTCAAAGGACCTTTTTTTCTTTCTAAATGTGCATAAGGCATATTAAGAGTAGTGTTAACTTTTCACATAACTTCTTTCTTTAGTGATCTCTTAATTAATTAGATTCCTTTTTATGGCTTCCAAATAACATGCATGCTCAATCAATCCAACCAATATGCCATGCACATATAGCCTCTAATCCATACTACCTTCACATTTATCATCCACACATGGTATGATATAAAACATCACTTTTCCAAACAACCAAGAGTATATTTCATACACTTTACATACATATTTGTGTACTCATAAGGAAACACAAACAAGTTAGCATAATTATTCTATTTTGAAACCTACCTTATAATCAAGATTTAATTATGCTTGATGTAAATTTCTTGGGCAACATGTAACCTTTCTCCAAGAGTTTGTCCATCTTAATTTATTCCTTTAGTTTTATGATAAATCTCTCATAGGAACTTAGTTCACTCATTCTTCTAAGTTACCTCTCAACCTTTCCTTTTCTTAAAGATTAAGTTTCTCTTAATATTTATAATGTAAGTTTATGAAATGGTAAAATCTTAGATTAGTTTACCGAATGGCCTATTTAGATATATATATTCCTCATGTTCATCAATTTGGGTGTTTTATGCACAACATTCTTATTTCATGTTTGAGTGTTACAAAGTTTTTTCTTTCTTGACTAATAACTTTACTAATCAAGTATGAACCACTAATTGATTTACTTTCTTTCCTCCTTATTCATGAATTCAAGGCTTCTTACTCATGTTCTACTTAAATATCCTTAAACATCCAATTTACCTTACTTTATAAACTTATTCTATGGTTAGCCAAATCTACTCCCTAAGCCCTTAAAGCATTATGGTTCAGTTTTTGTTCCATTTAGAAGATGATTTGTACTAGTTAGGACTTAGGCTATTAAACTAAACCAACCTAGAAATCTTAAAGACTTTTCCTTCTTACATACTAGGCAAGGCCAAATGGTCCTTCACAATCCCATAACCCCATAATTTATTTATAATCATCACCTTATACATAGTTGAGTTCACTTTTAAGTCTTAACTTGATTTTAAATTATGTTTACCAAGTTTCCCTAAGTGTGGCTGAATGATTACCCAAACCATCACCAAGTCTCTTTTAAACTTATACTTATTTTCTTTTACATGGTTATGTTCCTCATTAAACCTTAATAAAAATTTTAAACTTAATTCCTCTTAGTTAATGGAAAGTTGTCAAGTCTACACTTTGTCCAAGAAAGGGTTTTTTTCTCAATTTTCTTCTCACTTGACCTTTATATAATAAATTCTAGCACTTGTTACATCAATTGATTTTAGGTCCATCAAGATTAGTCCTTACTCTATAGCTTTGGTCATGATCATGGAATGTTTTTAGTGTCTTGTTCAAATTTTAGTCCATAGGTCCATCCTTACTCTTACTAGCTTTAAGGTCCAATCTTGGAGTTAAGTTTGTAACTTTAGCGACTTAACCTTTTTATTATTTTAGGATTATTATCACATGGGTCCAGATCTGGAATTTTACCAAAGTCTAAGTTCAGGATTAAGTCTTTTAAGAGGAGACATAAGCAAGCTTAAAATTTTTATCATGAACATCATAAAGAAAGCATTTTACAAGACAACCAAGTAGAGATCTACTATATCTACACCAATTTATATCCATCCTTTACTTTGAGAATGTCAAAAATCTTAAAAAAAATTATAAAATCTTCCCAAACTATTAGAAATAATAGTTAAGAAATTTTATCTTATTAAATTGTTGTGAAGGTTCCAATAAGCATTTTAATCCATCAAAATTTCCTTTTAACTTCCAAAAATCACTAAAAACTTATTGGTGCTCAATTTTAACCTTCAAGGGAAGTATTTAACCCCATCAAACTTAAGAAAGTTGGATCCGTAGAACATAGAGAGAGATCCACTAAAAAGAGAAAAAAAAACAGGCCATATCACATAATTAAAAACTTAGAAAAAGTGTATGGTAAAGACCCTACTTGCTGAAAACTTATGTAAGGATTTCGTGGGTCTTTCAAAGTTGTTTCCCCTCTCCTTGGCAGTCCACACGAAAGCTTCTAATGATGGTGGTAGTGTAAACACTCACTTATGTCCGAGACCCTTTTTTAAGTTAATGGTTAAAATTAACCAAGAGGCCGGCATTAAATTAAACAATAAATAAATAAACAAGGAAAAATCAATCAAAAAATAAAAAAAAAACATAAAATAATAATAAAAAAAATAAAAATAAAAAATTAAATAAAAAATAATAAAAAATATAATAAAATAATAAAATGAAATAAAAAAATAAAAAAAAAGAAAATCATCAAATAAAATAATAATAAGCAAGAAATAAAGGAAATTTAAAAGGGGCGAAAGCGGAAAAGCAAAAAAGTGAAAGAAGTCAAAATAATAATAGGAAGGAGAGAGGAAAAAAGAAAAACAAAAATAATAGAAATAAATAAATGAATAAAATAAACGTAATAAACAAGAATTTAATAAGTAAAAATAATAGTAATAAGAAATGGAAAATAGAGGTACAGGTGAAAAAAGGAAAATAATATTGAACAGAAATTGGAAAATATGGATATAAAAAAGGGGATGGGCTTTGGTGGAGAGAGTTTTTTTTTTTTGGTTTGGAAGGGTCACTCTCTTGGCAGAACTTGAGAATTCGTTCTGGTTTTGCTCTCTCAACCTCCCTCCATTTCCTCTCGCCCTCCCTGAGCGTCTCGGAGTTCTCTACCGCTCCCAACCTATTCCATCAATCTCTAGTTCCTTCCCTTCCAGACTCTCCTTAGCGTTGGAAGCAGATTGGGAAAGGGTTTCAGCTTAAGACAAGCTCCACCGCAGCCGCTTGTCTTCTCCATCAATCCCGACCTTAGTGGATTCGGAAGCCAGATCTGGTCGTGGCCAAGCTCGCACACGATCGTCCCATCCAGTTGAGGTTAGTGGTTTTATGCCTTTAAGTTTCAAATCCATTCATTGAGATCACAATGTACCTATATGTCGCTTGCTGAAATATACATGCGAACTGTTGTATTACGGCCATATTGTTAGATGCAAGTATGCGATGGTAAATGGTGAGAGCCAAAATGATCTCATATATTTTGGCGGTGATAACACTAGCTTAGCTCTCGCAAATCTGTGATTGAATAAGGGAAGCATGGTGTAGAAAACCGAGTAGGCCTAAGATGCTGGGGTAGAGTTATCAGGTTATGGCGTGGGAACTTTAAGATGTGTAGGTGTTTTTCATTATGCCTAAGATCAGGTTTAGTTGGGCTACGTAGCCTTCCCATTAATTAGGAAAACTGGGGCATATTGAGCAAACAAACAAAGAGAGAACAGTCCAAACAAGGATTAAGAAGGCCAATCCCGGTGGTTTGGATCAGCACTAGGCAAACAGGGGATGAGCAAATCTGGAAGTTGACCCTCCCTTAGGAGTTAATGGCCATTCCTTCTCAACAGATCCAATGAGGTCTTGATCCACCCTTGTAGGAGAGTCTTACCGGGCTGATGTCCAAAGGATCCTCCCAGGTCAACTTAGCCATGGCTATTACAAGCCTATCCACCGAATCAAAGTAGCTGAAACTCCAAGTAGGTTGAGCTTCCCTACACTTCATTCAAAACCGCTTCGAGTGAATTAGCTGGCCCCCCTCTTCCTGAGAACAAGGGGAATGTCGTGTCACGCCTCGTCCTCCACAGACTAAGAGAAGGCTACCTTTGGCCCAGGGTATGCGGTCCACTGTAACTCACAGAACGAAGGATGGTCCAGCCAACTCCGAAGACCGCAGGGTCCCTGCGTCGCACCCTTAGCCTCAATCACGCCGAATGCAGCCTAAGACTTCAGGCAAAGCTAGTGACTGGGAATCAGGAATGCTTCACTATGCAACAATGCTCCGAGCACGCTCGAGAAGAGGTGGCCCCTGTTCATGTATCGTCGGTCAAATGGGATGAGCTATGGTGACTCAAAAGCGACGATACTCGGCGATACACTCGAGCGATCATGGCAAAAACTACGTGGCACCAACCTCCACCCCCTAACATGTCGTACGTGCAAATGTCCTGAGCCGAGTACGCTTGAGAAGAGTCGGTCTCGCATTCGAAGGGATGCCCCCTCCCTGTACACAGATCGTTCAAAGTAGAAGGACCACAACCACTAGGAAATATATTAGCTAACTCAGGGAAGCAAACCAGGAAGGAGATGGAGCACCACGCCGCAAGCCAAACCGCCAATCGGGTTTGCACACAGGCAATCAGGACGTGAGCATACAAAGGCAATAGACCCCATGGGGGAGGAAGGGAAAGCTCATGCATTAAAGCCTTCTCGAGCCATTTCACTGGAAACATCAGGGTGGAGCCATGAAGGCCATGCAAACATAAGCGGGCCCCACCACGTCCGTTTTGGGCTTCTTCCCGGCGTGGGCAAATTACGATTGAGCCCTCTCCATTCCACAGAATCGCAACTGAGCCCCCCAACATCCCAAAATTGCAATTAGGTGCTTCAACTTCCCGAATTTGCTAGTAGGTTCCTTAAAATCCTTCAAACTGTAACCGAGTCCCCAAAACCTCCTAAATTTGTAGTTTGACTCCTAAAGTTTTCATATTTACAATTTGACCCCACACTTTTCAAAATTTCATTTTTGCCCCTATAGTTACAAATCAAGAAAACTTTTTATAAAAATCTTATTTTACATTCCTTAATCTCACGCAACGGGCCCTAAAAACGAACTCGTACCTTTTTCTGTTGTTCATTGTTTAGAGGTCCGTATGGGTCCAAGTGCAACCGTAGTTGTCTTGGACCCTGTGCATATGTGGATTGTGATTGCCCTTCCCTTTTTCAAATAAATAAAAATCTTATTTTGCATTCCTTAAATCTCACACAACGGACCCTAAAAACGAACTAGTAGCTTTTTCTTCTGTTCGTTGTTTAGAGGTTTGTATGGGTCCAAGTACAGCCGTAGTTGTCTTGGGCCCTGTACATATGTGGATTGAGATTGCCCTTCCCTTTTTCAATTAAATAAAAATCGTATTTTGCATTCCTTAAATCTCACACAACGGGCCCTAAAAACGAACTGGTAGCTTTTTCATTGTTCGTTGTTTTAGAGAATAAAGATGGTCTCAAGTGCAAACCATAGTTGTCTTGGGCTTTGTGCATATGTGGATTGGGGATTGCCTTCCCCTTGAAACAAAATAAAGATGTCATTTTGCATTCCTTAATCTAATGCGACGGTCTCTAAAAACGAACTGGTAGCGTTTTCTACTGTTCGCTGTTTAGAGATTCGTATGGGTCCAAGTGCAGCCGTAGTTGTCTTGGGCCCTGTGTATAGGTGGATTGGGATCGCACCCTTAAAATATTTAAAAAAAAAACAACAATGCATTCGCTTTTCAATTCAAACACCTTTCGATGGTCAAGCCTTCAACTCAAACCAGAACTACGTAAGCCTTGAGTTTCCCATTGCACCGGGGAATACGTAGGAGCAGGATCAAGTCCTGTCAGGCTAACCTCCATCAAGCTATTTATTTAACATTAATTAAAGGGATCAAAAAAATTTTCAAAAATCACATACTCAGTTTAAGGGTATCGTTCTTCGGAACGGGCGAGTGGGGTGCCTAACACCTTCCCCACTCGTAACCGACTCCTTGAACTTTAAATCTCTTCCTCGAGTCAGGGTTTTTTGCAAGTATTTTCCCTTAAATAAAAATTTGGTGGCGACTCCATATTAATCTAAAAAGAAATACAAATTTTTTTAATTTTAGTGAGTTCATTGTCTCGTCGTGATTACGGTTGCGACAAGTAGGGATTTGTTTATTTGGCTTGTTATAACTTTAACTTCAAAGGTGAAAGTTCAAGTTTAGTGTAAGTTTTGGGGTGTTTAAAGAAGTTTAGGTATAATACAAAAAAACTTATATTATATAGTTAATGTATTGACTTTAGATCTTATAACCTCATTAGTTTCCTTATCTGTGACTCTAAAGGTATCCATATTTCTTTACCTGTTTTGCATTGGGATAATTTAAAGAACTCATCATAACTAAATGTTGCAGTAATAATGTTCTTAGCTTTAAGGCTATATAGAAGGTTTTTCTTATCTTCCTTACTCCACTCACTTCTAATCTTTTTAGTCTTAACACAAGCAACAATGTTGTTGGCACATATGCACCATCTTCTACAGCATCCCACAGTCAATATATATGGCCTTTATGAATATCCTTATTCTTTCTTTCTTTCTAATATGGGTAACATTCATCATTGATGATTGGTGGCCTATTGATGGGTGCATCATCACCTAAAGATGGGTTTGTTGAAGCCCTTTGAGTTTTTGGATCACAAAGAAATCATAATTTTCTTCACATTCGTTCTTGATTCCAATTGTTAATCAGATGGTCACAAACCTGAGAGGGGGATGAATTAAGTTGATAATTTTTTCTCCTAAAAATAATAAGATTAAATTTTAAAATGTAAAAGTGTTGGGAAGAAAAAGATCGCACAAGAATTCACCCTAGTTTATTCTCAACAAGAAAGAGCTACATCCAACCCTAAAGTGCTACCTGAGATTTTCTTGACTATTTGTAAGAATACAATATCCTCTTACAAACAACCATTTCAAGATCCCTCACTTGAAGCCTCAAGAACTATGCAAGATCACCAAACATAGCCGCCTTCGAGAGAGAACCCTTTCTCTTAAGAATCAACAACCAAGATTAAGAAGATAAAACAGAAGATCAAATCAAAATCTCTCTTGAAGCTTAATACAAACAAAATCCTAGAGCAATGATAAAACTTCACACTTTGACCGAAGGTTCTCATAAGATAATTTCGAAAATTCTTTCTTTTTTCATTCTCTTTTGTTTTATTTCCATTTCTCATAAGATAAAATGGGTTATGAACAAGTATTTATATGTAAAATTATATAGTATTTTTGAATGTGTTGGCTATAAATTGTTGGTACTGAAAACTATTTAAAACTTTCAGAACTTTAACTTCCTAATCAATTACTATCTTTGTTAATCAACTACTAAAGGGTTTTGTTACTTATGTAATTTGATAATTTAGTTGGTAGTCGATTACTATAACTCCAGAATATATTACAAATCAATTACACCCACTTTTAATAGATTATTTAACCTCTAGAATACTTTCGTAATCGGTTAAACTAGTATTTTTCAAGTTTTTAAGGCTCCAAAAGACTTTGAAACCGATGACACTATCTAGTAATTGATTACACAAAATGGTTAACTCAGTGCAGAATTTTGTTTAATTATATGTTACATTTGGTTAAGTTGGTATTGATGCATGGTTAACTCAATACAAAGGTTTGGTTAACTCTTTTGAGGATTTGGTTACTTCATGTATATGTTACAAAAATCAAGTTTTCATAGTTCAAAAATTTTAAACTTTATGTATTCTTTCTAAGACACTTTTTAACCTTGAAACCTTTCATTTGAGAATATTGTTAAGTTTTTCTTTCAAAAACCAATTGAGAGATCTTGATCAAAATATGAGAGCTATAAATTCATACGTATAATTCTAATAATGAGTCGTACAAGCACTTGGTGAAAGTCTTCATCAAAATTTTTCTGCTAGCAGATAAAGAAGATCTCTTCTCACAAACTAAACTCTTATTCTCCACCATTTTCTATCCATAGACTAATAGCCAAATAGAAGTGATGAGTAGAACTCTTTCTATTCTTCTGAGATTATTGTACGTAAGAACTAAAGGACTTAGGAGGAGTGTTTGTCCCATGTTGAATTTGCTTACAATAGGGTATCTATTCTACCACCCAATAGTCCCCCTTTGAATTAGTGTATGGTTTTAATCCTCTAACCCTAGAAGATCTCTTTCCCATCCTCAACGTAGCCAGTTATCATAGTAAGGATAGGGCTCAAAAGCCAAATTCATTCAGGAACTCCATACCAAGGTCAAAGCCATCATAAAAAAGGAAATGAATCATTCTGTTAGTTGGTCAACAAGGGAAGAAATGAGGTTCTCTTTGAACTTGGTCATTAGGTGTGGCATCACCTTAGAAAGGAAAGGTTTCCTTCTTTAAGGAAATGTAAAATCCAGCCCAAGGGTAATGGCCCCTTCCAGGTTTTGGACCGAATAGGCGTTAATATTTATCGCATAAAATTACTTGGTGATTATGGTGTTAGTACTCCTTTTAATATTTTTGATCTATCTCCTTTTTTGCAAGATCTGATGATAAGGGTTCTCATTCTATGATGAATGCATTCGAAGGGGGTGGGGATGATGTAGGGGCCATTGTTGAGAGCATCATAAATGTAAAGACCTCTCCAGGAAAAGTCATTGAGCCCATTGGGCTCATCACCAAAGCAAGCTGTAGAAGGAGGTTGAAGCCTTCTTGGACCTTTAGGAGGACCTCCCTTAGGCCCAACACACCACCACCTCTCCTATGGCTCTCTACATTATAGACTAGAACTTACGATATTTTTTTCTTATATGCTATAATCTAATGGGTCCAATTATGTAAAGGAATGGGCCTAATTTTTGTCTATTTTTTATTTTATGCTATTATATTGAGGAAGGAACAAGGCATCCACATTGGGACTGAAATCCAAGCCCAGATCACTTGTCCCAGGTAGATGGATTCAAATTCGCATGCTTCCTCCATCACTTAGGTGCCATTTCCAAGCCTATATTAAGGCATCATGTATGTATTTTGCAATTTTTGAATCATTTATCCCATTAGTGATATTTTGAGAGTTTCTTCTCTCCTTTTCATTCTCATCTTTTTGAGTTTGCAAGTAAAGTTTCTCCTTATCCACGGTGTAAACACTCAATTATGCCCAAGACCCCATTTGCAAAATTAATTAGTAAATAAATAATAATTTAAATAATAACTAAATAAATAAATAAAAAGAAAAAAGAAAAGAAAAAATAGAAAAAAGAAGGAAAAAAAGAAAAAGAAAGGATTAAGAAAAGAGAAAATAGTAAGAAATAATAAAAACAATAATAAAATATAGTAACGAAAAAGAAAGGAAAATATTAAAGGAAATAATAAATAGTTTAAATAAAAAAATAATAAATATATAGAAATAGAAAACAATAAATAAAATAATAAGTAATTAAATAAAAAGAACTGAAAAAATAACAAAAAATAAATGAAGAAAATTAACAAAGGAAAATTAAGAAAATAAAAATAATAAAAATGGAAAACGGAAAAATAAAAAATAAAGAAGCTGAACAAAAATAAAAAGAAAATAAAAATAGAAAACTAAATTTCAAAAGAAAAATAAATAACTGAAAATTAATAAAAAAAAATTAAATAAAATATAAATAACAAGGAATAACTGAAAAAACTGAAATAACTAAAAATGAAACAGATAAAGAAAAAAAGGCTTAAGCGGGAAAGGCATAGGATCATTTAAAGAGGGGGGAGGCTTCTTGGCCAGTTTTTTTTTAGATTAGAAGGACCAGGGTTTCTCTTCTCCTCTCTCTCTCGATGGTGCGATCTTCTGAAGAGTTTTCATCAAATTTTCAGGGGTTTCTTCACAGTTTTGGACTCTCCTTGATGATCTCTTCTTCTACATCATATGATTGCATAACGAAGATCTTAGTTAAGTGCCCGGCATCTTGAATCTTAAAGATCAACATTAAGTGTTTTTTAGAGATGGGTCTCTTCGCTCTCAATCATCATATAGGAACTGCACCTCCGATTCGCATCGTACACCTCTATGAAGACCGTGCTCGGCTTCATATATGGACCTGTGTAATGTGCATTAAAATCAAAATGAATCTTCACTAACCGAACTCAATTGCTGCATTCTTTGTGTACTGCATTCGTGAGAAAGTTTGAGATAGTCATTGTGTTTACACTTGCTGTCTTGGCATATGAATCATATATCTTGAATATTGTGTGTATTTATCAGCATGGGGTCGCATGTGTTTAGCTAGCACTAAATCTATGCTTGCTGTTTTAGCATTCTGATCAAATACCTTGCATGGATTTGTTTAAGATCGTATCTAAATCAAGGTTATGAGTGGATGATAGTTTGTAAAGATAATCCTTTTGAGAAGTAATTTGTCTTAATAGAAGTCATGGTGCTGGTAAGAGAAGCATATGGCAAAAAGGAGAAACGAAAGCTGAAAATCTTTGAGCTGTTGAAGGCTCAACATTCTGTTCACGAGAGCTGTTTGATATCTACCTATTTGGCTTGTATTACAGACACATTATTGAACCATAGAACTAGAATTATGCATAGGATGATCCCAATCCTTAGCCTTGTAACGCTAGGCTATATGATGATCTTACGCAAAATGCGCACAAGCATAGTTCCATACTCTTTGTAGCCATATATGCATGTCCAAATGTTGGATACATGTAATGCTTATATTTTCCCCATGCCTACTGTAGGGAAAAAGGCTTTAGCAGAGGGCCATGTCATAGAGGATTAATGGAGCCAATCGCTCTCTTTCTAGATGGGGCTGTCGGGTGACAAGCTCTGATGTTGTCCATGAGTGATAGACTTCTGATTTGGTCTCCAAAAGAAACTACCACGCGCTCATGATACATAATGTGGGATTATAGGAGGAAGTATGGACGGCTGTGTAGGCTTCCATGCTGGCTTTAAGGTGTGCTTACGATTACCTTGTAAAGGATCTTGCTAAAAATAGGGTCAGCAAACTGTTGCCAGGTGCTAACTTCGATGACAGTCACCGGGTCCATATTCTAAGTTACGATGTAGACTCTCATCCATGTTATGGTTCTAATTACTTGCTAGCAAATTGCACCAAGCTCCAAGCATTCTTTATTCTTTTTCTCAGAAGTTCAGGGATACCCGGTAAACGTACGTGCACAAGAAATCACACTCCAGATTGCGCTTTTTCTCTTGAGACTTGTTGAACCCTATCATCAGAGAAACGGAATTTTGATTTTGGTTTGATCAACATTCATACACTTGGAGGGAGATAGCTGCACAATGCATTTCCGCACATTTATGCTTGATGTCTTTCTTAATCGGATGCAGCAAATTATATCAGAATGTGCGTCGATGTTAAAAAAAATCTTGAGTAATGACGGACATTATTTGCATGGTTGGTCTACACTACATGTATGCCAAAGAATGGCTTGTTGTTCGGTGCACTCGCCTGCACAAAATTCCGTTCAATAATAATTGCCACTGAATATGCAGTAAGTGTGTCAAGGGAGGAGTTGTGGAATATTGATGTAGGGAGCATAGAACTGAGTGATCAGAACATGAATACTTTGACAAGAAGGCTACAATAACTTGACGAGTCTAAAGAAGCGAATATTGGCATTAAGGGGATGCTAGAAGCTCCTTCAGTAGTTAGCTTATATAGGATTAGGAATTGCATGGATGACTACTATAGCTGCACTTCAATAATGAGGCAAATAGCTAGAACAATGCAAGTCCACTGCCATGTATCAGATGCCTAAAGGATGAAAATATGGTCCCATTCCAGAGTTGAGTCCAAAGAGTTACTGTTGCATGCGTCATTTTGATACCATGAAGGGTGTAACTAAGAGGACCTGAATGTCCAAATTCAATGATTGAGTGACAATAAAGAGGAGTTTGCCGAAATTAAAAGGAGTGCAATCTCTCGTTCTTAAGAGACATATATCAAGAACCAGTCATAGTGGCTTTGTTGATGCTCCCCCCGGCACAACAATGTATTCATGTAATTCTATATTTGGTGATGATGGGTCTTGCTTCATCACTCCAACAACCATGTTAAAAGGTTTGTTTTGCCACTGCAAATATTGTAATGTCGAACGAAATCTTTGAATGTATCAAATACCACATCCATGACTTGCTCTCGAGGTTACTAAAAAAAAAGGACTCATGAGCATCAGTGTGACTTTGGTCCACCTTGCTGGTTCAGCCTCTATGGAATATACGACTGATGCTGCACTAAAGCCCTGTGAGGCGGTGAAAGTCTAAAGAAACCAGATTTGAATCATACGTGAAAGAAGGATTGGGCCCAAGTACATATTCTGGGCAAACTTTTGGCTTCACGTAAAGCGGCAGTGACGATTAATGAGAATTACAGTTATGATACCGAAATAAAGTGGGCCCCGGAAGTACAGAGTAGCTGGTCAACATTAATTCCTTTGATAAAATGTTTGGAATGGAAAAGAACTACCAGCTAAAGGCCCAAGTTAAGCTAGTTAACAAATTTAAAAGGAAAAAGAGAGACGCGAGTTCGAATCTCCAAGCACCGTTTTAACAAAAGCAATTCATATCAATTGGGCCTACGCAGACCTACAGAAGTGGCCTAATCTTCACTCCAGGACAATTCAACAAGACTCACTTAATGCCCGGACCCGATTCATTCTCCCGCCAAATTAAAGAGGATTATGCCCAATCTTTTGTTTTATTGTAATTTAAAATCAAATTTTTCAAGGCAAAGTCTAAATCTATTATTAAAATTTAAAATCAAGTTAATCCTCATTGGGTCAAGCCTCTTTAAATATGGGTCAAGCCCAATTGTTTTCTCTCCTTCCAAAAGTCTTTTTATCCGCCCCAATTTTCCTCCTGACTTTAAATCAAGTCCCATTTAAGCCTATATTTTCAAATCAAGTTTATTTTATTTTAAATTAAGTCCAATTCTTTTTCTCAACATCAAATCAAGTCAAGTCTATTTTAAATCAAGCCCAATTCTTTTTGTCAAATTCAAATCAAGTTTATTTTACTTTAAGCCAAGACCAATTCTCTTCCTCAATTTTCAAACCAAGTTTACTTTTCTAAGTCTCACGCAATGAACTCTAAACACGAACTGGTAGCTTTTTTGTTGTTCGATGTCTAGAGATTCATATGGGTCCCAGTGTAGCCTTAGTTGTCTTGGACCCTATGCATATGTGGACTAAGAATCCTTTTAAATAATTTCAAAAACACCTCGTTTTGGAATCCCAAGTCTCACGTGATGGACTCTAAATAACAACTGGCGGTTTCACTGTTGTTCGATGTTTAGAGATTCATATGGGTCCCAGTGCAGCCTTTGTTAGCCTTGGACCCTATGCATATGTGGGCTATCGATTTTCTCTAAACAACAAAAAATTCGTTCCTCAAACTCTTTACCTCCGAAGGTTAAGCCTTCAAACCAAAACTACGTAGTCTTAAGTTTCCCATTGCGCCAGGGAATACGTAGGAGCAGGATCAAGTCCTGTCAGGCTATTTTCATACAAACATAGTTATTTTCTATCTATCTAAAGTGATCAAACAGTTTTCAAAAAATATCAAAGTCACACACTCAGTTTAAGGGTACCGTTCTTCGAAACGGGCGACTAGAGTGCCTAATACCTTCCCTACTTGTAATCAACTCCCGAACTTAGAATCTCATCCTCAAGTTAGGGTTTTTACAAATGTTTTCCCTTAAATAAAAATTTGGTGGCGACTCCACTTAATTAAAAAAAATTCTTTTTAAATTTTTAAGTAATTTCATCGTCTCGTTGTAATTACGATTGAGACACACGGAGTCCTCCAACATGGCGGAGAAGAGGGTTATCCTATCATAAGATGACGTCTCCTTTACTTGCACTTGAAGATCTACTAGTTCCTACTTCAACCTCTTTCTTCCTCCAGCCTCCATTGTACAAAAAACAAGAAGCTCCTAAAGCCTATATCATTGACTTTGGACCATTAATAGACATCCTTCTATAAGAGGTATCCCTTAGTTTTGAATATTCAAAAAATGAAACAATAATTTTAAAAAAATATGAACCCATTTCATATATAAAAATAATAAAAATATAATGAATTATGTCATAGAATTATGATTTAACTAAACTAGCAGAAAATATCAACTTCCATATTTTGGTAAGAGTTATAGAAGTATAATAGTAAAGCAATTTTCATATTTAAAATAGAAGTAAAAAAACAATTGATTATTCGATTAAGTTCTTTCATAATAAAAGGACTAGCCCACCAATTGACTAAACCGTTACAAATAAAAAACAAATTAAAAGAGAATAACAATTTTAAGAAGTTAAAAAACAAATAGTAGTAGCCTTAGCAATTACAACATCTTAAGACGAATATTAAGACCAAATGAAAGCAATATCAGGGAAAAAAAACAAGATGAAAGAAGGTGGGTTAAGACTTGACAATTATTTTAAAGACTTAGAACACTAATAAGGATATTTTGAATAAAATTGAGCAAAATTCATAAGAACACTACTGGTGAGTGCTAGGAGCATCCTACTAAACAACCAAAAATGTAACAACCCGTGAAGATCAGAAGAGCAGCGCGAAAAAAATGTCTAATAACCCGTGGAGATCGGAAGAGCATCTAAATTACGAAGAATCTTGGAAGGATCATATGAAAAGCATCTAAATTATGGAGAATCTTGACAAATATGGCAAAGAGGAACATGCATATTGAATAGATTATTGGAAGCATTTACAAAAGGAAGGATTAGAGCTGCCAATCTATATGTTGGCCCTGGGGCTAGCCCTATTTAATTTTTTTAAAATTTGTTCTGCCCTAAAATTTTATTAAAATAAATGTCTCAAATAGCCCTAACCTAACCAACCCTAAAATATGTTGGTCAAACAGGGTCAATTTAGGGGTCAACCCTGACCCTGAAAAAAAAAACAGAATATCAAAAATTTAATAACCCTAATCCCTAATTTTCTTCTATCTCTCATATCTCTTCCACTTTCTTAAATACGTTGAAGAGAAAACATCCAAACTTCCTTGATCATAGGTTACATGTTAGTGGTTCCTTCCTTTTCCTGTTTAATTTTTCTGTTACTTTGTGTCGCAACCGTAATTCCAACGAGACGACGGGTTCGCTAAAATTTTGAAAAAAGAATTTAATTGTTATGTGGAGCCGCCACCAAATTTTATTTTAAGGGAAAATATTTGGAAAACCCCTAACTTGAGGAAGAAATTCTAGGTTCGGAATTCAATTACGAATAGGGAAGGTGTTAGGCGCCCTACTCGCCAGTTCCAAAGAACAGTACCCTTAAACTGAGTGTGCGATTTTTTTTTAAAATTGTTTGATCCCAATGAAAATAAATAGGTTTGTAGGAAAATAGCCTGACAGGACTTGATCCTGCTCCTACGTATTCCCTGGTGCAATGACAAATTCAAGGCTACGTAGTTCTGGTTTTGAAAATTATTTTGGTAGAAGGGATGTAATTTTGAAAAAGTGATTAAAAAGGGAAAACCTTCCGATCACGTGCGCAGCGTTGAAGGCAAGCATAGGTTGCACTACGACCCTTATGGTTCTCCCAACGTCGAAAGACAGGGTAAGCTGTACTTTCAACTTCGGAGCTCATTGCGTGAGATCTTGGGTCTTTAAGAATTTTGAAAGTTATTCTGAAAGAAAGGGCGTAACTTTGAAAGGAGATTAAAAGGGAGATCCTCGATCCACATGCACAGAGTCGAAGGCAAGCATAGGTTGCACGACGACTCATATGACTCTCCAAACATCGAAAGACACGGTATGCTGCACTTTCAACTTCGGAGCCCATTGCGTGAGATCATAGGTCTTTAAAAACATTGAAAATTATTTGGAAAGAAAGGGAGTAATTTTGAAAGGAGGTTAAAAGGAAGACCCTCGATCCATATGCACAGAGTCGAAGGCAAGCGTAGGTTGCACGATGACTCATATGATTCTCCAAACATCGAAAGACAGGGTATGCTGCACTTCCAACTTTAGAGCTCATTGCGTGAGATCTTCGGTCTTTAAGAACTTTGAAAATTATTTGGAAAGAAAGGGAGTAATTTTGAAAGGAGATTGAAAGGAAGATCCTAGATCCACATGCACAGAGTTTAAGGCAAGCATAGGTTGCACGACGACTCATATGATTTTCCAAACATCGAAAGACAGGGTATGCTGCACTTTCAACTTCGGAGCTCATTGCGTGAGATCTTGGGTCTTTAAGAACTTTGAAAATTCTTTGGAAAGAAAGGGAGTAGTTTTGAAAGGAGATTAAAAGGAAGATCCTAGATCCATATGCACAGAGTCGAAGGAAAGTGTAGGTTGCACGACGACTCATATGATTCTCTAAACATCGAAAGACAGGGTATGCTGCACTTTCAACTTCGGAGCTCATTGCGTAAGATCTTGGGTCTTTAAGAACTTTGAAAATTATTTGGAAAGAAAGGGAGTAGTTTGAAAGGAGATTAAAAGGGAAGATCCTCAATCCACATGCACAGAGTCGAAGGCAAGCGTAGGTTGCACGACGACTCATATGATTCTCAAAACATCGAAAAACAGGGTATGCTGCAGTTTCAATTTCAGAGCTCATTGCGTAAGATCTTGGGTCTTTAAGAACTTTAAAAATTATTTGGAAAGAAAGGGAGTAGTTTTGAAAGGAGATTAAAAGGGAAGATCCTCGATCCACATGCACATTCGAAGGCAAGCGTAGGTTGCACGACGACTCATATGATTCTCCAAACATAGAAAGACAGGGTATGCTGCACTTTCAACTTCGGAGCTCATTGCGTAAGATCTTGGGTCTTTAAGAACTTTGAAAGTTATTTGGAAAGAAAGGGAGTAGTTTTGAAAGGAGATTAAAAGGAAGATCCTCGATCCACATACACAGAGTCGAAGGTAAGCGTAGGTTGCACGACGACTGATATGACTCTCTAAACATCGAAAGACAGGGTATGTTGCACTTTCGACTTCGGAGCTCATTGCATGAGATCTCAGACGGGCATAGAATTTTAGAATTTACTCGTTTGATACGACTTATCTTGTTACCCTCAATTTTAGACCGTAAGGCTTTCTGATGGGAAATCCTGCTAGTTCTTAAAAAATATCCATATAGACTCCCCTTTTATCATAATTCTAGGCGTTATCTAGTCCTTTTATGGAATCGAGAATCAGTAAATGGCCCTACTGTTTGAAGGATTTATAGATTTAGTAAATATCTTGTACGATCATCGTTTTTCCTAAATATAGGATTTGCAAGAGCACTTGTTTAGTTCAAGGCTTGAAGTGGATAGTGAACCAGGTATTAAAGTGCAAAGCTGAGCATATTTAAAATAGTCCATGGTCATCTAGACTTCAACCGGTTTTCCCTAATTTGTTCATTTTGGGTTAATATCATTATTGTTTCCCTTATGAATACCTTTTCCCTAATTTGTTCATTTTGGGTTAATATCATTATTGTTTCCCTTATGAATACCTTTTGTGGTGGTTATACAGTCTTTAATTTTAATCCTTCTAATCTAGGGCATTAATCATGTTATCACATGAAAATTAACAGCCATGCTATGGTGCTACTTCCCTGGCCATCCTAATTTATTCAGAACTAAGGTCATCTCATCACTCTCTCCATCCCCTCATATAATTAACAGGGCCCATCATGCACAGAGTCACTATAAGGCTTTGAAATAAGTTTTGGCTGAACATGTTATATTCTCAAAACCAACTCAGATTTTTATTTTCTGGCATCACATTTTACCTGGCTGATGCGTGTCTAGCACTTGGGCAAAGGTCCTAATGCCTACCCCAGAATTGTTCATTTACTTTTGGGTATATACCTATAAGGTGTCAATACTTATCAACTTTGTTAGGCAGTACCTATTGATGTCCTGACCTCATGCCTAAAACTATTTCTGGGGTCGAGTTTGGGTCTTATACCCATTTTTATCAGGCTTATTGTTGCATACAGAGCCAAGGGCAGAGCTCTTCATAGACCAGCGAGCAGTACAACAGACATTTTTTAGTTTAAACAAAACGAAGGCTCTGCCATATCCAGTCATATCCCCTACTGAGATTAAATCAGATTTGCCTCATTCCCTGGGAACCAACATATGACCAGAGATTTAATATGACTCAACACTAACCTACAATGGAAACTCAGACTACTCGTTATTCGGATGATGGCTCATGTAACTCAAGTAGCAGCATCTCTGGTTAACTGAAGACTACCTGCTAGCTAGCCTCAGGTTGCTGATCTGTAGAGTACTAAGCATCTTCTGCAAGCTGGAACTATGCCAAAATGGTTGCACCATTTTTCCTTGGAAGCTTGGGACAGGTTAGTTTTAAAGATTGATGAGTAACACTCATAATGATTTCTGGTGTGACAAGTTTAAGACAGATGCCAAGACATCAGCTCTGACTTTACTTCTTTTTACAATCTTTTATTATTTCTCAGGCGAGATCTATAACTGAGCCTACTTGATGACCCTGGGGGGTACAGAACTTGATGAACAAAGAACCAACCAACGGTTAAATTCTGGCAGTTCTAATCCACCATGCCTATACCAGTTGTAACTGTTTTGGGTCTCTGCAATTATTCTGCCTTGCTGCCTCTGTTAATCTTTAATAACCTAGAGGCTGGGTTAATATGAGACTTGACTTAGGATTCTATCACAAGATCAGTTGACTGATAGGTTTTCCTAAAATTTGCTTCCCTACTCTTGCAAATCGTATAGATTCAGCTTCTTACCTTATGCCTTATCTTAACCAATCATCATATGTCAAAGGAATCCTAGCTCTTGCCTTCACTGTACCTTGTTCAGCCTCAATGATCACAGCTTGTGCAATCAACCTGCTGCTCATTCTATTTATAAATTACTGGCTCCTACCTAGATGAGGTGATCCAGATACATCACAACAGTTTCACCAAATATGGATTTAGAAGGCAGGTTGTCATATGTATCTTGAGAACAATGTTAATCCCTAAGGTTTCTAGGACCTATGCAGAAGAAGGGAAACTAATTTCTAGGCACCTGTCATAGGATGCTGGTTGTCATAGGTAGAACTTAGTATCTTTCCATTTTATAAAATCTTTGAACATCAATTACAGGTCTGTATTGGGTTTTGACTTACAGGCTAGGATAAGCCCTTTTAGGTCTAAATCAATCAAACCCAGCCAGAGAGATGGAGACTCCGGCAATACAAATCAGAACTCACAGGCTACTGTAACCAGCTAGTATAACGCTTCAGAGGTCCTTGCTAGGGGCCAGAAATCAGAGGCCAACTATTGGGAACATACACCAGAAAGTAGAGGGTGCCAAGGTATTTGTATTCCAGTATAAATTAACCCTTTTGAGACTTAAAGCAAGGTGACAAAACTGAGTCCAGCACCTTATGGGAGATTTGGGATGCTATTCTAGACCTTGGACATTGATTGATGTACTTGCTGTAAAGAGAAGTTTGACTAGGTAATTACTTGGCTTCCTTTTTTAAACGATGACCTGGGGGTGCTATCTGGATAAGTCCACAGTTGCTACCCAAATATCCATCTATTCTACCAGCATTCCTAAGCTTATGTGGTTGATTTATCCAGGCAATAGGCTATATCAGTTTTCAGACTTGGCCCTCTTTGGTTTTGCCCACTGTTATTTTGTAATCCAACCAAAACTAACATCTCTTCCCCTTACCACTCATGCAGATGCCAATGATGACTTTAAGACATAGGCCTAAAGCTAAATTCTGATTATGCTTGTACCATCGTTCTAGACTGTTTCCAAACTTGATGTGCTACTGGTTGCTATTGCCAAGAATCATGTACCCCTCTTAATGCTCCTTGTCCCTATAGATCAAGGTTTAGGCTATGAGTATAAAAGAGCATTCTGTAAGGATTATCACTTGTCCTACTTGTTGACTTTATGCATCAAGATGGGGCTAAAGTGAATCAGAACCAAGAACTAACAACTTTGATTGCCTATTATTGGTTTACTTCTACATCTAACCCTTAGGCTCGGCGATTTTAAAACCCTATTAGGATTCAAAATTTTACCTACACATCATGGATTCTCAGGACAGGTTCCATAAGCATACCATGTTCCTCTCTTTTTAGATCAATCAATCCAGGAATTCCTATTGTCAAACCTATTGCATCAGGGGAAAAACCAGGACTCACGACTAACATATTCACCCTCTTTTTAAATTCTCAGGTTTAAGTTCTTATAAACTGACTCAATGCCCTTTAGGACCTGATCTTACTTATTTTGTGGATAATGGCCTTGAGAGATTTTAAGCCTATTGCATAATCAACACTTCCACTTAGCATCAATCACAGCTTTCTTTATGAGATCAATTCTGATTCTTGCCTGCTATTAGACCTATGCCTTATCAAATTCAGAACCTGCGTCTTGCCTAGCATTCATAACTGCTCTTGACTTTGAAAACTACCCTACTTGTTATTTGGCCTTAGACCTTGCAGTGGTGTTGGATTAATTCCGAGATTCAATTCATCACCAAACCAGACCTACCAGATCGATATATGGCTCTTCAATCAGTTTAGGCCCAATGCATACTTGGTGAAAGGTCTGCTATCTTGGCTAAAGCTTAAATCCTAACATGCTCCTTTACCAGGGATAGCTCTCCACTGTAACTCTAGCTACCAAGGTATTGATCCTAAAACCAGCTAGAGGTTATCTTAGGAGATCTGCATCTGATTCCCCTGATTGCTTGAAACCTATTAATTAATAAAGGCTAGCTAGTCTTACAGAGATCAGATACTAGTTTGTTACCCCTAGAATTTTGTCTTATTTTTGGGTTAACTCTCATCCATAATGACACCAAACTGAATTCCCTAACCCTGCAACATTCTATACCTGTTTAATGAGACATTCACTCAGGCGTCCAACCACAATTCTATATTTGGTTTGATTGCTATAGACATGGGTCTGTCACTTACACAGCTTTAAGTCCTGACAACAGCAATATTCTAAATGCAAGAGTTTCTAGTTTTCTGTCATAGATTGACAAGAGCTGATTTTCTCTACTTGACCTAGTCTAACAATTGAGCTAGCTTGAATTCCTTACTATCACAGGGGTAAAATTATGATTCCAACTCCACTTATTCTGCTAAACATAGACTCTGGACAGAGGTGCTCTGGTAGAACCTCATGAATAGGTTGAGGCCCGATCTGTAATCCAACTAGGATATGGTAAACACAAGTTTATCCTTCAAAGCTAAATTAAGATTGTTTTATTGTGCAATCAATAATTCGCAGACCAGTCATTTCCCAGCAAGAACTAATTTCCTAACATATCCTAGAATTTGGTTCTTTTCCGAATCAATAGAAACAACGATTCATGAATGTAATAGTCATTTTTCGCTGCTCTTCTTCTCCTTCTTAGAAATCTATCCTTACTTAGAAGTACACCAATAACCGAAACTTCATAACAAGACTCACAGATATTTCAATATCTCAATCCACAAATTCAATTCATACATATTTTGAGTCATCCTCATGATTTTCAAATGCATGACAATATACAGAAACTAGAAACACATTATATGTCAGGACTAGGCATATACGAAGCCAAAAATAACGGAGACAGAATCTAACCTGGAGCGTGGAATGGGGAACTAGAACAGCTTTGGAATTCTTCCAAGAGCTTCCAACCGAAGTCAGAGGAGCAGAGAACAGGTACTATATCAGCTTTGAGCCAACAACTTCTCCAAGAAAGACGAAGGATTCGAAGTGAATTCGAAGAAGACGAGAACGTAATCTCCTTCGCGAAGTTCTGCGAGTTTCCAGAGAGCTTAGAGTGAAATCCGAAACGCGGAAGACCAAGAATGCTGCTTCCTCCCAGAAAAATTTCACCAATTCCTTCAAAGACTTCAAAGAACCTCCCTGGACCAATCTTTCTGTGCTTTCCTATATTCTCAGTTCTCTCTTTTCCAATCGTTCCTTTTTCCTACCAAAAATCCCTTTCAAATTCTCTGAAATCCCTTTATACCCCTCTCTAACCATGGTAATACCCAACCTGCCCTTAGTTAATTTCTAACCCAAGAATAACAACCCCAACTAACTTCTAACTAACCTAACTAATTCCTAACTAACCCTAGTCTATTAGGATAGCCACTTATTTTTATTGTTTTCCAATTTTTATTTAACTCCTTCCACCTTTATTTATTTTTTATTTATTATTATTACCATTATCTTTTATTTATACTACTTACTCTCTATTTTATATATATAAATATATATATATATATATATATATTTTATGTTAGTTGGTCATCTCTCTTCTTCTTTTCCTTTTAAGTCTTATTTCTACTCCCTTTTTACTTTTTTTTTGTCTTTCCCTTTCAATTTATCTTTGTAATCCGAATCAAAGTAATCCGGACAGGAATTGGTGTTCACACTTTGTTACTATTACCGGATAATATAGTCTCTTACTTCTAATTCACAATCTCTGTTTAATTTCTCCACTTTGCATAGGGTTGAGAATGATGCTTATATTTTCTATTTTCAAATTATCAACCAATGTTGCACCTCTTTTCCACGAATTTGCAAAAACATAATCTCATTAGTGTTATAATAATTTACATATGGAAATTCTTTTGTATTTTACTATGTTAGTATCTATAAATAAAGATGTTCCCAAAAAGCTTAAAAAAGGCCAAAAGAGTTAACAATATTCTAAAGTAAATAATAAAAGTGTGTTGTGAATTCTATTTCTACCTTAACAAATGGAGGTGATGCTCAAAGACTATATTCTTTGAGAAGTCAGGGACTGTTAGTGATGAATATAGTCTCCTTGGGTGAGTGAGAGTGTGAGGAAGAATATTAGGGTAGTGTGGAGAGAGCCTTGGGTAGAGAAAGTGGGTGAACGTGAGTATGAGTGTCAATTTGTTAGATATTCGATGTGAGCGAGATTCTTTGGATTAGGAGCTAGATGAGGGTGGATTTTCTTTGTCTTTTAGTGTGTGAGTGTGATGTTATTAGGTGGGAGCATGAGAGAAAGGTGATGGGTTCTATTTTGTTTATTAGTATAAAGGGAAAGAGGGCCTACACTTCAAACAAGAATTAGTGGGAGTCTATTATAATATGAAGGATAGGAAGGGGCCGTGTCAAATGGCCATCATGAGTAAGCTGTAAACTGGCTGCTAGTGAGTAATGTTCCCAAACAATAATTGACTCCATGTTTGCTGATCACTGATAGTTTTACACAAAATCGCTAAAGTGTTTCAATGATAGCCATGAAACCATGAAGACACTGACAACTTTCTTATTAAACACCCACCCTGAGGCAAATCAACTGAAGCACA
>JAMKYM010000409.1:0-89109 GCA_026541065.1 Canavalia ensiformis | reverse complement strand
GAGTGGACACAAATCGAGCGCATGATTGAATATCGGCACGGCGAATCAAGCGATGTCGGCGCGAGTGTATTTAGGATGAGTCGAATCGAATCGAGTCTGCGAAGTCAGATGAAGTCGAGCATAGTCCGCGATGAAGAATCGTGTCGAGAAAAAGTTGTGTCTAGTCGACTCTAATGGTGACGAGTCACGTCGATGAAAGTGGAGCGTGAGTCGACCGGAGAAGTGAGTGAAGTTGAATGTCGAGGTGGAGCGAGTTGCGTCGAAGCTCGCGATGAGTTGAGTCGGGCGAGTGGAGCGAAGATGAGTCAATTCGGGAAAAGTTAGTGGACTCAAATCGAGCGATTGAATCCGCCGAGGAGAACATGATGTCGAGTGGAGTGTAGCTGGGATGAGTCCAATCGAGTCGAGTCCAGCCGGGTCAGGTGAAGTCAAGCGAGTCCGCGATGAAGAATCGTGTCGAGAAAAGTTGTGTCTAGTCGACTCACGAGACGAGTCCAGTCGATGAAAGTGGGAGCGTAGTCGAATGGGAGAGTAGTGATGTTGAAAGTCGAGATTAGTAGAGTTAAATCGAATGCGATGATTGATCGGGCGGGTTGAAGCGAAGTTGAGTCGAGTCGGGGAAAAGTTGAGTGGACTTAAATCGAATGATTGAATACCGGCAAAGAGCGAATCAAGCGATGTCGGCGAGTGTGTACTGATGAGTCGAATCGAATCGAGTCCGGCCGAGTCGGGTGAAGTCGACATAGTCTCGATGAAGAATCGTGTCGAGGGAAAGTTGGGTCTAGTCGACTCCAATGGTGACGTGTCCACGTTGATGAAAGTGGAGCGTGGTCGACCGGAGAGTAGTGAAGTTGAAAGTCGAGGTGAGCGAGTTGCGTCGAGCTGCGATGAGTCGAATCGAGGGCGAGTTGAGCGAAAGATGAGTCGATTGTGGAAAAGTTGGTGGACTCAAATCGACTAGATTGAATCTGGCGAGCGAATCAACGATGTCGAGTGGAGTCGAAGGCGAGTGTAGCTGATGAGTCGAATCGGTCGAGTCCGTACCGGGTCGGGTGAAGTCGAGGAGAGTGCAGCGATGAAGAATCGTGTCGAGAAAAGTTGTGTCTAGTCGACTCCAATGGTGACGTGTCACGTCGATGAAAGTGGAGCGTAGTCGACCGGAGAGTAGTGAAGTTGAAAGTCGAGGTGAGCAGAGTTGCGTTGAACTGCGATGAGTCGAGTCGGGCCGAGTTGAGCGAAGTTGAGTCGGTTCGGGAAAAGTTGAGTGGACACAAATCGAGCGCAGTTGAATACCGGCAAGGCGAATCAAGCGATGTCGAGGCGAGTAAAGCTGGGATGGGTCGAATCGAATCAAGTCCAGCCGAGTCGGGTGAAGTCGAGCATCGTCTGGCGATGAAGAATCGTGTCGTGAAAAGTTGTGTCTAGTCGACTCCAATGGTGACGTGTCACGTCGATGAAAGTGGATCGTAGTCGACCGGAGAGTAGTGAAGTTGAAAGTCGAGGTGAGCGAGTTGCGTCGAACTGCGATGAGTCGAGTTGAGCGAAGTGAGTCGATTCGGAAAAGTTGAGTGGACTCAAATCGAGCGCAGATTGAATCGTGGCGAGGCGAATCCCAGCGATGTCGAAAGTGGAGTCGAGGCGAGTGTAGCTGATGATCGAATCGAGTCGGTCCAACTGAGTCAGGTGAAGTCGAGCAGAGTCTTAAGCGATGAAGAATCGTGTCGAGAAAAGTTGTGTCTAGTCAACTCCAATGGTGACGTGTCACGTTGATGAAAGTGGAGCGTAGTCAACCATAGAGTAGTGAAGTTGAAAGTCGAGTGAGCGAGTTCGTCGAACTGCGATGAGTCGAGTCGGGCCGAGTTGAGCGAAGATGAGTCGATTGTGGAAAAAGTTGAATAGACTCAAAATCGAGCGATTGAATCTGGCGAGCGAATCGAGCGATGTCGATGGAGTCGAGCGAGTGTAGCTGGGATGAGTCGAATCGAGTCGAGTCCAGCCGGTCGGGTGAAGTCGAGCAGAGTCTGGCGATGAAGAATCGTGTCGAGAAAGTTGTGTCTAGTCGACTCCAATGGTGACGTGTCACGTCGATGAAAGTGGAGCGTAGTCGACGGAGAGTAGTGAAGTTCAAAGTCGAGGTGAGCGAGTTGCGTTGAAGTGCGATGAGTCAAGTCGGGCGAGTTGGCGAAGTTGTCGGTTGGAAAAGTTTAGTGGACTCAAATCGAGCGCATTGAATCCGGCAAGGCGAATCAAGCGATGTCGGGTGAGTAAAGCTGGGATGATTCGATGTCGAATCAGAGCCGAGTCGGTGAAGTCGAGCATAGTGTGGCGATGAAGAATCTGGTCGAGAAAAGTTGTGTCTAGTCGACTCCAATGGTGACGTGTCACGTCGATGAAAAGTGGAGCGTAGTCGACCGATGAGTGTAAGAAGTTGAATGTCGAGGTGAGCGAGTTGCGTCGAACTACGATGAGTTGAGTCGGGCCGAGTGGAGCGAAGATGAGTCAATTCAGGAAAAGTTGAGTGGACTCAAATCGAGCGCGATTGAATCCGGCGAGGAGAATCAACGATGTCGAGTGGAGTGTAGCTGGATGAGTCAATCGAGTCGAGTCCAGCCGGTCGGGTGAAGTCAGCGAGTCCGCGCGATGAAGAATCGTGTCGAGAAAGTTGTGTCTAGTCGACTCCAATGGTGACGAGTCACGTCGATGAAAGTGGAGCGTGATCGACCGAGAGTAGTGAAGTTGAAAGTCGAGGTTAGTAGAGTTGCGTCGGCTGCGATGATTCGAGTCGGGCGAGTTGAGACGAAGTTGAGTCGATTCGGAAAAGTTGAGTGGACTCAAATCGAGCCCCTTTGATTGAATCTGGCAAGCGAATCAAATCAAAAAGGAGTCGAGGCGAGTGTAGGCGGGATGAGTCGAATCGAATCGAGTCCACCAGTCGAGTCAAGTCGAAAGCATGATCCGCGATGAAGAATCGTGTCGAGAAAGTTGTGTCTAGTCGACTCCAATGGTGACGTGTCCACCGTTGATGAAAGCAGTGGAATGCGTAGTCGACCGAGAGAGTAGTGAAGTTGAAAGTCGAGGTGAGCGGTAGTTGCGTCGAACTGCGATCGTCGAGTCGAACGAGTTGACGAAGATGAGTCGATTGTGGAAAAGTTGAGTGGACTCAAATCGGCGCGATTGAATCCTGGCGAGCGAATCAAGCGATGTCGAGTGGAGTCGAGGCGAGTGTAAATGGGATGAGTCGAATCGAGTCGAGTCCAGTAGAGTCGGGTGAAGTCGAGCATAGTCGGCGATGAAGAATCGTGTCGAGAAAAGTTGTGTCTAGTCGACTCAATGGTGACGAGTCACGTCGATGAAAGTGGGCGTAGTCGACGGAGAGTAGTGAAGTTGAAAGTCGAGGTGGCAGAGTTGCGTTGAACTACGATGAGTCGAGTCGGGCCGAGTTGAGCGAAAGTTGAGTCGATTCGGAAAAGTTGAGTGGACTCAAATCGAGCGCATGATTGAATCCGGCGAAGGCGAATCAAGCGATGTCGAGTCGCGGTAAAGCTGGGATGAGTCGAATCGAATCAAGTCCAGCCGAGTCGGGTGAAGTCGAGCATAGTCGCGATGAAGAATCGTGTCGAAAAGTTGTGTCTAGTCGACTCCAATGGTGACGTGTCACGTCGATGAAAGTGGATCGTAGTCGACCGAGAGTAGTGAAGTTGAAAGTCGAGGTGAGCGAGTTGCGTCGAACTCGATGATCGAGTCGAGTTGAGCGAAGATGAGTCGATTCGGAAAAAGTTGAGTGGACTCAAATCGAGCGCAGTTGAATCGAATGGCGAGGCGAATCAACGATGTCGAGTGGAGTCGAGGCGAGTGTAAAGCTGGATGAGTCGAATCGAGTCGAGTCCAGCCTGGTCGGGTGAAGTCGAGCGAATCCGGCGATGAAGAATCGTGTCGAGAAAAGTTGTGTCTAGTCGACTCCAATGGTGACGAGTCACGTTGATGAAAGTGGAGCGTGATGTCGACCATAGAGTAGTGAAGTTGAAAGTCGAGGTGAGCGAGTTGCGTCGAACTGCGATGAGTCGAGTCGGGGAGTTGACGAAGATGAGTCGATTCGGAAAAGTTGAATGGACTCAAATCGAGCAATTGAATCCTGGCGAGGCGAATCAAGCGATGTCGAGTGGAGTCGAGGCGAGTGTAGCTGGATGAGTCGAATCGAGTCGAGTCCAACCGAGTCGGGTGAAGTCGAGCGATCGCGATGAAGAATCGTGTCGAGAAAGTTGTGTCTAGTCGACTCAATGGTGACGTGTCACGTCGATGAAAGTGGAGCGTAGTCGACCGAGAGTAGTGAAGTTGAAAGTCGAGGTGAGCAGAGTTGCGTTGAACTTCGATGAGTCAAGTCGGGCGAGTTGAGCGAAGTTGAGTCGGTTCGAGAAAGTTGAGTGGACACAAATCGAGCGCTGATTGAATCCGGCAAGGCGAATCAAGCGATGTCGAGGCGAGTGTAGCCGGGATGAGTCGAATCGAATCAAGTCCAACCGAGTCGGGTGAAGTCGAGTAGTCGATGAAGAATCGTGTCGAGAAAAGTTGTGTCTAGTCGACTCCAATGGTGACGTGTCACGTCGATGAAAGTGGAGCGTAGTCGACCGGAGAGTAGTGAAGTTGAAAGTCGAGGTGGTGAGTTGCGTCGAACTGCGATGAGTCGAGTCGGGCGAGTTGAGCGAAGATGAGTCGATTGGGAAAAGTTGAGTGGACTCAAATCGAGCGCATTGAATCGGAAAAGAAAGCGATGTCGAGTGGAGTCGAAGTGTAGCTAAGGGATGAGTCGAATCGAATCGAGTCCAATTCGGGTGAAGTCGAGAGTCAATGAAGAATGTGTCGAGAAAAGTTGTGTCTGTCGACTCAATGGTGACGAGTCACGTCGATGAAAGTGGAGCGTAGTCGACCGAGTAGTGAAGTTGAAAGTCGAGGTGAAAGCGAGTTGCGTCGAACTACGATGATGATCGGGTTTGAGCGAAGATGAGTCGATTCGGGAAAAGTTGAGTGGACTCAAATCGAGCGCAATTGAATCGTGGCGAGGTGAATCAAGCGATGTCGAGTGAGCCGAGCAGTGTAGCTAGATGAGTCGAATCGATAAGATCGAGTCCAAGAGTCCACCATCAACGATTCCGGCGATGAAGAATCGTGTCGAGAAAAAGTTGTGTCCTAATCGACTCCAATGGTGACGTGTCACGTTGATGAAAGTGGAGATCGACCGAGAAGTGAAGTTGAAAGTCGAGGTGACGAGTTGGTCGAATTGCGATGATCGAATCGCATGAAAGATGAGTCGATTCGGAAAAGTTGAGTGGACTCAAATCGAAGCCCTTATTGAATCTGGCGAGCGAATCAAGCGATGTCGAGTGGAGTCGAGCGAGTGTGGTGGGATGAGTCGAATCAAGTCCTAGTCCAACCAAGCCCTTGGAGTCAAGCCATTCGATGAAGAATCGTGTCGAAAAAGTTGTGTCTAATCGACTCCAATGGTGACGTGTCACGTCGATGAAAGTGGAGCGTAGTCCCTAGAGTTTTGAAGTTGAAAGTCGAGGTGAGCAAGTTGCGTTGAACTGCGATGAGTCGGTCGGGCGAGTTGAGCGAGTTCCTCAGCGTTGAGTGGACACAATCTACAATTGAATACGTTGCAAATGATAATCAAAAAGCGATGTTGAGGCGATCGAAGTTAGGGATGATTCGAGTCGAATCAAGTCCATCGAGGCGGGTGAAGTCGAGCATAGTCTGGCGATGAAGAATCGTGTCGAGAAAGTTGTGTCTAGTCGACTCCAATGGTGACGTGTCACGTCGATGAAAGTGGGCGTAGTCGAGGAGAGTAGTGAAGTTGAAAGTCGAGGTGAGCGAGTTGCGTCGAACTGCGATGAGTCGAGTCGGGCGAGTTGAGCGAAGATGAGTCGATTCGGGAAAAGTTGAGTGGACTCAAATCGAGCGATTGAATTGTGGCGAAGGCGAATCAAGCGATGTCGAGTGGAGTCGAGGCGAGTGTAGCCGGGATGATCGAATCGAATCGAGTCAAATTGTCGGGTGAAGTCGAGTAGAGTCAGCGATGAAGAATCGTGTCGAAAAAAGTTGTGTCTAGTCGACTCAATGGTGACGAGTCCACGTCGATGAAAGTGGAGCGTAGTCGACCGGAGAGTAGTGAAGTTGAAATTCGAGTGAGCGAGTTGCGTCGAATATGATGAGTCGAGTTGAGCGAAGATGAGTCGATTCGGAAAAGTTGAGTGGACTCAAATCGAGCGCGATTGAATCGTGGCGAGGCGAATCAAGCGATGTCGAGTGGAGTCGAGGCGAGTGTAGCCGGGATGAGTCGAATCGAGTCGAGTCCAGAATCGGGTGAAGTCGGCGATCGCGATGAAGAATCGTGTCGAAAAAGTTGTGTCTAGTCGACTCCAATGGTGACGAGTCACGTCGATGAAAGTGGAGCGTAGTCGACCGTAGAGTAGTGAAGTTGAAAGTCGAGTGAGCGAGTTGCGTCGAACTGCGATGATCGATCGAGAGTTGAAACGAAGATGAGTCGATTCGGAAAAGTTGAGTGGACTCAAATCGAGCGCATGATTGAATCGTGGCGAATCAAGCGATGTCGAGTGGAGTCGAGGCGAGTGTGGGAGGATGAGTCGAATCGAGTCGAGTCCAGAGTCGAGTCGGTGAAGTCGAGGAGAGTCGGCGATGAAGAATCGTGTCGAGAAAAGTTGTGTCTAGTCGACTCCAATGGTGACGTGTCACGTCGATGAAAGTGGAGCGTAGTCGACCGGAGAGTAGTGAAGTTGAAAGTCGAGTGAAGCGAGTTGCGTTGAACTGCGATGAGTCGATCGGGCGAGTTGAGCGAAGATTGAGTCGATTCGGGAAAAGTTGAGTGGACTCAAATCGAGCGCGATTGAATCGGCGAGGCGAATCAGCGATCGGCGGAGTCGAGCGGTAAAGCTGGGATGAGTCGAATCGAATCAAGTCAGCAGTCGGGTGAAGTCGAGCATAGTCTGGCGATGAAGAATCGTGTCGAGAAAAGTTGTGTCTAGTCGACTCCAATGGTGACGTGTCACGTCGATGAAAGTGGAGCGTAGTCGACCGGAGAGTAGTGAAGTTGAAAGTCGAGGTGAGCAGAGTTGCGTCGAACTGCGATGAGTCGAGTCGGGCCGAGTTGAGCGAAGATGAGTCGATTCGGGAAAAGTTGAGTGGACTCAAATCGAGCGCGATTGAATTGTGGCGAAAGGCGAATCAGCGATGTCGGGTGGAGTCGAGGCGAGTGTAGCCGGATGAGTCGAATCGAGTCGAGTCCAAAGTCGGGTCAAGTCGAGCGAGTCAGCGATGAAGAATCGTGTCGAGAAAAAGTTGTGTCTATCGACTCCAATGGTGACGAGTCACGTCGATGAAAGTGGAGCGTAGTCGACCGGAGAGTAGTGAAGTTGAAAGTCGAGGTGAGCGAGAGTTGCGTCGAACTACGATGATCGAGTCGGGCGAGTTGAGCGAAGATGAGTCGATTCGGGAAAAGTTGAGTGGACTCAAATCGAGCGCAGTTGATTGAATCTGGCGAGGCGAATCAAGCGATGTCGAGTGGAGTGAGGCGAGTGTAGCTGGGATGAGTCGACCGAGTCGAGTCCAGCCGAGTCGGTGAAGTCGAGCAGTCCGGCGATGAAGAATCGTGTCGAGAAAAGTTGTGTCTAGTCGACTCCAATGGTGACGTGTCACGTTGATGAAAGTGGAGCGTAGTCGACCGTAGAGTAGTGAAGTTGAAAGTCGAGGTGAGCAGAGTTGCGTCGAACTGCGATGAGTCGAGTCGGGCCGAGTTGAGCGAAGTTGAGTCGATTCGGGAAAAGTTGAGTGGACTCAAATCGAGCGCAGTTGAATCGTGGTGAGGCGAATCAAGCGATGTCGAATGGAGTCGAGGCGAGTGTAGCTGGGATGAGTCGAATCGAGTCGAGTCCAACCGAGCTCGGGTGAAGTCGAGCGAGAGTCCTAACGATGAAGAATCGTGTCGAGAAAAAAGTTGTGTCTAGTCGACTCCAATGGTGACGAGTCACGTCGATGAAAGTGGAGCGTAGTCGATCCGGAGAGTAGTGAAGTTGAAAGTCGAGGTGAGCGAGTTGCGTTGAACTGCGATGAGTCGAGTTGAGCGAAGATGAGTCGATTCGGAAAAGTTGAGTGGACTCAAATCGAGCGCGCAGTTGAATCGTGGCGAGGCGAATCAAGCGATGTCGAGTGGAGTCGAGGCGAGTGTAGCTGGATGAGTCGAATCGAGTCAGTCCGAGTCGGGTGAAAGTCGAGCAGAGTCTGGCGATGAAGAATCGTGTCGAGAAAAGTTGTGTCTAGTCGACTCCAATGGTGACGAGTCACGTCGATGAAAGTGGAGCGTAGTCGACCGAGAGTAGTGAAGTTGAAAGTCGAGGTGAGCAGAGTTGCGTCGAACTGCGATGAGTCGAGTCGGGCCGAGTTGAGCCAAGATGAGTCGATTCGGGAAAGTTGAGTGGACTCAAATCGAGCGCAGTTGAATCTGTGGCGAGGCGAATCAAGCGATGTCGAGTGGAGTCGAGGGAGTGTAGGCTGGGATGAGTCGAATCGAGTGAGTCCAGCCGAATCGGGTCAAGTCGACGAGTCCGGCGATGAAGAATCGTGTCGAGAAAAGTTGTGTCTAGTCGACTCCAATGGTGACGAGTCACGTCGATGAAAGTGGAGCGCGTGAGTCGATCGAGAGTAGTGAAGTTGAAAGTCGAGGTGAGCGAGTTGCGTCGAACTGCGATGAGTCAAGTTGAAGTTGAGCGAAGATGAGTCGATTCGGAAAAGTTGAGTGGACTCAAATCGAGCGCAGTTGAATCGTGGCGAGGCGAATCAAGCGATGTCGAGTGGAGTCGAGGCGAGTGTAATGGGATGAGTCGAATCGAGTCGAGTCCAAGTCAAGTCGAGTCAAGTCGGAGTAGAGTCTGCGATGAAGAATCGTGTCGAGAAAAGTTGTGTCTAGTCAACTCCAATGGTGACGAGTCACGTCGATGAAAGTGGAGCGTAGTCGACCGTAGAGTAGTGAAGTTGAAAGTCGAGGTGAGCAGCGAGTTAAGGAACTGCGATGAGTCGAGTTGAAGTTAAGAAGATGAGTCGATTCGGAAAGTTGAGTGGACTCAAATCGAGCGCAGATTGAATCTGGCGAGCGAATCAAGCGATTCGAGTGGAGTCGAGGCGAGTGTAGCTGGATGAGTCGAATCGAAGTCGAGTCCAGGTTGAAGTCGAGGAATGCAGCGATGAAGAATCGTGTCGAGAAAAAGTTGTGTCTAGTCGACTCCAATGGTGACGTGTCACGTTGATGAAAGTGGGCGTAGTCGACCGGAGAGTAGTGAAGTTGAAAGTCGAGGTGAGCAGAGTTGCGTTGAACTGCGATGAGTCGAGTCGGGCCGAGTTGAGCGAAGTTGAGTCGGTTCGGGAAAAGTTGAGTGGACACAAATCGAGCGCAGTTGAATACCGGCAAGGCGAATCAAGCGATGGCGAGGCGAGTAAAGCTGGGATGATTCGAATCGAATCAAGTCCAGCCGAGTCGGGTGAAGTCGAGCATAGTCTGGCGATGAAGAATCGTGTCGAGAAAAGTTGTGTCTAGTCGACTCCAATGGTGACGTGTCACGTCGATGAAAGTGGAGCGTAGTCGACCGGAGAGTAGTGAAGTTGAAAGTCGAGGTGAGCAGAGTTGCGTCGAACTGCGATGAGTCGAGTCGGGCCGAGTTGAGCCAAGATGAGTCGATTCGGGAAAAGTTGAGTGGACTCAAATCGAGCGCGATTGAATCGTGGCGAGGCGAATCAAGCGATGTCGAGTGGAGTCGAGGCGAGTGTACAGCTGGGATGAGTCGAATCGAGTCGAGTCCAATGAGAGTCAGGTCAAGTCGAGAGAGTAGGCGATGAAGAATCGTGTCGAAAAGTTGTCTCTGAGTCGACTCCAATGGTGACGAGTCACGTCGATGAAAGTGGAGCGTAGTCGACCGGAGAGTAGTGAAGTTGAAAGTCGAGGTGAGCGAGTTGCGTCGAAGCTACGATGAGTCGAGTCGGGCGAGTTGAGCGAAGATGAGTCGATTCGGAAAAAGTTGAGTGGACTCAAATCGAGCGCAGATTGAATCTGGCGAGGCGAATCAAGCGATGTCGAAAGTGGAGTCGAGGCGAGTGTATGCTGGATGAGTCGAATCGAGTCGAGTCCAACCGAATCGGGTGAAGTCGAGCGATCTTGATGAAGAATCGTGTCGAGAAAAGTTGTGTCTAGTCGACTCAATGGTGACGTGTCACGTCGATGAAAGTGGAGCGTAGTCGGGAGAGTAGTGAAGTTGAAAGTCAAGGTGAAGCGAGTTGCGTCGAACTAGATGAGTCGATCGGTTGAACGAAAGATGAGTCGATTCGGGAAAAGTTGAGTGGACTCAAATCGAGCGATTGAATCGTGGCGAATCAGCGAATCAGCGATGTCGAGTGGAGTCGAGGCGAGTGTAGCTAGGATGAGTCGAATCGATCGAGTCCAGTGAGTCGGGTGAAGTCGAGCAGTCAAGCGATGAAGAATCGTGTCGAAAAAGTTGTGTCTAGTCGACTCAATGGTGATGAGTCACGTCGATGAAAGTGGAGCGTAGTCGACCAGAGAGTGAAGTTGAAAGTCGAGTGAGCGAGTTTCGTCAACTACTATGATGAGTCGAGTCGAGCGAGTTGGCGAAGATTGAGTCGATTCGGGAAAAGTTGAGTGGACTCAAATCGAGCGTGCAGATTGAATCGGCGAGGCGAATCAAGCGATGTCGAGTGGAGTCGAAAAAATGCAGGATGATTGGATGAGTCGAATCAGGTCGAGTCCAGCCGAGTCGGGTGAAGTCGAGCAGAGTCTGGCGATGAAGAATCGTGTCGAGAAAAGTTGTGTCTAGTCGACTCCAATGGTGACGTGTCACGTCGATGAAAGTGGAGCGTAGTCGACCGGAGAGTAGTGAAGTTGAAAGTCGAGGTGAGTAGAGTTGCGTCGAACTGCGATGAGTCGAGTCGGGCCGAGTTGAGCCAAGATGAGTCGATTCGGGAAAAGTTGAGTGGACTCAAATCGAGCGCAGTTGAATCCTGGCGAGGCGAATCAAGCGATGTCGAGTGGAGTCGAGGCGAGTGTAGCTGGGATGAGTCGAATCGAATCGAGTCAAGAGTCGGGTGAAGTCGAGCATAGTCTGGCGATGAAGAATCGTGTCGAGAAAAGTTGTGTCTAGTCGACTCCAATGGTGACGTGTCACGTCGATGAAAGTGGAGCGTAGTCGACCGGAGAGTAGTGAAGTTGAAAGTCGAGGTGAGCAGATTTGCGTCGAACTGCGATGAGTCGAGTCGGCCGAGTTGAGCGAAGATGAGTCGGTTCGGAAAAGTTGAGTGGACTCAAATCGAGCGCGATTGAATCCCGGCGAGGCGAATCAAGCGATGTCGAGTGGAGTCGAGGCGAGTGTAGCTGGGATGAGTCGGAATCGATCGAGTCCAGACCGAGTCGGGGTGAAGTCGAGGAGAGTCTGCGATGAAGAATCGTGTCGAGAAAAGTTGTGTCTAGTCGACTCCAATGGTGACGTGTCACGTCGATGAAAGTGGAGCGTAGTCGACCGGAGAGTAGTGAAGTTGAAAGTCGAGGTGAGCAGAGTTGCGTCGAACTGCGATGAGTCGAGTCGGGCCGAGTTGAGCGAAGTTGAGTCGATTCGGGAAAAGTTGAGTGGACTCAAATCGAGCGCAGTTGAATCGTGGCGAGGCGAATCAAGCGATGTCGAGTGGAGTCGAGGCGAGTGTAGCTGGGATGAGTCGAATCGAGTCGAGTCCAAATGAAGTCGGGTGAAGTCGAGCATAGTCGCGATGAAGAATCGTGTCGAGAAAAGTTGTGTCTAGTCGACTCCAATGGTGACGTGTCACGTCGATGAAAGTGGAGCGTAGTCGACCGTAGAGTAGTGAAGTTGAAAGTCGAGGTGAGTAGAGTTGCGTCGAACTGCGATGAGTCGAGTCGGGCGAGTTGAGCGAAGTTGAGTCGATTCGGGAAAAGTTGAGTGGACTCAAATCGAGTGATTGAATCGACGCAAGGAGGCGAATCAAGCGATGTCGAGTGGAGTCGAAGCGAGTGTAGGATGAGATCGAATCGAGTCGAGTCCAGCCGAGTCGGGTGAAGTCGAGCATCTAAGCGATGAAGAATCGTGTCGAGAAAAAGTTGTGTCTAGTCGACTCCAATGGTGACGTGTCACGTCGATGAAAGTGGAGCGTAGTCGACCGGAGAGTAGTGAAGTTGAAAGTCGAGGTGAGAGTTGCATCGAATCTGCGATGAGTCGAAGTCGGGCGAGTTGAGCGAAGTTGAGTCGATTCGGGAAAAGTTGAGTGGACTCAAATCGAGCGCAGTTGAATCCTGGCGAGGCGAATCAAGCGATGTCGAGTGGAGTCGAGGCGAGTGTAGCTGGGATGAGTCGAATCGAGTCGAGTCCAGCCGGGTCGGGTGAAGTCGAGCAGAGTCTGGCGATGAAGAATCGTGTCGAGAAAAGTTGTGTCTAGTCGACTCCAATGGTGACGAGTCACGTCGATGAAAGTGGAGCGTAGTCGACCGGAGAGTAGTGAAGTTGAAAGTCGAGGTGAGCAGAGTTGCGTCGAACTGCGATGAGTCGAGTTGAGCGAAGATGAGTCGATTCGGGAAAAGTTGAGTGGACTCAAATCGAGCGCAGTTGAATCGTGGCGAGGCGAATCAAGCGATGTCGAGTGGAGTCGAGGCGAGTGTAGCTGGGATGAGTCGAATCGAGTCGAGTCCAACCGAGTCGGGTGAAGTCGAGCAGAGTCTGACGATGAAGAATCGTGTCGAGAAAAGTTGTGTCTAGTCGACTCCAATGGTGACGAGTCACGTCGATGAAAGTGGAGCGTAGTCGACCGGAGAGTAGTGAAGTTGAAAGTCGAGGTGAGCAGAGTTGCGTCGAACTGCGATGAGTCGAGTCGGGCCGAGTTGAGCGAAGATGAGTCGATTCGGGAAAAGTTGAGTGGACTCAAATCGAGCGCAGTTGAATCCTGGCGAGGCGAATCAAGCGATGTCGAGTGGAGTCGAGGCGAGTGTAGCTGGGATGAGTCGAATCGAATCGAGTCCAGCCGAGTCGGGTGAAGTCGAGTAGAGTCTGGCGATGAAGAATCGTGTCGAGAAAAGTTGTGTCTAGTCGACTCCAATGGTGACGAGTCACGTCGATGAAAGTGGAGCGTAGTCGACCGGAGAGTAGTGAAGTTGAAAGTCGAGGTGAGCAGTTGCGTCGAACTACGATGAGTCGAGTCGGGCGAGTTGAGCGAAGTTGAGTCGATTCGGGAAAAGTTGAGTGGACTCAAATCGAGCGCAGTTGAATCGTGGCGAGGCGAATCAAGCGATGTCGAGTGGAGTCGAGGCGAGTGTAGCTGGGATGAGTCGAATCGAGTCGAGTCCAGCCGAGTCGGTGAAGTCGAGCATAGTCTGGCGATGAAGAATCGTGTCGAGAAAAGTTGTGTCTAGTCGACTCCAATGGTGACGTGTCACGTCGATGAAAGTGGAGCGTAGTCGACAGAGTAGTGAAGTTGAAAGTCGAGGTGAGCAGAGTTGCGTCGAACTACGATGAGTCGAGTCGGGCCGAGTTGAGCGAAGATGAGTCGATTCGGGAAAAGTTGAGTGGACTCAAATCGAGCGCAGTTGAATCGTGGCGAGGCGAATCAAGCGATGTCGAGTGGAGTCGAGGCGAGTGTAGCTGGGATGAGTCGAATCGAGTCGAGTCCAGCCGAGTCGGGTGAAGTCGAGCAGAGTCTGGCGATGAAGAATCGTGTCGAGAAAAGTTGTGTCTAGTCGACTCCAATGGTGACGAGTCACGTCGATGAAAGTGGAGCGTAGTCGACCGGAGAGTAGTGAAGTTGAAAGTCGAGGTGAGCAGAGTTGCGTCGAACTGCGATGAGTCGAGTTGAGCGAAGATGAGTCGATTCGGGAAAAGTTGAGTGGACTCAAATCGAGCGCAGTTGAATCCTGGCGAGGCGAATCAAGCGATGTCGAGTGGAGTCGAGGCGAGTGTAGCTGGGATGAGTCGAATCGAATCGAGTCCAGCCGAGTCGGGTGAAGTCGAGCAGAGTCTGGCGATGAAGAATCGTGTCGAGAAAAGTTGTGTCTAGTCGACTCCAATGGTGACGTGTCACGTCGATGAAAGTGGAGCGTATCGACCTGGAGAGTGAAGTTGAAAGTCGAGGTGAGCAGAGTTGCGTCGAACTGCGATGAGTCGAGTCGAGTTGAGCGAAGATGAGTCGATTCGGGAAAAGTTGAGTGGACTCAAATCGAGCGCAGTTGAATCCTGGCGAGGCGAATCAAGCGATGTCGAGTGGAGTCGAGGCGAGTGTAGCTGGGATGAGTCGAATCGAGTCGAGTCCAGCCGAGTCGGGTGAAGTCGAGCAGAGTCTGGCGATGAAGAATCGTGTCGAGAAAAGTTGTGTCTAGTCGACTCCAATGGTGACGTGTCACGTCGATGAAAGTGGAGCGTAGTCGACCGTAGAGTAGTGAAGTTGAAAGTCGAGGTGAGCAGAGTTGCGTCGAACTGCGATGAGTCGAGTCGGGCCGAGTTGAGCGAAGTTGAGTCGATTCGGGAAAAGTTGAGTGGACTCAAATCGAGCGCAGTTGAATCGTGGCGAGGCGAATCAAGCGATGTCGAGTGGAGTCGAGGCGAGTGTAGCTGGGATGAGTCGAATCGAGTCGAGTCCAGCCGAGTCGGGTGAAGTCGAGCAGAGTCTGGCGATGAAGAATCGTGTCGAGAAAAGTTGTGTCTAGTCGACTCCAATGGTGACGAGTCACGTCGATGAAAGTGGAGCGTAGTCGACCGTAGAGTAGTGAAGTTGAAAGTCGAGGTGAGCAGAGTTGCGTCGAACTGCGATGAGTCGAGTCGGGCCGAGTTGAGCCAAGATGAGTCGATTCGGGAAAAGTTGAGTGGACTCAAATCGAGCGCTTGATTGAATCCTGGCGAGGCGAATCAAGCGATGTCGAGTGGAGTCGAGGCGAGTGTAGCTGGGATGAGTCGAATCGAGTCGAGTCCAGCCGAGTCGGGTGAAGTCGAGCAGAGTCTGGCGATGAAGAATCGTGTCGAGAAAGTTGTGTCTAGTCGACTCCAATGGTGACGAGTCACGTCGATGAAAGTGGAGCGTAGTCGACCGTAGAGTAGTGAAGTTGAAAGTCGAGGTGAGCAGAGTTGCGTCGAACTTGCGATGAGTCGAGTTGGCCGAAGTTGAGCGAAGTTGAGTCGATCGGGAAAAGTTGAGTGGACTCAAATCGAGCGCAGTTGAATCGTGGCGAGGCGAATCAAGCGATGTCGAGTGGAGTCGAGGCGAGTGTAGCTGGGATGAGTCGAATCGAGTCGAGTCCAACCGAGTCGGGTGAAGTCGAGCAGAGTCTGGCGATGAAGAATCGTGTCGAGAAAAGTTGTGTCTAGTCGACTCCAATGGTGACGAGTCACGTCGATGAAAGTGGAGCGTAGTCGACCGGAGAGTAGTGATGTTGAAAGTCGAGGTTAGTAGAGTTGCGTCGAACTGCGATGAGTCGAGTCGGGCCGAGTTGAGCGAAGATGAGTCGATTGTGGAAAAGTTGAGTGGACTCAAATCGAGCGCAGTTGAATCCTGGCGAGGCGAATCAAGCGATGTCGAGTGGAGTCGAGGCGAGTGTAGCTGGGATGAGTCGAATCGAGTCGAGTCCAGCCGAGTCGGGTGAAGTCGAGCATAGTCTGGCGATGAAGAATCGTGTCGAGAAAAGTTGTGTCTAGTCGACTCCAATGGTGACGAGTCACGTCGATGAAAGTGGAGCGTAGTCGACCGAGAGAGTAGTGAAGTTGAAAGTCGAGGTGAGCAGAGTTGCGTCGAACTGCGATGAGTCGAGTCGGGCCGAGTTGAGCGAAGATGAGTCGATTGTGGAAAAGTTGAGTGGACTCAAATCGAGCGCAGTTGAATCCTGACGAGGCGAATCAAGCGATGTCGAGTGGAGTCGAGGCGAGTGTAGGCTGGATGAGTCGAATCGAGTCGAGTCAAGCCGGGTCGGGTGAAGTCGAGCAGAGTCTGGCGATGAAGAATCGTGTCGAGAAAAGTTGTGTCTAGTCGACTCCAATGGTGACGTGTCACGTCGATGAAAGTGGAGCGTAGTCGACCGGAGAGTAGTGAAGTTGAAAGTCGAGGTGAACGAAGTTGCATCGAACCGCGATGAGTCGAGTCGGGCCGAGTTGAGCGAAGATTGAGTCGATTCGGAAAAAGTTGAGTGGACTCAAATCGAGCGATTGAATCGTGGCGAGGCGAATCAAGCGATGTCGAGTGAGTCGAGGCGAGTGTAGGCCGGGATGAGTCGAATCGAATCGAGTCCAGCCGAGTCGGGTGAAGTCGAGCAGAGTCTGGCGATGAAGAATCGTGTCGAGAAAAGTTGTGTCTAGTCGACTCCAATGGTGACGAGTCACGTCGATGAAAGTGGAGCGTAGTCGACCGTAGAGTAGTGAAGTTGAAAGTCGAGGTGAGCAGAGTTGCGTCGAACTGCGATGAGTCGAGTCGGGCCGAGTTGAGCGAAGATGAGTCGATTCGGGAAAAGTTGAGTGGACTCATGTCGAGCGCAGTTGAATCGTGGCGAGGCGAATCAAGCGAAGTCGGGTGGAGTCGAGGCGAGTGTAGCCGGGATGAGTCGAATCGAGTCGAGTCCAGCCGAGTCGGGTGAAGTCGAGCATAGTCTGGCGATGAAGAATCGTGTCGAGAAAAGTTGTGTCTAGTCGACTCCAATGGTGACGAGTCACGTCGATGAAAGTGGAGCGTAGTCGACCGGAGAGTAGTGAAGTTGAAAGTCGAGCTGAGCAGAGTTGCGTCGAACTGCGATGAGTCGAGTCGGGCCGAGTTGAGCGAAGATGAGTCGATTCGGGAAAAGTTGAGTGGACTCAAATCGAGCGCAGTTGAATCGTGGCGAGGCGAATCAAGCGATGTCGAGTGGAGTCGAGGCGAGTGTAGCTGGGATGAGTCGAATCGAGTCGAGTCCAGCCGAGTCGGGTGAAGTCGAGCAGAGTCTGGCGATGAAGAATCGTGTCGAGAAAAGTTGTGTCTAGTCGACTCCAATGGTGACGAGTCACGTCGATGAAAGTGGAGCGTAGTCGACCGTAGAGTAGTGAAGTTGAAAGTCGAGGTGAGCAGAGTTGCGTCGAACTGCGATGAGTCGAGTCGGGCCGAGTTGAGCGAAGATGAGTCGATTCGGGAAAAGTTGAGTGGACTCAAATCGAGCGCAATTGAATCGTGGCGAGGCGAATCAAGCGATGTCGAGTGGAGTCGAGGCGAGTGTAGCTGGGATGAGTCGAATCGAGTCGAGTCCAACCGAGTCGGGTGAAGTCGAGTAGTCCTGCGATGAAGAATCGTGTCGAGAAAAGTTGTGTCTAGTCGACTCCAATGGTGACGAGTCACGTCGATGAAAGTGGAGCGTAGTCGACCGGAGAGTAGTGAAGTTGAAAGTCGAGGTGAGCAGAGTTGCGTCGAACTGCGATGAGTCGAGTCGGGCCGAGTTGAGCGAAGATGAGTCGATTCGGGAAAAGTTGAGTGGACTCAAATCGAGCGCAGTTGAATCCTGGCGAGGCGAATCAAGCGATGTCGAGTGGAGTCGAGGCGAGTGTAGCTGGGATGAGTCGAATCGAGTCGAGTCCAGCCGAGTCGGGTGAAGTCGAGCAGAGTCTGGCGATGAAGAATCGTGTCGAGAAAAGTTGTGTCTAGTCGACTCCAATGGTGACGAGTCACGTCGATGAAAGTGGAGCGTAGTCGACCGTAGAGTAGTGAAGTTGAAAGTCGAGGTGAGCAGAGTTGCGTCGAACTGCGATGAGTCGAGTCGGGCCGAGTTGAGCGAAGTTGAGTCGATTCGGGAAAAGTTGAGTGGACTCAAATCGAGCGCAGTTGAATACCGGCAAGGCGAATCAAGCGATGTCGAGGCGAGTAAAGCTGGGATGAGTCGAATCGAATCAAGTCCAGCCGAGTCGGGTGAAGTCGAGCATAGTCTGGCGATGAAGAATCGTGTCGAGAAAAGTTGTGTCTAGTCGACTCCAATGGTGACGTGTCACGTCGATGAAAGTGGAGCGTAGTCGACCGGAGAGTAGTGAAGTTGAAAGTCGAGGTGAGCAGAGTTGCGTCGAACTGCGATGAGTCGAGTCGGGCCGAGTTGAGCCAAGATGAGTCGATTCGGGAAAAGTTGAGTGGACTCAAATCGAGCGCAGTTGAATCCTGGCGAGGCGAATCAAGCGATGTCGAGTGGAGTCGAGGCGAGTGTAGCTGGGATGAGTCGAATCGAGTCGAGTCCAGCCGAGTCGGGTGAAGTCGAGCAGAGTCTGGCGATGAAGAATCGTGTCGAGAAAAGTTGTGTCTAGTCGACTCCAATGGTGACGAGTCACGTCGATGAAAGTGGAGCGTAGTCGACCGAGAGTAGTGAAGTTGAAAGTCGAGGTGAGCAGAGTTGCGTCGAATTGCGATGAGTCGAGTCGAGCCGAGTTGAGCGAAGATGAGTCGATTCGGGAAAAGTTGAGTGGACTCAAATCGAGCGCAGTTGAATCGTGGCGAGGCGAATCAAGCGATGTCGAGTGGAGTCGAGGCAAGTGTAGCTGGGATGAGTCGAATCAAAGTCGAGTCCAGCCGAGTCGGGTGAAGTCGAGCATAGTCTGCGATGAAGAATCGTGTCGAGAAAAGTTGTGTCTAGTCGACTCCAATGGTGACGAGTCACGTCGATGAAAGTGGAGCGTAGTCGACCGGAGAGTAGTGAAGTTGAAAGTCGAGGTGAGCAGAGTTGCGTCGAACTGCGATGAGTCGAGTTGAGCGAAGATGAGTCGATTCGGGAAAAGTTGAGTGGACTCAAATCGAGCGCAGTTGAATCCTGGCGAGGCGAATCAAGCGATGTCGAGTGGAGTCGAGGCGAGTGTAGTTGGGATGAGTCGAATCGAATCGAGTCCAGTCGAGTCGGGTGAAGTCGAGCAGAGTCTGGCGATGAAGAATCGTGTCGAGAAAAGTTGTGTCTAGTCGACTCCAATGGTGACGAGTCACGTCGATGAAAGTGGAGCGTAGTCGACCGGAGAGTAGTGAAGTTGAAAGTCGAGGTGAGCAGAGTTGCGTCGAACTGCGATGAGTCGAGTTGAGCGAAGATGAGTCGATTCGGGAAAAGTTGAGTGGACTCAAATCGAGCGCAGTTGAATCCTGGCGAGGCGAATCAAGCGATGTCGAGTGGAGTCGAGGCGAGTGTAGCTGGGATGAGTCGAATCGAGTCGAGTCCAGCCGAGTCGGGTGAAGTCGAGCAGAGTCTGGCGATGAAGAATCGTGTCGAGAAAAGTTGTGTCTAGTCGACTCCAATGGTGACGAGTCACGTCGATGAAAGTGGAGCGTAGTCGACCGGAGAGTAGTGAAGTTGAAAGTCGAGGTGAGCAGAGTTGCGTCGAACTGCGATGAGTCGAGTCGAGTTGAGCGAAGATGAGTCGATTCGGAAAAGTTAGTGGACTCAAATCGAGCGCAGATTGAATCGTGGCGAGGCGAATCAAGCGATGTCGAGTGGAGTCGAGGCGAGTGTAGCTGGGATGAGTCGAATCGAGCCGAGTCCAACCGAGTCGGGTGAAGTCGAAGAGAATCCGGCGATGAAGAATCGTGTCGAGAAAAGTTGTGTCTAGTCGACTCAATGGTGACGAGTCACGTCGATGAAAGTGGAGCGTAGTCGACCGGAGAGTAGTGAAGTTGAAAGTCGAGGTGAGCAGAGATCAAGCTTGCGTCGAACTGCGATGAGTCGAGTTGAAGTTGAGCGAAGATGAGTCGATTCGGGAAAAAGTTGAGTGGACTCAAATCGAGCGCAATTGAATCGTGGCGAGGCGAATCAGCGATGTCGAGTGGAGTCGAGGCGAGTGTAGCTGGGATGAGTCGAATCGAGTCGAGTCCAGCCGAGTCATGAAGTCGGCAAGTCCGCGATGAAGAATCGTGTCGAGAAAAGTTGTGTCTAGTCGACTCCAATGGTGACGAGTCACGTCGATGAAAGTGGAGCGTAGTCGACCGGAGAGTAGTGAAGTTGAAAGTCGAGGTGAGCAGAGTTGCGTCGAACTGAATGCGATGAGTCGAGTCCAGGCCGAGTTGAAGCGAAGTTGAGTCGATTCGGGAAAAGTTGAGTGGACTCAAATCGAGCGCAGCTTGAATCGTGGCAAGGCGAATCAAGCGATGTCGAGTGGAGTCGAGGCGAGGAAATACGGATGAGTCGAATCGAGTCGAGTCCAGCCGAGTCGGGTGAAGTCGAGTATGTCTCGGCGATGAAGAATCGTGTCGAGAAAAGTTGTGTCTAGTCGACTCCAATGGTGACGAGTCACGTCGATGAAAGTGGAGCGTAGTCGACCGAGAGTAGTGAAGTTGAAAGTCGAGGTGAGCAGAAAGTTGCGTCGAACCGCGATGAGTCGAGTTGGCCGAGTTGAGCGAAGGTGAGTCGATTCGGAAAAGTTGAGTGGACTCAAATCGAGCGCAGTTGAATCCTGGCGAGGCGAATCAAGCGATGTCGAATGGAGTCGAGGCGAGTGTAGCTGGGATGAGTCGAATCGAGTCGAGTCCAGCCGAGTCGGGTGAAGTCGAGCAGAGTCTGGCGATGAAGAATCGTGTCGAGAAAAGTTGTGTCTAGTCGACTCCAATGGTGACGTGTCACGTCGATGAAAGTGGAGCGTAGTCGACCGGAGAGTAGTGAAGTTGAAAGTCGAGGTGAGCAGAGTTGCGTTGAACTGCGATGAGTCGAGTCGGGCCGAGTTGAGCGAAGTTGAGTCGGTTCGGGAAAAGTTGAGTGGACACAAATCGAGCGCAGTTGAATACCGGCAAGGCGAATCAAGCGATGGCGAGGCGAGTGTAGCTGGGATGAGTCGAATCGAATCGAGTCCAGCCGAGTCGGGTGAAGTCGAGCATAGTCTGGCGATGAAGAATCGTGTCGAGAAAAGTTGTGTCTAGTCGACTCCAATGGTGACGTGTCACGTCGATGAAAGTGGAGCGTAGTCGACCGGAGAGTAGTGAAGTTGAAAGTCGAGGTGAGCAGAGTTGCGTCGAACTGCGATGAGTCGAGTCGGGCCGAGTTGAGCCAAGATGAGTCGATTCGGGAAAAGTTGAGTGGACTCAAATCGAGCGCAGTTGAATCTGCAGGCGAATCAAGCGATGTCGAGTGGAGTCGAGGCGAGTGTAGCTGGGATGAGTCGAATCGAGTCGAGTCCAGCCGAGTCGGGTGAAGTCGAGCCGAGTCTGGCGATGAAGAATCGTGTCGAGAAAAGTTGTGTCTAGTCGACTCCAATGGTGACGAGTCACGTCGATGAAAGTGGAGCGTAGTCGACCGGAGAGTAGTGAAGTTGAAAGTCGAGGTGAGCAGAGTTGCGTCGAACTGCGATGAGTCGAGTTGAGCGAAGATGAGTCGATTCGGAAAAGTTGAGTGGACTCAAATCGAGCGCGATTGAATCGTGGCGAGGTGAATCAAGCGATGTCGAGTGGAGTCGAGGCGAGTGTAGGCGGGATGAGTCGAATCGAGTCGAATTCCATCCGAGTCCGGTGAAGTCGAGCGAGATCGCGATGAAGAATCGTGTCGAGAAAAGTTGTGTCTAGTCGACTCCAATGGTGACGAGTCACGTCGATGAAAGTGGAGCGTAGTCGACCGGAGAGTAGTGAAGTTGAAAGTCGAGGTGAGCAGAGTTGCGTTGAACTGCGATGAGTCGAGTCGGGCCGAGTTGAGCGAAGTTGAGTCGATTCGGGAAAAGTTGAGTGGACTCAAATCGAGCGCAGTTGAATACCGGCAAGGCGAATCAAGCGATGTCGAGGGGAGTAAAGCTGGGATGAGTCGAATCGAATCAAGTCCAGCCGAGTCGGGTGAAGTCGAGCATAGTCTGGCGATGAAGAATCGTGTCGAGAAAAGTTGTGTCTAGTCGACTCCAATGGTGACGAGTCACGTCGATGAAAGTAGAGCGTAGTCGACCGGAGAGTAGTGAAGTTGAAAGTCGAGGTGAGCAGAGTTGCGTCGAACTGCGATGAGTCGAGTTGAGCCAAGATGAGTCGATTCGGGAAAAGTTGAGTGGACTCAAATCGAGCGCAGTTGAATCGTGGCGAGGCGAATCAAGCGATGTCGAGTGGAGTCGAGGCGAGTGTAGCTGGGATGAGTCGAATCGAGTCGAGTCCAGCCGAGTCGGGTGAAGTCGAGTAGTCGGCAATGAAGAATCGTGTCGAGAAAAGTTGTGTCTAGTCGACTCCAATGGTGACGAGTCACGTCGATGAAAGTGGAGCGTAGTCGACCGGAGAGTAGTGAAGTTGAAAGTCGAGGTGAGCAGAGTTGCGTCGAACTGCGATGAGTCGAGTTGAGCGAAGATGAGTCGATTCGGGAAAAGTTGAGTGGACTCAAATCGAGCGCAGTTGAATCCTGGCGAGGTGAATCAAGCGATGTCGAGTGGAGTCGAGGCGAGTGTAGCTGGGATGAGTCGAATCGAGTCGAGTCCAGCCGACCGATCGGGTGAAGTCGAGCGAGTCCGCGATGAAGAATCGTGTCGAGAAAAGTTGTGTCTAGTCGACTCCAATGGTGACGAGTCACGTCGATGAAAGTGGAGCGTAGTCGACCGGAGAGTAGTGAAGTTGAAAGTCGAGGTGAGAAGAGTTGCGTCGAACTGCGATGAACGAGTGGGCCGAGTTGAGCGAAGATGAGTCGATTCGGGAAAAGTTGAGTGGACTCAAATCGAGCGCATTGAATCGTGGCGAGGCGAATCAGCGATGTCGAGTGGAGTCGAGGCGAGTGTAGCACAGGATGAGTCGAATCGAGTCGAGTCCAGCCGAGTCGGTGAAGTCGAGCAGAGTCTGGCAATGAAGAATCGTGTCGAGAAAAGTTGTGTCTAGTCGACTCCAATGGTGACGAGTCACGTCGATGAAAGTGGAGCGTAGTCGACCGGAGAGTAGTGAAGTTGAAAGTCGAGGTGAGCAGAGTTGCGTCGAACTGCGATGAGTCGAGTTGGGCCGAGTTGAGCGGATGAGTCGATTCGGAAAAGTTGAGTGGACTCAAATCGAGCGCGATGAATCTTGGAGGCGAATCAAGCGATGTCGAGTGGAGTCGAGGCGAGTGTACTGGGATGAGTCGAATCGAGTCGAGTCCAACCGAGTCCGGTGAAGTCGAGCGTCCGCGATGAAGAATCGTGTCGAGAAAAGTTGTGTCTAGTCGACTCCAATGGTGACGAGTCACGTCGATGAAAGTGGAGCGTAGTCGACCGTAGAGTGAAGTTGAAAGTCGAGGTGAGCAGAGTTGCGTCGAACTGCGATGAGTCGAGTCGGGCCGAGTTGAGCGAAGATGAGTCGATTCGGGAAAAGTTGAGTGGACTCAAATCGAGCGCAGTTGAATCCCGGCGAGGAGAATCAAGCGATGTCGAGTGGAGTCGAGGCGAGTGTAGCTGGGATGAGTCGAATCGAATCGAGTCCAGCCGAGTCGGGTGAAGTCGAGCAGAGTCTGGCGATGAAGAATCGTGTCGAGAAAAGTTGTGTCTAGTCGACTCCAATGGTGACGAGTCACGTCGATGAAAGTGGAGCGTAGTCGACCGGAGAGTAGTGAAGTTGAAAGTCGAGGTGAGCAGAGTTGCGTCGAACTGCGATGAGTCGAGTCGGGCCGAGTTGAGCGAAGATGAGTCGATTCGGGAAAAGTTGAGTGGACTCAAATCGAGCGCAGTTGAATCGTGGCGAGGCGAATCAAGCGATGTCGAGTGGAGTCGAGGCGAGTGTAGCTGGGATGAGTCGAATCGAGTCGAGTCCAGCCGAAAAGGGTGAAGTCGAGCATGAAAGTCCGGCGATGAAGAATCGTGTCGAGAAAAGTTGTGTCTAGTCGACTCCAATGGTGACGAGTCACGTCGATGAAAGTGGAGCGTAGTCGACCGGAGAGTAGTGAAGTTGAAAGTCGAGGTGAGCAGAGTTGCGTCGAACTGCGATGAGTCGAGTTGAGCGAAGATGAGTCGATTCGGGAAAAGTTGAGTGGACTCAAATCGAGCGCAGTTGAATCGTGGCGAGGCGAATCAAATGATGTCGAGTGGAGTCGAGGCGAGTGTAGCTGGGATGAGTCGAATCGAGTCGAGTCCAGCCGAGTCGGGTCAAGTCGAGCAGAGTCTGGCGATGAAGAATCGTGTCGAGAAAAGTTGTGTCTAGTCGACTCCAATGGTGACGAGTCACGTCGATGAAAGTGGAGCGTAGTCGACCGTAGAGTAGTGAAGTTGAAAGTCGAGCTGAGCAGAGTTGCGTCGAACTGCGATGAGTCGAGTCGGGCCGAGTTGAGCGAAGTTGAGTCGATTCGGGAAAAGTCGAGTCGACTCATGTCGAGCGCAGTTGAATCGTGGCGAGGCGAATCAAGCGATGTCGAGTGGAGTCGAGGCGAGTGTAGCTGGGATGAGTCGAATCGAGTCGAGTCCAGCCACCAGTCGGGTCAAGTCGAGGTAGTCGGCGATGAAGAATCGTGTCGAGAAAAGTTGTGTCTAGTCGACTCCAATGGTGACGAGTCACGTCGATGAAAGTGGAGCGTAGTCGACCGTAGAGTAGTGAAGTTGAAAGTCGAGGTGAGCAGAGTTGCGTCGAACTGCGATGAGTCGAGTTGAACGAAGATGAGTCGATTCGGGAAAAGTTGAGTGGACTCAAATCGAGCGCAGTTGAATCCTGGCGAGGCGAATCAAGCGATGTCGAGTGGAGTCGAGGCGAGTGTAGCTGGGATGAGTCGAATCGAGTCGAGTCCAGCCGAGTCGGGTGAAGTCGAGCAGAGTCTGGCGATGAAGAATCGTGTCGAGAAAAGTTGTGTCTAGTCGACTCCAATGGTGACGAGTCACGTCGATGAAAGTGGAGCGTAGTCGACCGGAGAGTAGTGAAGTTGAAAGTCGAGGTGAGCAGAGTTGCGTCGAACTGCGATGAGTCGAGTTGAGCGAAGATGAGTCGATTCGGGAAAAGTTGAGTGGACTCAAATCGAGCGCAATTGAATCGTGGCGAGGCGAATCAGCGATGTCGAGGTGGAGTCGAGGCGAGTGTAGCTGGATGAGTCGAATCGAGTCGAGTCCAACCGAGTCGGGTGAAGTCGAGCAATCCGCGATGAAGAATCGTGTCGAAAAGTTGTGTCTAGTCGACTCCAATGGTGACGAGTCACGTCGATGAAAGTGGAGCGAGTCGACCGAGAGTAGTGAAGTTGAAAGTCGAGGTGAGCAGAGTTGCGTCGAACCGCGATGAGTCGAGTCGGGCGAGTTGAGCGAAGATGAGTCGATTCGGAAAAGTTGAGTGGACTCAAATCGAGCGAGCGAGCTTGAATCCTGGCGAGGCGAATCAAGCGATGTCGAGTGGAGTCGAGGCGAGTGTAGCTGGGATGAGTCGAATCGAGTCGAGTCCAGCCGAGTCGGGTCAAGTCGAGCAGAGTCTGCGATGAAGAATCGTGTCGAGAAAAGTTGTGTCTAGTCGACTCCAATGGTGACGAGTCACGTCGATGAAAGTGAGCGTAGTCGACCGGAGAGTAGTGAAGTTGAAAGTCGAGGTGAGCAGAGTTGCGTCGAACTGCGATGAGTCGAGTCGGGCCGAGTTGAGCGAAGTTGAGTCGATTCGGAAAAGTTGAGTGGACTCAAATCGAGCGCAGGTTGAATCGTGGCGAGGCGAATCAGCGATGTCGAGTGGAGTCGAGGCGAGTGTAGCCGGGATGAGTCGAATCGAGTCGAGTCCAGCCGAGCGGGTGAAGTCGAGCGAGTCCGCGATGAAGAATCGTGTCGAGAAAAGTTGTGTCTAGTTTTCCAATGGTGACGTGTCACGTCGATGAAAGTGGAGCGTAGTCGACCTTTTTAGTGAAGTTGAAAGTCGAGGTGAATCGGAGTTGCGTCGAATTGCGATGAGTCGAGCACTCGAGTTGAGCGAAGATGAGTCGATTCGGAAAATTTGAGTGGACTCAAATCGAGCGCAGTTGAATCGTGGAGGCGAATCAAGCGATGTCGAGTGGAGTCGAGGCGAGTGTAGGGGGATGAGTCGAATCGAGTCGAGTCCAGCCTCTTCGGGTGAAGTCGAGCGAGTCGCGATGAAGAATCGTGTCGAGAAAAGTTGTGTCTAGTCGACTCCAATGGTGACGAGTCACGTCGATGAAAGTGGAGCGTAGTCGACCGGAGAGTAGTGAAGTTGAAAGTCGAGCTGAGCAGAGTTGCGTCGAACTGCGATGAGTCGTCGAGGCCGAGTTGAGCGATGATGAGTCGATTCGGGAAAAGTTGAGTGGACTCAAATCGAGCGCAGTTGAATCGTGGCGAGGCGAATCAAGCGAATGTCGAGTGGAGTCGGCGAGTGTAGCTGGGATGAGTCGAATCGAGTCGAGTCCAGCCGAGTCGGGTGAAGTCGAGCAAAGTCTGGCGATGAAGAATCGTGTCGAGAAAAGTTGTGTCTAGTCGACTCCAATGGTGACGAGTCACGTCGATGAAAGTGGAGCGTAGTCGACCGGAGAGTAGTGAAGTTGAAAGTCGAGGTGAGCAGAGTTGCGTCGAACTGCGATGAGTCGAGTTGAGCGAAGATGAGTCGATTCGGGAAAAGTTGAGTGGACTCAAATCGAGCGATTGAATCGTGGCGAGGCGAATCAAGCGATGTCGAGTGGAGTCGAGGCGAGTGTAGGCGGGATGAGTCGAATCGAGTCGAGTCCAACCGAGTCGGGTGAAGTCGAGCAGAGTCTGACGATGAAGAATCGTGTCGAGAAAAGTTGTCTCTAGTCGACTCCAATGGTGACGAGTCACGCCGATGAAAGTGGAGCGTAGTCGACCGTAGAGTAGTGAAGTTGAAAGTCGAGCTGAGCAGAGTTGCGTCGAACTGCGATGAGTCGAGTTGAGCGAAGATGAGTCGATTCGGGAAAAGTTGAGTGGACTCAAATCGAGCGCAGTTGAATCGTGGCGAGGCGAATCAAGCGATGTCGAGTGGAGTCGAGGCGAGTGTAGCTGGGATGAGTCGAATCGAGTCGAGTCCAGCCGAGTCGGGTGAAGTCGAGCAGAGTCTGGCGATGAAGAATCGTGTCGAGAAAAGTTGTGTCTAGTCGACTCCAATGGTGACGAGTCACGTCGATGAAAGTGGAGCGTAGTCGACCGGAGAGTAGTGAAGTTGAAAGTCGAGGTGAGCAGAGTTGCGTCGAACTGCGATGAGTCGAGTTGAGCGAAGATGAGTCGATTCGGGAAAAGTTGAGTGCACTCAAATCGAGCGCAAGTGAATCCTGGCGAGGCGAATCAAGCGATGTCGAGTGGAGTCGAGGCGAGTGTAGCTGGGATGAGTCGAATCGAGTCGAGTCCAGCCGAGTCGGGTCAAGTCGAGCAGAGTCTTGCGATGAAGAATCGTGTCGAGAAAAGTTGTGTCTAGTCGACTCCAATGGTGACGAGTCACGTCGATGAAAGTGGAGCGTAGTCGACCGTAGAGTAGTGAAGTTGAAAGTCGAGGTGAGTAGAGTTGCGTCGAACTGCGATGAGTCGAGTCGGGCCGAGTTGAGCGAAGTTGAGTCGATTCGGGAAAAGTTGAGTGGACTCAAATCGAGCGCAGTTGAATCCTGGCGAGGCGAATCAAGCGATGTCGAGGCGAGTGTAGCTGGGATGAGTCGAATCGAGTCGAGTCCAGCCGAGTCGGGTGAAGTCGAGCAGAGTCTGGCGATGAAGAATCGTGTCGAGAAAAGTTGTGTCTAGTCGACTCCAATGGTGACGAGTCACGTCGATGAAAGTGGAGCGTAGTCGACCGGAGAGTAGTGAAGTTGAAAGTCGAGGTGAGCAGAGTTGCGTCGAACTGCGATGAGTCGAGTCGGGCCGAGTTGAGCGAAGATGAGTCGATTCGGGAAAAGTTGAGTGGACTCAAATCGAGCGCAGTTGAATCGTGGCGAGGCGAATCAAGCGATGTCGAGTGGAGTCGAGGCGAGTGTAGCTGGGATGAGTCGAATCGAGTCGAGTCCAGCCGAGTCGGGTCAAGTCGAGCAGAGTCTGGCGATGAAGAATCGTGTCGAGAAAAGTTGTGTCTAGTCGACTCCAATGGTGACGAGTCACGTCGATGAAAGTGGAGCGTAGTCGACCGGAGAGTAGTGAAGTTGAAAGTCGAGGTGAGCAGAGTTGCGTCGAACTGCGATGAGTCGAGTCGGGCCGAGTTGAGCGAAGATGAGTCGATTCGGGAAAAGTTGAGTGGACTCAAATCGAGCGCAGTTGAATCGTGGCGAGGCGAATCAAGCGATGTCGAGTGGAGTCGAGGCGAGTGTAGCTGGGATGAGTCGAATCGAGTCGAGTCCAGCCGAGTCGGGTCAAGTGGAGTAGAGTCTGGCGATGAAGAATCGTGTCGAGAAAAGTTGTGTCTAGTCGACTCCAATGGTGACGAGTCACGTCGATGAAAGTGGAGCGTAGTCGACCGTAGAGTAGTGAAGTTGAAAGTCGAGCTGAGCAGAGTTGCGTCGAACTGCGATGAGTCGAGTCGGGCCGAGTTGAGCGAAGATGAGTCGATTCGGAAAAGTTGAGTGGACTCAAATCGAGCGCATTGAATCGTGGCGAGGCGAATCAAGCGATGTCGAGTGAGTCGAGGCGAGTGTAGCTGGGATGAGTCGACCGAGTCGAGTCCAACGAGTCGGGTGAAAGTCGAGCGAGTCCGCGATGAAGAATCGTGTCGAGAAAAGTTGTGTCTAGTCGACTCCAATGGTGACGAGTCACGTCGATGAAAGTGGAGCGTAGTCGACCGTAGAGTAGTGAAGTTGAAAGTCGAGGTGAGCAGAGTTGCGTCGAACTGCGATGAGTCGAGTTGAGCGAAGATGAGTCGATTCGGGAAAAGTTGAGTGGACTCAAATCGAGCGCAGCTTGAATCGTGGCGAGGCGAATCAGCGATGTCGAGTGAGGTCGAGGCGAGTGTAAAGCTGGGATGAGTCGAATCGAGTCGAGTCCAGCCGAGTCGGGTCAAGTCGAGCAGAGTCTGGCGATGAAGAATCGTGTCGAGAAAAGTTGTGTCTAGTCGACTCCAATGGTGACGAGTCACGTCGATGAAAGTGGAGCGTAGTCGACCGTAGAGTAGTGAAGTTGAAAGTCGAGCTGAGCAGAGTTGCGTCGAACTGCGATGAGTCGAGTCGGGCCGAGTTGAGCGAAGATGAGTCGATTCGGGAAAAGTTGAGTGGACTCAAATCGAGCGCAGTTGAATCGTGGCGAGGCGAATCAAGCGATGTCGAGTTGGAGTCGAGGCGAGTGTAGCAAGTGGGATGAGTCGAATCGAATCGAGTCCAAATAAAGTTTGGTCTAGAATCGAGAGAGTCCGCGATGAAGAATCGTGTCGAAAAAAGCTTGTGTCTAGTCAACTCCAATGGTGACGAGTCACGTCGATGAAAGTGGAGCGTAGTCGACCGTAGAGTAGTGAAGTTGAAAGTCGAGCTAAGCAGAGTTGCGTCGAACTGCGATGAGTCGAGTCGGGCCGAGTTGAGCGAAGTTGAGTCGATTCGGGAAAAGTTGAGTGGACTCAAATCGAGCGCAGTTGAATCGTGGCGAGGCGAATCAAGCGATGTCGAGTGGAGTCGAGGCGAGTGTAGCTGGGATGAGTCGAATCGAGTCGAGTCCAGCCGAGTCGGGTGAAGTCGAGGTAGTCTGGCGATGAAGAATCGTGTCGAGAAAAGTTGTGTCTAGTCGACTCCAATGGTGACGAGTCACGTCGATGAAAGTGGAGCGTAGTCGACCGGGAGAGTAGTGAAGTTGAAAGTCGAGGTGAGCAGAGTTGCGTCGAACTGCGATGAGTCGAGTCGGGCCGAGTTGAGCGAAGTTGAGTCGATTCGGGAAAAGTTGAGTGGACTCAAATCGAGCGCGATTGAATCGTGGCGAAGAGGCGAATCAAGCGATGTCGAGTGGAGTCGAGGCGAGTGTGGGATGGGATGAGTCGAATCGAGTCAAGTCCAGCCGAGTCGGGTGAAGTCGAGCAGAGTCCGCGATGAAGAATCGTGTCGAGAAAAGTTGTGTCTAGTCGACTCCAATGGTGACGAGTCACGTCGATGAAAGTGGAGCGTAGTCGACCGGAGAGTAGTGAAGTTGAAAGTCGAGGTGAGCAGAGTTGCGTCGAACTGCGATGAGTCGAGTCGGGCCGAGTTGAGCGAAGATGAGTCGATTCGGGAAAAGTTGAGTGGACTCAAATCGAGCGCAGTTGAATCGTGGCGAGGCGAATCGAGCGATGTCGAGTGGAGTCGAGGCGAGTGTAGCTGGGATGAGTCGAATCGAGTCGAGTCCAACCGAGTCGGGTGAAGTCGAGCAGAGTCTGGCGATGAAGAATCGTGTCGAGAAAAGTTGTGTCTAGTCGACTCCAATGGTGACGAGTCACGTCGATGAAAGTGGAGCGTAGTCGACCGTAGAGTAGTGAAGTTGAAAGTCGAGGTGAGCAGAGTTGCGTCGAACTGCGATGAGTCGAGTCGAGTTGAGCGAAGATGAGTCGATTCGGGAAAAGTTGAGTGGACTCAAATCGAGCGCAGTTGAATCGTGGCGAGGCGAATCGAGCGATGTCGAGTGGAGTCGAGGCGAGTGTAGCTGGGATGAGTCGAATCGAGTCGAGTCCAGCCGAGTCGGGTGAAGTCGAGCATAGTCTGGCGATGAAGAATCGTGTCGAGAAAAGTTGTGTCTAGTCGACTCCAATGGTGACGAGTCACGTCGATGAAAGTGGAGCGTAGTCGACCGGAGAGTAGTGAAGTTGAAAGTCGAGGTGAGCAGAGTTGCGTCGAACTGCGATGAGTCGAGTCGGGCCGAGTTGAGCGAAGTTGAGTCGATTCGGGAAAAGTTGAGTGGACTCAAATCGAGCGCAGATTGAATCGTGGCGAGGCGAATCAGCGATGTCGAGTGGAGTCGAGGCGAGTGTAGGGGGATGAGTCGAATCAGTCGAGTCCACCGAGTCGGTGAAGTCGAGCATAGTCCGGCGATGAAGAATCGTGTCGAGAAAAGTTGTGTCTAGTCGACTCAATGGTGACGAGTCACGTCGATGAAAGTGGAGCATAGTCGACCGAGAGAGTAGTGAAGTTGAAAGTCGAGGTGAGCAGAGTTGCGTCGAATGCGATGAGTCGAGTTGAGTTGAGCGAAGATGAGTCGATTCGGAAAAGTTGAGTGGACTCAAATCGAGCGCGATTGAATCGATGGCGAGGCGAATCAGCGATGTCGAGTGGAGTCGAGGCGAGTGTAGCTGGATGAGTCGAATCGAGTCGAGTCCAGCCGAGTCGGGTGAAGTCGAGCAGAGTCCGATGAAGAATCGTGTCGAGAAAGTTGTGTCTAGTCGACTCCAATGGTGACGAGTCACGTCGATGAAAGTGGAGCGTAGTCGACCGGAGAGTAGTGAAGTTGAAAGTCGAGGTGAGCGAGAGTTGCGTCGAATGCGATGAGTCGAGTCGGTCCGAGTTGAGCGAAGATGAGTCGATTCGGAAAAAGTTGAGTGGACTCAAATCGAGCGCATTGAATCTGGCGAGGCGAATCAAGCGATGTCGAGTGGAGTCGAGGTGAGTGTAGCCTGGGATGAGTCGAATCGAATCGAGTCCAGCCGAGTCGGGTGAAGTCGAGCATGAGTCCAATGAAGAATCGTGTCGAAAAGTTGTGTCTAGTCGACTCCAATGGTGACGAGTCACGTCGATGAAAGTGGAGCGTAGTCGACGGGAGAGTAGTGAAGTTGAAAGTCGAGGTGAGCAGAGTTGCCGAATCGCGATGAGTCGAGTCGGGCGAGTTGAGCGAAGATGAGTCGATTCGGGAAAAGTTGAGTGGACTCAAATCGAGCTCAGTTGAATCCTGGCGAGGCGAATCAAGCGATGTCGAGTGGAGTCGAGGCGAGTGTAGGGCCGGGATGAGTCGAATCGAGTCGAGTCCAACCGAGTCGGGTGAAGTCGGCATAGTCTCCGCGATGAAGAATCGTGTCGAGAAAAGTTATGTCTAGTCGACTCCAATGGTGACGTGTCACGCGATGAAAGTGGAGCGTAGTCGACCGAAGAGTAGTGAAGTTGAAAGTCAAGGTGAGCAGAGTTGCGTAGAACTGCGATGAGTCGAGTTGGGCCGAGTTGAGCGATGTTGAGTCGATTCGGGAAAAGTTGAGTGGACTCAAATCGAGCGCAGTTGAATCCTGGCGAGGCGAGTGTAGCTGGGATGAGTCGAATCGAATCGAGTCCAGCCGAGTCGGGTGAAGTCGAGCATAGTCTGGCGATGAAGAATCGTGTCGAGAAAAGTTGTGTCTAGTCGACTCCAATGGTGACGTGTCACGTCGATGAAAGTGGAGCGTAGTCGACCGGAGAGTAGTGAAGTTGAAAGTCGAGGTGAGCGAGTTGCGTCGAACTGCGATGAGTCGAGTTGAGCGAACATGAGTCGATTCGAAAAGTTGAGTGGACTCAAATCGAGCGCAGTTGAATCCTGGCGAGGCGAATCAAGCGATGTCGAGGAGTCGAGGCGAGTGTAGGGATGAGTCGAATCGAGTCGAGTCCAGCCGAGTCGAAATGAAAATCGAGCGAGTCGCGATGAAGAATCGTGTCGAGAAAAGTTGTGTCTAGTCGACTCCAATGGTGACGAGTCACGTCGATGAAAGTGGAGCGTAGTCGACCGGAGAGTAGTGAAGTTGAAAGTCGAGGTGAGCAGAGTTGCGTCGAACTGCGATGAGTCGAGTCGGGCCGAGTTGAGCGAAGTTGAGTCGATTCGGGAAAAGTTGAGTGGACTCAAATCGAGCCCAATCATGGCGAGGCGAATCAAGCAATGTCGAGTGGAGTCGAGGCGAGTGTAGCTGGGATGAGTCGAATCGAGTCGAGTCCAGCCGAGTCGGGTGAAGTCGAGCATAGTCTTGCGATGAAGAATCGTGTCGAGAAAAGTTGTGTCTAGTCGACTCCAATGGTGACGAGTCACGTCGATGAAAGTGGAGCGTAGACCGGAGAGTAGTGAAGTTGAAAGTCGAGGTGAGCGAGTTGCGTCGAACCGCGATGAGTCGAGTCGGGCCGAGTTGAGCGAAGATGAGTCGATTCGGGAAAAGTTGAGTGGACTCAAATCGAGCGGCGAATCAAGCGAGGCGAATCAAGCGATGTCGAGTGGAGTCGAGGCGAGTGTAGCTGGGATGAGTCGAATCGAGTCGAGTCCAGCCGAGTCGGGTGAAGTCGAGCATAGTCTTGCGATGAAGAATCGTGTCGAGAAAAGTTGTGTCTAGTCGACTCCAATGGTGACGAGTCACGTCGATGAAAGTGGAGCGTAGTCGACGGAGAGTAGTGAAGTTGAAAGTCGAGGTGAGCGAGTTGCGTCGAACTGCGATTTAGTCGAGTTGAGCGAAGATGAGTCGATTCGGGAAAAGTTGAGTGGACTCAAATCGAGCGCAATTGAATCGTACAGGCCAATCAGCGATGTCGAGTGGAGTCGAGGCGAGTGTAGGGGATGAGTCGAATCGAGTCGAGTCCAGCCGAGTCGGGTCAAGTCGAGCAGAGTCGCGATGAAGAATCGTGTCGAGAAAGTTGTGTCTAGTCGACTCCAATGGTGACGAGTCACGTCGATGAAAGTGGAGCGTAGTCGACAATAGAGAGTAGTGAAGTTGAAAGTCGAGGTGAGCAGAGTTGCGTCGAACTGCGATGAGTCGAGTTGAGCGAAGATGAGTCGATTCGGGAAAAGTTGAGTGGACTCAAATCGAGCGCAGTTGAATCCTGGCGAGGCGAATCAAGCGATGTCGAGTGGAGTCGAGGCGAGTGTAGCCGGGATGAGTCGAATCGAGTCAAGTCCAGCCGAGTCGGGTGAAGTCGAGCATCTCGCGATGAAGAATCGTGTCGAGAAAAGTTGTGTCTAGTCGACTCCAATGGTGACGAGTCACGTCGATGAAAGTGGAGCGTAGTCGACCGAGAGTGTGAAGTTGAAAGTCGAGGTGGCGAGTTGCGTCGAACTGCGATGAGTCGATCGAGGCGAGTTGAGCGAAGATTGAGTCGATTCGGGAAAGTTGAGTGGACTCAAATCGAGCGCATTGAATCTGGCGAGGCGAATCAAACGATGTCGAGTGGAGTCGAGGCGATGTAGCTGGGATGAGTCGAATCGAATCGAGTCCAGCCGAGTCGGGTGAAGTCGAGCATAGTCTGGCGATGAAGAATCGTGTCGAGAAAAGTTGTGTCTAGTCGACTCCAATGGTGACGAGTCATGTCGATGAAAGTGGAGCGTAGTCGACCGGAGAGTAGTGAAGTTGAAAGTCGAGGTGAGCAGAGTTGCGTCGAACTGCGATGAGTCGAGTTGAGCGAAGATGAGTCGATTCGGGAAAAGTTGAGTGGACTCAAATCGAGCTCATTGAATCTGGCAAGGCGAATCAGCGATGTCGAGTGGAGTCGAGGCGAGTGTAGCTGGGATGAGTCGAATCGAATCGAGTCCAGCTAAGTCGGGTGAAGTCGAGCGATGTCGGCGATGAAGAATCGTGTCGAGAAAAGTTGTGTCTAGTCGACTCCAATGGTGACGAGTCACGTCGATGAAAGTGGAGCGTAGTCGACCGGAGAGTAGTGAAGTTGAAAGTCGAGGTTAGTAGAGTTGCGTCGAACTGCGATGAGTCGAGTCGGGCCGAGTTGAGCGAAGTTGAGTCGATTCGGAAAAGTTGAGTGGACTCAAATCGAGCGCAGTTGAATCCTGGCGAGGCGAATCAAGCGATGTTGAGGCGTGTGTAGCTGGGATGAGTCGAATCGAATCGAGTCCAGCCGAGTCGGGTGAAGTCGATCATAGTCTTGCGATGAAGAATCGTGTCGAGAAAAGTTGTGTCTAGTCGACTCCAATGGTGACGAGTCACGTCGATGAAAGTGGAGCGTAGTCGACCGGAGAGTAGTGAAGTTGAAAGTCGAGGTGAGCAGAGTTGCGTCGAACTGCGATGAGTCGAGTCGGGCGAGTTGACCGAAGTTGAGTCGATTCGGGAAAAGTTGAGTGGACTCAAATCGAGCGCATTGAATCTGGCGAGGCGAATCAAGCGATGTCGAGCGAGTCGAGGCGAGTGTAGGCTGGGATGAGTCGAATCGAGTCGAGTCCAGCCGAGTCGGGTGAAGTCGAGCAGAGTCGCGATGAAGAATCGTGTCGAGAAAAGTTGTGTCTAGTCGACTCAATGGTGACGAGTCACGTCGATGAAAGTGGAGCGTAGGTCGACCGGAGAGTAGTGAAGTTGAAAGTCGAGGAGCGAGTTGCGTCGAACTGCGATGAGTCGAGTCGGGCCGAGAAGAGCCAAGATGTGAGTCGATTCGGAAAAGTTGAGTGGACTCAAATCGAGCCGAGCGTGATTGAATCGTGGCGAGGCGAATCAAGCGATGTCGAAGTGGAGTCGAGGCGAGTGTAGCCTGGGATGAGTCGAATCGAGTCGAGTCCAGCCGAGTCGGGTGAAGTCGAGCCGAGTCTGGCGATGAAGAATCGTGTCGAGAAAAGTTGTGTCTAGTCGACTCCAATGGTGACGAGTCACGTCGATGAAAGTGGAGCGTAGTCGACCGGAGAGTAGTGAAGTTGAAAGTCGAGGTGAGCAGAGTTGCGTCGAACTGCGATGAGTCGAGTCGGGCCGAGTTGAGCGAAGATGAGTCGATTCGGGAAAAGTTGAGTGGACTCAAATCGAGCGCAGTTGAATCGTGGCGAGGCGAATCAAATCAAACGATGTCGAGTGGAGTCGAGCGAGTGTAGCTGGATGAGTCGAATCGAGTCGAGTCCAGCCGAGTCGGGTGAAGTCGAGCATAGTCTTGCGATGAAGAATCGTGTCGAGAAAAGTTGTGTCTAGTCGACTCCAATGGTGACGAGTCACGTCGATGAAAGTGGAGCGTAGTCGACCGGAGAGTAGTGAAGTTGAAAGTCGAGGTGAGCAGAGTTGCGTCGAACTGCGATGAGTCGAGTCGGGCCGAGTTGAGCGAAGATGAGTCGATTCGGGAAAGTTGAGTGGACTCAAATCGAGCTCGATTGAATCTGGCGAGGCGAATCAAGCGATGTCGAGTGGAGTCGAGGCGAGTGTAGCTGGGATGAGTCGAATCGAGTCGAGTCCAGCCGAGTCGGGTGAAGTCGAGCAGAGTCTGGCGATGAAGAATCGTGTCGAGAAAAGTTGTGTCTAGTCGACTCCAATGGTGACGAGTCACGTCGATGAAAGTGGAGCGTAGTCGACCGGAGAGTAGTGAAGTTGAAAGTCGAGGTGAGCAGAGTTGCGTCGAACTGCGATGAGTCGAGTCGGGCCGAGTTGAGCGAAGTTGAGTCGATTCGGGAAAAGTTGAGTGGACTCAAATCGAGCGCAGTTGAATCGTGGCGAGGCGAATCAAGCGATGTCGAGTGGAGTCGAGGCGAGTGTAGCTGGGATGAGTCGAATCGAGTCGAGTCCAGCCGAGTCGGGTGAAGTCGAGCAGAGTCTGGCGATGAAGAATCGTGTCGAGAAAAGTTGTGTCTAGTCGACTCCAATGGTGACGAGTCACGTCGATGAAAGTGGAGCGTAGTCGACCGGAGAGTAGTGAAGTTGAAAGTCGAGGTGAGCAGAGTTGCGTCGAACTGCGATGAGTCGAGTTGAGCGAAGATGAGTCGATTCGGGAAAAGTTGAGTGGACTCAAATCGAGCGCAGTTGAATCGTGGCGAGGCGAATCAAGCGATGTCGAGTGGAGTCGAGGCGAGTGTAGCTGGGATGAGTCGAATCGAGTCGAGTCCAACCGAGTCGGGTGAAGTCGAGCATAGTCTGGCGATGAAGAATCGTGTCGAGAAAAGTTGTGTCTAGTCGACTCCAATGGTGACGAGTCACGTCGATGAAAGTGGAGCGTAGTCGACCGGAGAGTAGTGATGTTGAAAGTCGAGGTGAGCAGAGTTGCGTCGAACTGCGATGAGTCGAGTCGGGCGAGTTGAGCGAAGTTGAGTCGATTCGGGAAAAGTTGAGTGGACTCAAATCGAGCGCAGTTGAATCCTGGCGAGGCGAATCAAGCGATGTCGAGTGGAGTCGAGGCGAGTGTAGCTGGGATGAGTCGAATCGAGTCGAGTCCAGCCGAGTCGGGTGAAGTCGAGCATAGTCTGGCGATGAAGAATCGTGTCGAGAAAAGTTGTGTCTAGTCGACTCCAATGGTGACGAGTCACGTCGATGAAAGTGGAGCATAGTCGACCGGAGAGTAGTGAAGTTGAAAGTCGAGGTGAGCAGAGTTGCGTCGAACTGCGATGAGTCGAGTCGGGCGAGTTGACCGAAGTTGAGTCGATTCGGGAAAAGTTGAGTGGACTCAAATCGAGCTCAGTTGAATACTGGCAAGGCGAATCAAGCGATGTCGAGGCGAGTGTAGCTGGGATGAGTCGAATCGAATCGAGTCCAGCCGAGTCGGGTGAAGTCGAGCATAGTCTTGCGATGAAGAATCGTGTCGAGAAAAGTTGTGTCTAGTCGACTCCAATGGTGACGAGTCACGTCGATGAAAGTGGAGCGTAGTCGACCGGAGAGTAGTGAAGTTGAAAGTCGAGGTGAGCAGAGTTGCGTCGAACTGCGATGAGTCGAGTCGGGCCGAGTTGACCGAAGTTGAGTCGATTCGGGAAAAGTTGAGTGGACTCAAATCGAGCTCAGTTGAATACTGGCAAGGCGAATCAAGCGATGTCGAGGCGAGTGTAGCTGGGATGAGTCGAATCGAATCGAGTCCAGCCGAGTCGGGTGAAGTCGAGCATAGTCTGGCGATGAAGAATCGTGTCGAGAAAAGTTGTGTCTAGTCGACTCCAATGGTGACGAGTCACGTCGATGAAAGTGGAGCGTAGTCGACCGGAGAGTAGTGAAGTTGAAAGTCGAGGTGAGCAGAGTTGCGTCGAACTATGAGTCGAGTCGGGCCGAGTTGAGCGAAGATGAGTCGATTCGGGGAAAAGTTGAGTGGACTCAAATCGAGCGCATTGAATCCCGCGAGGCGAATCAAGCGATGTCGAGTGGAGTCGAGGCGAGTGTAGGCTGGGATGAGTCGAATCGAGTCGAGTCCAGCCGAATCGGTGAAGTCGAGCAGAGTCTGGCGATGAAGAATCGTGTCGAGAAAAGTTGTGTCTAGTCGACTCCAATGGTGACGAGTCACGTCGATGAAAGTGGAGCGTAGTCGACCGGAGAGTAGTGAAGTTGAAAGTCGAGGTGAGCAGAGTTGCGTCGAACTGCGATGAGTCGAGTTGAGCGAACATGAGTCGATTCGGGAAAAGTTGAGTGGACTCAAATCGAGCGCAAGTTGAATCTGGCGAGGCGAATCAAGCGATGTCGAGTGGAGTCGAGGCGAGTGTACTGGGATGAGTCGAATCGAGTCGAGTCCAGCCGAGCCTCGGGTGAAGTCGAGGAGAGTCCGGCGATGAAGAATCGTGTCGAGAAAAGTTGTGTCTAGTCGACTCCAATGGTGACGAGTCACGTCGATGAAAGTGGAGCGTAGTCGGCCGAGAGTAGTGAAGTTGAAAGTCGAGGTGAGCGAGTTGCGTCGAACTGCGATGAGTCGAGTCGGGCGAGTTGAGCGAAGATGAGTCGATTCGGAAAAGTTGAGTGGACTCAAATCGAGCGCGATTGAATCTTGGCGAGGCGAATCAAGCGATGTCGAGTGAGTCGAGGCTGGGATGAGTCGAATCGAATCAAGTCCAACAGTCGGGTGAAGTCGAGCATAGTCGGCGATGAAGAATCGTGTCGAGAAAAAGTTGTGTCTAGTCGACTCCAATGGTGACGAGTCACGTCGATGAAAGTGGAGCGTAGTCGGCCGGAGAGTAGTGAAGTTGAAAGTCGAGGTGAGCGAGTTGCGTCGAACTGCGATGAGTCGAGTCGGGCGAGTTGAGCGGTTGAGTCGATTCGGGAAAGTTGAGTGGACTCAAATCGAGCGCATTGAATCGTGGCGAGGCGAATCAAGCGATGTCGAGTGGAGTCGAGGCGAGTGTGGTCGGGATGACCGAATCGAGTCCAACCAGTCGGGTGAAGTCGAGAGAGTCTGGCGATGAAGAATCATGTCGAGAAAAGTTGTGTCTAGTCGACTCCAATGGTGACGAGTCACGTCGATGAAAGTGGAGCGTAGTCGACCGTAGAGTAGTGAAGTTGAAAGTCGAGTTAGAGCGAGTTGCGTCGAACCGCGATGATCGAGTCCGAGTTGAGCGAACATGAGTCGATTCGGAAAGTTGAGTGGACTCAAATCGAGCGCGATTGAATCTGGCGAGCGAATCAAAAAGCGATGTCGAGTGGAGTCGAGGCGAGTGTAGCTGGATGAGTCGAATCGAGTCGAGTCCAAACCGAGTCGGTGAAGTCGAGCGAGAGAGTCGGCGATGAAGAATCGTGTCGAGAAAAGTTGTGTCTAGTCGACTCAATGGTGACGAGTCACGTCGATGAAAGTGGAGCGTAGTCGACCCAGAGTAGTGAAGTTGAAAGTCGAGGTGAGCGAGTTGCGTCGAATCACGATGAGTCGAGTCGGGCGAGTTGAGCGAAGTTGAGTCGATTCGGGAAAAGTTGAGTGGACTCAAATCGAGCGCAGTTGAATCGTGGCGAGGCGAATCAAGCGATGTCGAGTGGAGTCGAGGCGAGTGTAGCTGGGATGAGTCGAATCGAGTCGAGTCCAGCCGAGTCGGGTGAAGTCGAGCATAGTCTGGCGATGAAGAATCGTGTCGAGAAAGTTGTGTCTAGTCGACTCCAATGGTGACGAGTCACGTCGATGAAAGTGGAGCGTAGTCGACCGTTGAGTAGTGAAGTTGAAAGTCGAGGTGACAGAGTTGCGTCGAAATTGTGCGATGAGTCGAGTCGGGCCGAGTTGAGCGAAGATGAGTCGATTCGGAAAAAGTTGAGTGGACTCAAATCGAGCGATTGAATCTGGCGAGCGAATCAAGCGATGTCGAAGGGAGTCGAGGCGAGTGTAGGCTGGGATGAGTCGAATCGAATCGAGTCCAGTAGTCGGGTGAAGTCGAGCATAGTCTGCGATGAAGAATCGTGTCGAGAAAAGTTGTGTCTAGTCGACTCCAATGGTGACGAGTCACGTCGATGAAAGTGGAGCGTAGTCGACCGGAGAGTAGTGAAGTTGAAAGTCGAGGTGAGCAGAGTTGCGTCGAACTGCGATGAGTCGAGTTGAGCGAAGTTGAGTCGATTCGGGAAAAGTTGAGTGGACTCAAATCGAGCGCAGTTGAATCCTGGCAAGGCGAATCAAGCAATGTCGAGTGGAGTCGAGGCGAGTGTAGCTGGGATGAGTCGAATCGAGTCGAGTCCACCCGAGTCGGTGAAGTCGAGCATAGTCCGCGATGAAGAATCGTGTCGAGAAAAGTTGTGTCTAGTCGACTCAATGGTGACGAGTCACGTCGATGAAAGTGGAGCGTAGTCGACCGGAGAGTAGTGAAGTTGAAAGTCGAGGTGAGCAGAGTTGCGTCGAACTGCGATGAGTCGAGTCGGGCCGAGTTGAGCGAAGATGAGTCGATTCGGGAAAAGTTGAGTGGACTCAAATCGAGCGCAGTTGAATCGTGCGAAGGCGAATCAAGCGATGTCGAGGTGGAGTCGAGGCGAGTGTTTGGATGAGTCGAATCGAGTCGAGTCCAGCCGAGTCGGTGAAGTCGAGCAGAGTCCGCGATGAAGAATCGTGTCGAGAAAGTTGTGTCTAGTCGACTCCAATGGTGACGAGTCACGTCGATGAAAGTGGAGCGTAGTCGACCGAGAGTAGTGAAGTTGAAAGTCGAGGTGAGCGAGTTGCGTCGAAAGCTACGATGAGCGAGTCGGGCCGAGTTGAGCGAAGATGAGTCGATTCGGGAAAAGTTGAGTGGACTCAAATCGAGCTCGGCTTGAATCTGCGAGGCGAATCAGCGATGTCGAGTGGAGTCGAGGCGAGTGTAGGCGGGATGAGTCGAATCGAGTCGAGTCCAACGAGTCGGGTGAAGTCGAGCATAGTCTGGCGATGAAGAATCGTGTCGAGAAAAGTTGTGTCTAGTCGACTCCAATGGTGACGAGTCACGTCGATGAAAGTGGAGCGTAGTCGACCGGAGAGTAGTGAAGTTGAAAGTCGAGGTGAGCAGAGTTGCGTCGAACTGCGATGAGTCGAGTCGGGCCGAGTTGAGCGAAGTTGAGTCGATTCGGGAAAAGTTGAGTGGACTCAAATCGAGCGCAGTTGAATCCTGGCGAGGCGAATCAAGCGATGTCGAGGCGAGTGTAGCTGGGATGAGTCGAATCGAATCGAGTCCAGCTGAGTCGGGTGAAGTCGAGCATAGTCTGCGATGAAGAATCGTGTCGAGAAAAGTTGTGTCTAGTCGACTCCAATGGTGACGAGTCACGTCGATGAAAGTGGAGCGTAGTCGACCGGAGAGTAGTGAAGTTGAAAGTCGAGGTGAGCAGAGTTGCGTCGAATTGCGATGAGTCGAGTCGCCGAGTTGAGCGAAGATGAGTCGATTCGAAAAGTTGAGTGGACTCAAATCGAGCGCAGTTGAATCCTGGCGAGGCGAATCAAGCGATGTCGAGTGGAGTCGAGGCGAGTGTACCTGGGATGAGTCGAATCGAGTCGAGTCCAGCCGAGTCGGGTGAAGTCGAGCAGAGTCTGGCGATGAAGAATCGTGTCGAGAAAAGTTGTGTCTAGTCGACTCCAATGGTGACGAGTCACGTCGATGAAAGTGGAGCGTAGTCGACCGTAGAGTAGTGAAGTTGAAAGTCGAGCTGAGCAGAGTTGCGTCGAACTGCGATGAGTCGAGTCGGGCCGAGTTGAGCGAAGTTGAGTCGATTCGGGAAAAGTTGAGTGGACTCAAATCGAGCGCAGTTGAATACCGGCAAGGCGAATCAAGCGATGTCGAGTGGAGTCGAGGCGAGTGTAGGATGAGTCGAATCGAATCGAGTCCAGCCGAGTCGGGTGAAGTCGAGCATAGTCTTGCGATGAAGAATCGTGTCGAGAAAAGTTGTGTCTAGTCGACTCCAATGGTGACGAGTCACGTCGATGAAAGTGGAGCGTAGTCGACCGGAGAGTAGTGAAGTTGAAAGTCGAGGTGAGAGTTGCGTCGAACTGCGATGAGTCGAGTCGGGCGAGTTGAGCGAAGATGAGTCGATTCGGGAAAAGTTGGTGGACTCAAATCGAGCGTGGTTGAATCTGGCGAGGCGAATCAAGCGATGTCGATGGAGTCGAGGCGAGTGTAGCTGGGATGAGTCGAATCGAATCGAGTCCACCAGTCGGGTGAAGTCGAGCAGTTCCTGGCGATGAAGAATCGTGTCGAGAAAAGTTGTGTCTAGTCGACTCAATGGTGACGAGTCACGTCGATGAAAGTGGAGCGTGTCGACGGGAGTAGTGAAGTTGAAAGTCGAGGTTAGGCGAGAAGGCGCGTCGAACTGCGATGAGTCGAGTCGGGCGAACGAAGTTGAGTCGATTCGGGAAAAGTTGAGTGGACTCAAATCGAGCGCATTGAATCGTGGTGAGGCGAATCAAACGATGTCGAGTGGAGTCGAGGCGAGTGTAGGCTGGGATGAGTCGAATCGAGTCGAGTCCGACGAGTCGGGTGAAGTCGAGCAGAAGTCGGCGATGAAGAATCGTGTCGAGAAAAGTTGTGTCTAGTCGACTCAATGGTGACGAGTCACGTCGATGAAAGTGGAGCGTAGTCGACCGGAGAGTAGTGAAGTTGAAAGTCGAGGTGAGCAGAGTTGCGTCGAACTGCGATGAGTCGAGTTGAGCGAAGATGAGTCGATTCGGGAAAAGTTGAGTGGACTCAAATCGAGCGCAGTTGAATCCTGGCGAGGCGAATCAAGCGATGTCGAGTGAGTCGAGCGAGTGTAGGCCGGGATGAGTCGAATCGAGTCGAGTCCAGCCGAGTCGGGTGAAGTCGAGCAGAGTCTGGCGATGAAGAATCGTGTCGAGAAAAGTTGTGTCTAGTCGACTCCAATGGTGACGAGTCACGTCGATGAAAGTGGAGCGTAGTCGACCGGAGAGTAGTGAAGTTGAAAGTCGAGGTGAGCAGAGTTGCGTCGAACTGCGATGAGTCGAGTCGGGCGAGTTGAGCGAAGTTGAGTCGATTCGGAAAAGTTGAGTGGACTCAAATCGAGCGATTGAATCCCCGAGGCGAATCAAGCGATGTCGAGTGAGTCGAGGCGAGTGTAGCTGGGATGAGTCGAATCGAGTCGAGTCCAGCCGAGTCGGGTCAAGTCGAGCAGAGTTTGGCGATGAAGAATCGTGTCGAGAAAAGTTGTGTCTAGTCGACTCCAATGGTGACGAGTCACGTCGATGAAAGTGGAGCGTAGTCGACCGGAGAGTAGTGAAGTTGAAAGTCGAGGTGAGCAGAGTTGCGTCGAACTGCGATGAGTCGAGTCGGGCCGAGTTGAGCGAAGTTGAGTCGATTCGGAAAAAGTGAAGTGGACTCAAATCGAGCGCGCTTGAATCTGGCGAGCAAGCGAATCAAGCGATGTCGAGTGGAGTCGAGGCGAGTGTAGCTGGGATGAGTCGAATCGAGTCGAGTCCAACCAGTCGGGTGAAGTCGAGCATAGTCTCGATGAAGAATCGTGTCGAAAAAGTTGTGTCTAGTCGACTCCAATGGTGACGAGTCACGTCGATGAAAGTGGAGCGTAGTCGACCGGAGAGTAGTGAAGTTGAAAGTCGAGGTGAGCAGAGTTGCGTCGAACTGCGATGAGTCGAGTCGGGCCGAGTTGAGCGAAGATGAGTCGATTCGGGAAAAGTTGAGTGGACTCAAATCGAGCGCATTGAATCCGGCGAGGCGAATCAGCGATGTCGAGTGGAGTCGAGCGAGTGTAGTGGGATGAGTCGAATCGAGTCGAGTCCAGCCGAGTCGGGTGAAATCGAGCATCAGCGATGAAGAATCGTGTCGAAAAAGTTGTGTCTAGTCGACTCCAATGGTGACGAGTCACGTCGATGAAAGTGGAGCGTAGTCGACCAGGAGAGTAGTGAAGTTGAAAGTCGAGGTGAGCAGAGTTGCGTCGAACTGCGATGAGTCGAGTCGGCCGAGTTGAGCCAAGATGAGTCGATTCGGGAAAAGTTGAGTGGACTCAAATCGAGCGCAGTTGAATCCTGGCGAGGCGAATCAAGCGATGTCGAGTGGAGTCGAGGCGAGTGTAGGCGGGATGAGTCGAATCGAATCGAGTCCAATAGCCGAGTCGGGTGAAGTCGAGCAGAGTCTGGCGATGAAGAATCGTGTCGAGAAAAGTTGTGTCTAGTCGACTCCAATGGTGACGTGTCACGTCGATGAAAGTGGAGCGTAGTCGACGGAGAGTAGTGAAGTTGAAAGTCGAGGTGAGCGAGTTGCGTCGAATCATGATGAGTCGAGTCGGGCCGAGTTGAGCGAAGATGAGTCGATTCGGGAAAAGTTGAGTGGACTCAAATCGAGCGCATTGAATCTGGCGAGGCGAATCAAGCGATGTCGAGTGAGTCGAGGCGAGTGTAGCCGGGATGAGTCGAATCGAGTCGAGTCCAGCGATCGGGTCAAGTCGAGCATAGTCTTGCGATGAAGAATCGTGTCGAGAAAAGTTGTGTCTGATCGACTCCAATGGTGACGAGTCACGTCGATGAAAGTGGAGCGTAGTCGACCGGAGAGTAGTGAAGTTGAAAGTCGAGGTGAGCAGAGTTGCGTCGAACTACGATGAGTCGAGTTGAGCGAAGATGAGTCGATTCGGAAAAGTTGAGTGGACTCAAATCGAGCGATTGAATCTGGCGAGGCGAATCAAGCGATGTCGAGTGGAGTCGAGGCGAGTTACTGGGATGAGTCGAATCGAGTCGAGTCCAGCCGAGTCGGGTGAAGTCGAGCAGTCGCGATGAAGAATCGTGTCGAGAAAAGTTGTGTCTAGTCGACTCCAATGGTGACGAGTCACGTCGATGAAAGTGGAGCGTAGTCGACAAGGAGTAGTGAAGTTGAAAGTCGAGGTGAGCGAGTTGCGTCGGCTGCGATGAGTCGAGTCGGGCGAGTTGAGCGAAGATGAGTCGATTCGGAAAAGTTGGTGGACTCAAATCGAGCTCGATTGAATCTGGCAAGGATCAAGCGATGTCGAGTGAGTCGAGGCGAGTGTAGGGATGAGTCGAATCGAATCGAGTCCAGCCAGAGTCGGGTGAAGTCGAGCATAGTCTTGCGATGAAGAATCGTGTCGAAAAAGTTGTGTCTAGTCGACTCCAATGGTGACGAGTCACGTCGATGAAAGTGGAGCGTAGTCGGCCCAGGAGAGTAGTGAAGTTGAAAGTCGAGGTGAGCGAGTTGCGTCGAACTGCGATGAGTCGAGTCGGGACGAGTTGAGCGAAGTTGAGTCGATTCGGAAAAAAAGTTGAGTGGACTCAAATCGAGCGCGATTGAATCTGGCGAGGCGAATCAATGTCGATGTCGAGCGAGTGTAGGCTGGGATGAGTCGAATCGAGTCGAGTCCGGCCGATCGGGTGAAGTCGAGCATAGTGCGCGATGAAGAATCGTGTCGAAAAAAAGTTGTGTCTAGTCGACTCCAATGGTGACGAGTCACGTCGATGAAAGTGGAGCATAGTCGGCCGGGAGGAGTAGTGAAGTTGAAAGTCGAGGTGAGCGAGTTGCGTCGAAGCTGCGATGAGTCGAGTCGGGCGAGTTGAGCGAAGTTGAGTCGATTCGGGAAAAGTTGAGTGGACTCAAATCGAGCGCGATTGAATCGAGCGAATCAAGCGAATCGAGTGGAGTCGAGCGAGTGTAGCTGGGATGAGTCGAATCGAATCGAGTCCAGCCGAGTCGGGTGAAGTCGAGCATAGTCAGCGATGAAGAATCGTGTCGAGAAAAGTTGTGTCTAGTCGACTCCAATGGTGACGTGTCACGTCGATGAAAGTGGAGCGTAGTCGGCCGGAGAAGTAGTGAAGTTGAAAGTCGAGTGAGCGAGTTGCGTCGAACCTGCGATGAGTCGAGTTGACGAAGATGAGTCGATTCGGGAAAAAGTTGAGTGGACTCAAATCGAAGCTTGATTGAATCGTGGCGAGCGAATCAAGCGATGTCGAGTGGAGTCGAGCGAGTGTAGGCTGGGATGAGTCGAATCGAGTCGAGTCCAATAAGTCGGGTGAAGTCGAGCGATCGGCGATGAAGAATCGTGTCGAGAAAAAGTTGTGTCTAGTCGACTCCAATGGTGACGTCCACGTCGATGAAAGTGGAGCGTGATCGACCATGGGAGAGTAGTGAAGTTGAAAGTCGAGGTGAGCGAGTTGCGTCGAAGCTATGATGAGTCGAGTCGGGCCGGTTGAGCCAAGTTGAGTCGATTCGGAAAAGTTGGTGGACTCAAATCGAGCGCGGTTGAATCGGCGAGGCGAATCAAGCGATGTCGAGGCGAGTGTAGGCTGGGATGATCGAATCGAATCGAGTCCACGAGTCGGGTGAAGTCGAGCATGAGTCGCGATGAAGAATCGTGTCGAGAAAAAGTTGTGTCTAGTCGACTCCAATGGTGACGAGTCACGTCGATGAAAGTGGAGCGTAGTCGATCGGAGAGTAGTGAAGTTGAAAGTCGAGGTGACGAGTTGCGTCGAAGCTGCGATGAGTCGAGTCGGACGAAAGCGAAGTTGAGTCGATTCGGAAAAGTTGAGTGGACTCAAATCGAGCTCAGTTGAATCTGGAAAAGCGAATCAAAAATGTCGAGTGGAGTCGAGGCGAGTGTAGGCAGGGATGGTCGAATCGAGTCAAGTCCAACGAGTCGGGTGAAGTCGAGCACATCGCGATGAAGAATCGTGTCGAGAAAAGTTGTGTCTAGTCGACTCCAATGGTGACGAGTCACGTCGATGAAAGTGGAGCGTGGTCGACCAGGAGAGTAGTGAAGTTGAAAGTCGAGGTGACGAGTTGCGTCGAAGCTGCGATGAGTCGAGTTGAGCGAAGATGATCGATTCGGAAAAGTTGAGTGGACTCAAATCGGCCTTGATTGAATCGTGGCGAGCGAATCAAGCGATGTCGAGTGGAGTCGAGCGAGTGTAGTTGGGATGAGTCGAATCGAGTCGAGTCCAACGGAGTCGGGTCAAGTCGAGGATCGCGATGAAGAATCGTGTCGAGAAAAAGTTGTGTCTAGTCGACTCCAATGGTGACGAGTCACGTCGATGAAAGTGGGCGTAGTCGGCGGAGAGTGATGAAGTTGAAAGTCGAGGTGACGAAGTTGCGTCGAAGCTACGATGAGTCGAGTTGGATGAGCGAAGATGAGTCGATTCGGGAAAAGTTGAGTGGACTCAAATCGAAGCGCGATTGAATCGTGGCGAGCGAATCAAGCGATGTCGAGTGGAGTCGACGCGAGTGTAGGCTGGGATGAGTCGAATCGAGTCGAGTCAGCCGGAAGTCGGGTGAAGTCGGGCGAATTAGGCGATGAAGAATCGTGTCGAAAAAGTTGTGTCTAGTCGACTCAATGGTGACGAGTCACGTCGATGAAAGTGGAGCGTAGTCGAGGAGAGTAGTGAAGTTGAAAGTCGAGGTGAAGCGATTGCGTCGAGCTGCGATGACTGAAGTCGGGCGAGTTGACGAAGTTGAGTCGATTAAGGAAAAGTTGAGTGGACTCAAATCGAGCTCGGATTGAATCCAGACGAGAGCGAATCAAGCGATGTCGAGTGGATGTAAGGCGGGATGAGTCGAATCGAATCGAGTCCCGCCGGAGTCGGGTGAAGTCGAACATAGTCTTGCGATGAAGAATCGTGTCGAGAAAAGTTGTGTCTAGTCGACTCCAATGGTGGCGAGTCACGTCGATGAAAGTGGAGCGTAGTCAATCAGGAGAGTAGTGAAGTTGAAAGTCGAGTGAGTTAGTAGAGTTGCGTCAAGCTATGATTATCAAGTCGAGTTGGCGAAAGATGAGTCGATTGGAAAAGTTGAGTGGACTCAAATCAAGATTGATTGAATCTGGCGGCGAATCAAGCGATGTCGAGTGGAATCGGATGAATCGGGATAGATCAAGATCGAGTCAGTCAAGCGAGTCAAGTGAAGTCGAAATCATATCTGCGATGAAGAATCGTGTCGAGAAAAGTTGTGTCTGATCGACTCCAATGGTGATGAGTCCACGTCGATGAAAGTGGAGCGTAGTCGGCCAGGAGAAGTAGTGAAGTTGAAAGTCGAGGTGAAGCGAGTTACGTCATTGCGATAACGATGATCAAGTTTGAGCAAAGTTGAGTCGATTAAGGGAAAAGTTGAGTGGACTCAAATCGAGCTTGATTGAATCTTAGCGAAGGCGAATCAAGCGATCGAATGTGGAGTCGGGCGGTGTAGCTGGGATGATCAAATCGAATCAGTCCAGTCGAAGTCAGGGTGATCAAATGAGTCTTGCGATGAAGAATTGTGTCGAGAAAAAAGTTGTGTCTAGTCGACTCCAATGGTGATGAGTCACGTCGATGAAAGTGGGCGTATGTCGGCCCAGGAGAGTAGTGAAGTTGAAAGTCGAGGTGACGAGTTGCGTCGAACTACGATGATCAGTCGGGCCGGGTTGAGCGAAGATGATCGATTGAGGAAAAAGTTGAGTGGACTCAAATCGGCGCGATTGAATCGTGGCGAAAAGCGAATCAAGCGATGTCGAAGCGAGTGTAGCGGGATGAGATCGATCAAATCGAGTCAGAATCCAGAGTCGGGTGAAGTCGAGCAAAGTCGGCGATGAAGAATCATGTCGACAAAAGTTGTGTCTAGTCGACTCAATGGTGACGAGTCACGTCGATGAAAGTGGAGCGTAGTCGGCCAGGAGAGTAGTGAAGTTGAAAGTCGAGGTGAGCAAGTTGTCGTCGAAGCTAGTGATCGGGTTGAGCGAAGATGAGTCGATTCGGGAAAAATTAGTGGACTCAAATCGAGCGCATTGAATCATGACGAAGCGAATCAACGATGTCGAGTGGAGTCGATGAAAGCTGGGATGAGTCGAATCGAGTCGAGTCCAGCGAGTCGGTCAAGTGGAGCATAGAGCCTGCGATGAAGAATCGTGTCGAAAAAAGTTGTGTCTAGTCGACTCAATGGTGACGAGTCACGTCGATGAAAGTGGAGCGTAGTCGACCGGAGAGTAGTGAAGTTGAAAGTCGAGGTGACGAGTTGCGTCGAATATGATGATCGAGTCGAGTTGACGAATGAGTCGATTCGGAAAAGTTGAGTGGACTCAAATCGGCGCTGATTGAATCGTGGAAGCGAATCAAGCGATGTCGAGTGGAGTCGAGCGATGTGCACAGGATGATCGAATCGAATCGAATCCAACCTAGATCGGGTGAAGTCGAACATAGATCTAGCGATGAAGAATCGTGTCGAGAAAAGTTGTGTCTAGTCGACTCCAATGGTGACGTGTCACGTCGATGAAAGTGGAGCGTGTCGAGCCGAGAGTAGTGAAGTTGAAAGTCGAGGTGAGCAAAGTTGCGTCGAACTGCGATGAGATCGAGTCGGCCGAGTTGAGCGAAGATGAGTCGATTCGGGAAAAGTTGAGTGGACTCAAATCGAGCTCGATTGAATCTGGCGAGGAGAATCAAGCGATGTCGAGTGGAGTCGAGGCGAGTGTAGCTGGATGAGTCGAATCGAGTCGGAGTCCAATTTGAATCGAATGAAGTCGAGCGATCGCGATGAAGAATCGTGTCGAGAAAAAGTTGTGTCTAGTCGACTCCAATGGTGACGAGTCACGTCGATGAAAGTGGAGCGTAGATCGACGGAGAGTATTAGTGAAGTTGAAAGTCGAAGGTGAGAGATTGCGTCGAAGCTACGATGAGTCGAGGTGATTGACGAAGTTGAGTCGATTCGGAAAAAATTGAGTGGACTCAAATCGAGGCCTTGATTGAATCCGGCGAGGCGAATCAAGCGATGTCGAGTGGAGTCGAGTGTGCTGGGATGAATCGAATCGAATCGAGTCCGAAGTCGAGTGAGTCGAGTGCAGTAGTGCGATGAAGAATCGTGTCGAGAAAAGTGTCTCTGTCGACTCCAATGGTGACGAGTCACGTCGATGAAAGTGGAGCGTGATCGACCGGAGAGTAGTGAAGTTGAAAGTCGAGGTGAGCGAGTTGCGTCGAACTGCGATGAGTCGAGTCGGGCCGAAGATGAGTCGATTCGGAAAAGTTGAGTGGACTCAAATCGAGCGCGATTGAATCATGGCGAGCGAATCAAGCGATGTCGAGTGGAGTCGAGCGAGTGTAGCTGGGATGAGTCGAATCGAGTCGGAGTCCATCCGAGTCGGTCAAGTCGAGCAGAGTCGCGATGAAGAATCGTGTCGAGAAAAGTTGTGTCTAGTCGACTCCAATGGTGACGAGTCACGTCGATGAAAGTGGAGCGTGTCGACCAGGAGTAGTGAAGTTGAAAGTCGAGTGGCTTGAGTTGCGTCGAACTGCGATGATCGAGTCGGGCGAGTTGAGCGAAGATGAGTCGATTCGGGAAAAGTTGAGTGGACTCAAATCGGCGCGATTGAATCGTGCGAGGCGAATCAAGCGATGTCGGGTGGAGTTCGAGCGATGTACGGGATGAGTCGAATCGAGTCGAGTCCAGTGAGTCGGGTGAAGTCGAGACGATAATCTTGCGATGAAGAATCGTGTCGAAAAAGTTGTGTCTAGTCGACTCCAATGGTGACGAGTCACGTCGATGAAAGTGGAGCGTGAGTCGGCCGGAGAGTAGTGAAGTTGAAAGTCGAGGTGAGCAAAGTTGTGTTGAACTGCGATGAGTCGAGTCGGAGCCGAGTTAGCGAAGATGAGTCGATTCGGAAAAGTTGAGTGGACTCAAATCGAGCGCGATTGAATCATGGCGAGGCGAATCAAGCGATGTCGAGTGGAGTCGAGTGTGGTTGGGATGAGTCGAATCGAGTCGAGTCCGGCCGAGTCGAGGTGAAGTCGAGCATAGTCTTGCGATGAAGAATCGTGTCGAGAAAAGTTGTGTCTAATCGACTCAATGGTGACGAGTCACGTCGATGAAAGTGGAGCGTAGTCGACCGGAGAGTAGTGAAGTTGAAAGTCGAGGTGGCGAGTTGCGTCGATTGCGATGAGTCGAGTCGGGCGATTGAGCGAAGTTGAGTCGATTCGGGAAAAGTTGAGTGGACTCAAATCGAGCGCGATTGAATACCAGATGGTGAGCGAATCAAGCGATGTCGGGTGGAGTCGGCGAGTGTAGGCGGGATGAGTCGACGAATCAAGTCCGGCCCGAGTCGGGTGAAGTCGAGCATAATCGCGCGATGAAGAATCGTGTCGAGAAAAAGTTGTGTCTGAAGTCGACTCGATGGTGACGTGTCACGTCGATGAAAGTGGAGCGTAGTCGGCCAGGATGAGTGAAGTTGAAAGTCGAGGTGAGCAAAGTTGCGACTCGAGGCGATTGAGTCGAATCGGGCGAGTTGAGCGAAGATGAGTCGATTCGGGAAAAAGTTGAGTGGACTCAAATCGAGCACGATTGAATCGTGCGAAAGCGAATCAGCGATGTCGAGTGGAGTCGAGTGCGAGTGTAGTTGGGATCGAATCGAATCGAGTCAGAGTCGGGTGAATCGAACAAATCGGCGATGAAGAATCGTGTCGAGAAAAGTTGTGTCTAGTTGACTCAATGGTGATGAGTCCGTCGATGAAAGTGGAGGCGTGACTCGACCGGAGAGTAGTGAAGTTGAAAGTCGAGGTTAGCGATTGCGTCGAAGCTGCGATGAGTCGAGTCGGGCGAGTTGAGCCAAGATGAGTCGATTCGGGGAAAAGTTGAGTGGACTCATCGGCCTCGATTGAATCATGGTGAAGGCGAATCAGCGATGTCGAGTGATCATCGGGTGGGAATCGGTCCCGTCAGTCGGCGAGTCGGGTGAAGTCGGCAAATCGCGATGAAGAATCGGTGTTCGAGAAAAAGTTGTGTCTAGTCCACTCAATGGTGAGAGTCACGTCGATGAAAGTGGAGCGTAGTCGGCGGAGAGTAGTGAAGTTGAAAGTCGAGGTGAGCGAGTTGCGTCGAACTGCGATGGTCAATCGGGCGATTGACCGAAGATGAGTCGTTTGGGAAAAGTTGAGTGGACTCAAATCGAGTCAGTTGAATCATGAAAAAGCGAATCAGCGATGTCGAGTGGGTCGAAAGTGTGGGATGAGTCGAATCGAGTCAAATCCCAGCAAGTCGGGTCAAGTCGGGCGAGTCGCGATGAAGAATCGTGTCGAGAAAAGTTGTTCCTAGTCGACTCCAATGGTGGCGAGTCACGTCGATGAAAGTGGAGCGTGGTCGAGGAGAGTAGTGAAGTTGAAAGTCGAGGTGAGCGAGTTTCGTCGAGTACGCGATGAATCGAAGTCGAGTTGGCGAAGATGAGTCGATTGGGAAAAGTTTAGTGGACTCCGATCGGCGCGATTGAATCTGGTGAGCGAATCAAGCGATGTCGGGTGGAGTCGGCGAGTGTACCAGGATGAGTCGAATCGAGTCGAATCCGGCAAGAGTCGGGTCAAATCGGCAAAATCGGTGATGAAGAATCGTGTCGAGAAAAAGTTGTGTCTAGTCGACTCAATGGTGACGTGTCACGTCGATGAAAGTGGAGCGTAGTCACCCACTTGGAGGAGTAGTGAAGTTAAAGGTCGAGGTGAGCAAAGTTGTGTTGAAGCTGCGATGAGTCGGGCAGTTGGCGAAGATTGTGTCGATTGGAAAAGTTGTGGACTCAAATCGAAAGCGGAAACCTTTAATCTTTTGCAGAATGAATCAATCGATGGGAAAGGTGATTGCAAGAATGTAGTTGGATGATCAATCGAGTCGAGTCCATCCCAAGAAAGGGCAAAATCGTCAATGCGATGAAGAATCGGCTAAAAAAAAGTTGTGTCTAGTCGACTCCAATGGTGATGAGTCACGTCGATGAAAGTGGAGCAAGTGCGATCCTAGTCGAATTCTAAGCTAGGCGCCCTCCGAGTTGAAGCTAGGAAGATAAAGTTTCACCACATTGAGCTGACTCGATCTCTGAGGAAAAGGGCGAGGCGAACCTCAAGCGAAGTCGAGTGAGCTCGAGACGAGTGTAGGAAAAGAGTTGGTGGACCTCGAAGAGTAGGAGAAGAATCATGTCGAGAGGCTCTCTCGAATTTCAATGTTCGAGCAACGAGTGTGTCAGCTACAGGCCCTGATTTGATAGGAAAAGCGAAGGGAACTTGGTTGTGGGTATGGCTGCTCCTAAGCAAGCTGCCGATGAAGAATGGTGTTCTAAATAGTTGTTTATCCCATGTTGGAATAAACTATCCCCTGGTGGCAAGTTAAGCGAATCAATCATTGAAAGTGGGCGTACGAGGCAAGTGTAGTTCTTGAAAGCTAAATTTTGAAATCTACATTGAATGATAATTCCGTGGATGAGTTTCTTCGATGAAGAATCCTTCCTTTTGAGAAAGTTGCTTCTCTTTTCAACTCCAATGAGAGTTGACGATTTGGTCGAAAAGGTGATGGACTCAAATCGAAGTAGGGAAGTTGAAGGTCGAGGTGAGCGAATTGCGTTGAAGGCCCAACTGCGATGTCGAGTCGGAGGTAGGTTGAGCGAGTTGAGTCGATTCGGAAAAGTCGACCCACACATGTCGAGTGCGGTTGAATCGTGGTGAGCGATGAAGAATCGGGTGGAGTCGAGGCAAGGTGTTATGAGTCGAATCAATGGTGGCAGATCGGGTCGATGAAATTAGGCGTGGTCGGCAATGAAGAATAGTGTCGATGTTGTGTCAGTCGACTCCAATGGTGACGTTAGTCACATCGATGAAAAAGGGAACGTAGTGGACCGGAGTGTCAGTGAAGTTGAAAGTCGAGGTGAGAAGAGTCGAACCGCGTGCGATTGAATGATCGTGCAGTCGGGCGAGTTGAGCGAAGATGAGCGGTCGGAAAAGTTGGGGACTCAAATCGAATTGAATCCTAGAGCGAATCAAAATCGATGTCGATCAAGCGTGTCTGCGATGAAGAATCGGTTCCAGAAGAAGTTGTGTCTGAAACGACTCCAATGGTGAAGAATCGTGTCGATGAAAGTGGAGGCGTGTCTATCGACTCCAATGGTGTAATAGCGATGTTGAAAGTCGAGGTGTGACGGTTGAAGTTGAAAGCGATGCGATTATTCGAGTCGATCGGGCGAGTTGGCGAAGATGAGTCGATTGGGAAAAGTTGAGTGGACTCAAATCGAAGCAGTTTGAATCATGGCGAGCGAATCAAGCGATGTCGAGTGGAGTCGAGTGAAGGTAAGGGATGAGTCCGAATCGAGTGAGTCCAAGAGTCGGGTAGAAGTCGGATCTGGCGATGAAGAATCGATGTCGAAAAAAGTTGTGTCTAATCGACTCCAATGGTGACGTGTCACGTTGATGAAAGTGGAGCGTGGTCGATCGAGTAGTGAAGTTGAAAGTCGAGGTGACGAGTTGAGCTGATATGATCGAGTCGAAATCGAACGAGGATTGACGAAAGTCTTGAGTCGATTGGAAAAGTTGAGTGGACTCAAATCGAGCTCGATTGAATACTGGTGGCGAATCAGCGATGTCGAGTCGAAAGAGATGGTGATGATCGAATCGAATCTAGCCAATTCGAATGAAGTCGAGCATGAAATCGCGATGAAGAATCGGTCGAAAAGTTGTGTCTAGTCGACTCCAATGGTGACGAGTCCATTCGATGAAAGTGGAGCGTATCGACCAGAGTGTGAAGTTGAAAGTCGAGGTGACGAGTTGCGTCGAAACTACGATGATCGAGTCGGGCGAGTTGAAAGAAGTGAGTCGATTCGGAAAAGGTTTGAGTGGACTCAAATCGAGCGCGATTGAATCATGGCGAAATCAATCGATTTCGAGGTGGAGTCGAGCGAGTGTAGCTGGGATCGATCGAATCGAGTCGAGTCCGACGAGTCGGGTCAAGTCGAGCATGAAGAATCGTGTCGAGAAAAGTTGTGTCTAGTCGACTCAAATGGTGAAACGATGTCCACGTCGATGAAAGTGGAGCGTGTCGTAGGAGAGTAGTGAAGTTGAAGTTCGAGGTGAGCGAGTTGTCGAACTGCGATGAGTCGAGTCGGGCGAGTTGAGCGAAGTTGAGTCGATTTGGGAAAAGTTGAGTGGACTAATCGACGCGATTGAATCGTGGTGAGCGAATCAAGCGATGTCGAGGTGGAGTCGAGGCGAGTATAGGCCGGATGAGTCGAATCCAGTAGGTCGGGTGAAATCGAAGCGAATCAACAGATGAAGAATCAGTTCAGAAAAAGTTGTGTCTAGTCGACACCAATGGTGACAAGTCACCGGTGAAAGTGGGCGTGATCGACGAGTGTGAAGTTGAAGAAATCGAGGTGGCGGGAAGATTAGATTCGATGGTCGATTGAAAGTCGATCAGGGCAAGTTGGCGAAGATGAGTCAATTCAGGAAAAGTTTATTGGAGTCAAATCGAGTCTTGAGTTTAATCATGGCCGAGTCAAGCGATGTCGAGTGGAGTCAAAGCGATGTATGGATAGATGAGTCAAAGAGTTGAATCCAACCGGTGAAATCAGATGATCAATCCTAGCGATGAAAATCAGTTCGAAAAAAGTTGTCTCTAGTCGACTCCAATGGTGATGAGTCATGGATGATGAAAGTGGAGCGTGATCGACCAGGAGAATGTAGTGAAGTTGAAGGTCGAGGTGAAGCGAGTTATCAGCTGCGATGATCGAGTCGGGCGAGTTGAAAATGAAGTTGAGTCGATTTGGAAAAAGTAGAGTGGACTAGAATCAGCGCTTGATTGAATCTGGTGGCGAATCAAAAGCGATGATCGAATTAGTCAAGCGTGTAGATGGGATGAGTCGAATCGAGTCGAATCCGGCCAGTCGCGTCAAATCAGCAGAGAATGCAGCGATGAAGAATCGGTCGAGAAAAAGTTGTATCTAGTCAACTCCAATGGTGACGAGTCACGTCGATGAAAGTGGACATAATCGGCCAGGAGAGTAGTGAAGTTGAAAGTCGAGTGAGCATAAGTTGCATCGAAGCTGATGATCGAGTCGGGCGAGTTGACGAAGATGAGTCGATTCGGGGAAAAGTTTAGTGGACTCAAATCGAGCTTGATTTAATCATGGCGAAAGCGAATCAGCGATGTCGAGTGGAGTCGGTAGCTTGGAATGAGTCGAATCGAGTCCAGTCCAACGAGTCGGATCAAGTCGAGCGATCGCGATGAAGAATCGTGTCGAGAAAAAGTTGTGTCTGAGTCGACTCCAATGATGACGGAGTCACGCGTCGATGAAAGTGGAGCGTGATGTCGGGAGGAGTGAAGTTGAAAGGTCGAGGTGACGCGAGTTGCGTCGAACTCGATGTCTCGAGTCGGGCGAGTTGAGCGATTGACACGATTTGGGAAAAGTTGAGTGCACTCAAATCTATCGCGATTGAATCGTGGTGAGGCGAATCAAACGATGTCGAGTGGAGTCGGGCGGTATAGGCGGGATGAGTCGAATCGAGTCGAATCCAGATCGAGTCGAATGAAATCGACCCCGGCGATGAAGAATCGTGTCGACAAAAGTTGTGTCTAAGTCGACTCCAATGGTGACGAGTCAACGAAAAAGTGGAGCGTGATCGACCAGAGTGATAGCGAAGTTGAAAGAAGTGAAATTGAGGAGAGTTCGTCGAATTCGATGAGTCGAGTCGAGGAGTTGACGAAGATGAGTCAATTCGGAAAAGTTTAGTGGAGTCAAATCGGCGCTTGAAATCATGGCGAGCGAATTAGCGATGTCGAGTGGAGTCGAGGCGAGTGTAGCTCGATGAGTCGAATCGAGTCAAGTCCAGCCAAGTCGGGTCAAGTCGATGATCAGCAATGAAGAATCGTGTCGAGAAAAAGTTGTGTCTAGTCGACTCCAATGGTGACGAGTCACGTCGATGAAAGTGGGCGTGTCGGCCAGGAGAGTAGTGATGTTGAAAGTCAAGGTGAGTAGCGTTGCGTCGAACTACGATGAGTCGGTCGAAAAATTGACCAAGTTGACTCATGTCGAGAAAATTGGCGTAGTTGAATCGTGGCGGATTGATCGAGGCGAATCGGGTGGATGTCGAGGGCGAGTGTAATTTCGGGATGAGTCAAGATCGAGTCGAGTCCAGCCGGGTCGGGTCAAGTCAAATGATGCGCGATGAAGAATCGTGTCGAGAAAAGTTGTCTCTAGTAGACTCCAATGGTGTGATCACGTCGATGAAGGTGGAACGTAGTCAGCCCCGGAGAGTAGTGAAGTTGAAGGTCGAGGTGAGCGATTCAATCGGCTACGAATGAGTCGAGTCGGGCCGAGTTGAGCAAAGTTGGTCGATTCGAAAAATCGGGTGGACTCAAATCGCTTGATTGAATCGTGGCGAGGCGAATCGAAACGAAAGTGGGGTGGAGTCGAGCGCGGTGTGGTGGGATGAGTCGAATCGAGTCGAGTCCCCGGTAGGAGTCGAGAATCAAAATCAGCGTATGAAGAATGAAGAATGTGTGAAAAGTTGTCTCTAGTCGACTCCAATGGTGACGAGTCACGTCGATGAAAGTGGATCGTAGTCGGCGGAGATGTAGTGAAGTTGAAGGTCGAGGTGAGCGAGTTGCATCGAGCTGCGATGAGTGAAGTCGGGCCGAGTTGAGCAAAGTTGATCGGTCGGGAAAAAGTCGAGTCGACTCATCGACGCGGTGAATCGTGGGCGAGGCGAATCGAGCGAAGTCGGGTGGAGTCGGCGAGTGTATTGGGATGAGTCGAATCGAGTCGGAGTCCTAGTGAGTCGGGTCGAGTCGACGAGTCGCGATGAAGAATCGTGTGAAAAAGTTGTGTCTGAGTCGACTCCAATGGTGACGAGTCACTTGATGAAAGTGGACGTAGTCGACCGGAGTGTAAAAGAAGTTGATGATCGGGATCGACGAGTTGCGTCGAACTTGCGATGAGTCGAGTCGGGCGAGTTGAAGAAGATGAGTCGATTCGGAAAAGTTTAGTGGACTCAAATCGGCGCGATTGAATCATGGCTAGGCGAATCAAGCGATGTTGAGTGGAGTCGAAGCGAGTGTAGGGGATGAGTCGAATCGAGTCGAGTCCCGACCGAGTCGGGTCGAGTGAGAGTCGCGATGAAGAATCGTGTCGAAAAAGTTGTCTCAATCGACTCCAATGGTGACGAGTCACGTCGATGAAAGTGGAGCGTAGTCGACCGTGAGTAGTGAAGTTGAAAGTCGAAGTGGTTACGAGTTCTTCGTTGAATGCAATGAGTCATTGGTGGTTGAGCGAAGTTGAGTCGATTCGGGAAAAGTTGAGTGGACTCAAATCGATCATGATTGAATCTGGCGAGGCAATCAAGCGAAGTCGAGGAGAGAAACGAGCTGGGATGATTGGAATCGAATCGAGTCCAGCCATCGGTTCAAGTGAAACGATCGGCGATGAAGAATCATGTTGAGAAAAGTTTCTCTAGTCGACTCCAATGGTGACGAGTCCGTCGATGAAAGTGGAGCGTGAGTCGACGGAGAGTAGTGAAGTTGAATGAAATCGAGGCGAGCGGAGTTGCGTCGAAGCTAGCGATGAGTCGAGTCGGGCGAGGTTGAGCGAAGTTGAGTCGATTCGGAAAAAGTTGAGTGGACTCATGTCGAATCGAAGCCTTGATTGAATCCTGGCGAGCGAATCGAGCGATGTCGAGGTGGATCGAGTGTAAGCGGGATGAGTCGAATCGAGTCGGAGTCCGGCCAGTCCGGGTGAAGTCGAGCAAAAATGCAGCGATGAAGAATCGTGTCGAGAAAAGTTGTGTCTAATCGACTCCAATGGTGTCGATCACGTCGATGAAAGTGGAGCGTAGTCGACCGTAGAGTAAGTGAAGTTGAAAGTCGAGGTGAGCGAGTTGCGTCGAACTTGCGATGAGTCGATCGGGTCGAGTTGAGCGAAGTTGAGTCGATTCGGAAAAGTTGAGTGGACTCAAATCGAGCTTGATTGAATCATGGCGGCGAGCGAATCAGCGATGTCGAGTGGAGTCGAGAGGTGTAGCTGGGATGAGTCGAGTCAAGCCGAGTCGGGTCAAGTGGGTAGATCAGCGATGAAGAATCGTGTCGAAAAAGTTGTCTCTAGTCGACTCAATGGTGATGAGTCACATCGATGAAAGTGGAGCGTGATCGGGAGAGTATGAAGTTGAAAGTCGAAATTTAGAGAGTTAAGCGAATTGCGATCGGAGTCGAGTCGAGCCGAGTTGAAGCGAGGTTGAGTCGATCGGGAAAAGTTGAGGACTCAAATCGGCGCTTGATTGAATAGTGGTCGAGCGAATCAAGCGGGTGGAGTCGAAGCAAGTGTAGCTAGGATGAGTCGAATCGGTCGAGTCCAACGTGAGTCGGGTAAAGTCGAGCGAGTTTGAATGAAGAATGGATCGAGAAAAGTTGTGTCTAGTCGACTCCAATGGTGACGAGTCACGTCGATGAAAGTGGAGCGTAGTTGGACCAGAGTAGTGAAGTTGAAAGTCGAGGTGACGAGTTGCGTCGAACTACGACGAGTCGAGTCGGGCGAGTTGAGCGAAGATTGAGTCGTTTGGAAAAGTTGAGTGGCCTTGATTTGAATCTGATTGAATCGACAGATCAAGCGAATCAAAAGTGGAGTCGAGAGTGATGTAGGCTGGGATGAGTCGAATCGAATCGAGTCCAATCGGGTCAACTCGAGCAATGTCGGAAGAAGAATCGTGTCGACAAAAGTTGTGTCTAGTCGACACCAATGGTGACGAGTCACGTCGATGAAAAAGGAGCGTGATCGACGTAGACTAGTGAAGTTGAAAGTCGAGTGAAACGAGAGTTGCGTCGAATACGATGAGTCGAGTCGGGCGAGTTAAGCGAAGATGAGTCGATTCGGGAAAAGTTGAGTGGATTCAAATCGATGCGCGATTGAATCGTGGCGAGGCGAATCAGCGATGTCGAGTGGAATCGAGCGAGAGTGTAGGATGGGATGATCGAATCGAGTCGAGTCCAACCTGATCCGGATCAAGTGGAGCAGAGTCGCGATGAAGAATCGTGTCGAAAAAGTTGTGTCTAGTCGACTCCAATGGTGACGTGTCACGTCGATGAAAGTGGAGCGTGTCGGCCCAAGTAGTGAAGTTGAAAGTCGAGATGAGCGAGTTAACGTCGAACTGCGATGAGTCGAGTCGGGCGAGTTGAGCGAAGTTGAGTCGATTCGGGAAAAAATCGAGTGGACTCGTATCAGGTTTTCGATTGAATCGTGGCGAGGAGAATCGAGCGAGAAGTCGGTGGAGTCGAAGTTGATGTAGCTGGGATGAGTCGAATCGAGTCGAGTCCAGCCAGTCGGGTCAAGTCGAGCGAAAGTCATGCGATGAAGAATCGTGTCGAAAAGTTGTGTCTAGTCGACTCAATGGTGACAAATCCGAGTCACGTCGATGAAAAAGTGGGCGTGTCGTCAATGAGTAGTGAGTAGTGAAGTTGAAAGCGAGGTGAGCAAATTGCGTCGAACTACGATGGGTCGAGTCGGGCGAGTTGAAACATGGTCGATTGGGAAAAGTTGAGTCGGCGCATTGAATGGTGCGAGTTTAATCAAGCGATGTCGAGTGGAGTCGATCAGGCGAAGTGTGCTGGGATGATGAGTCGAATCGAGTCGAGTCCATCGAGTCGGATCAAGTGGAGTAAGATCAGCAATGAAGAATCGTGTCGAGAAAAGTTGTGTCTAGTCGACTCCAATGGTGACGAGTCACGTCGATGAAAAAGGAACGTAGTCGACCGTAGAGTAGTGAAGTTGAAGGTCGAGGTGAGTAGAGTTGCGTCGAACTACAATGGGTCGAGTCGGGCCGAGTTAAGCGAAGATGGGTCAATTAGGAAAAGTTGGTGGTCTCAAATCGAGCACGATTGAATCGTGGCGAGGCGAATCAAAGCGATGTCGAGTGGAGTCGAAGCGCGAGTGTACCTGGATGATCGAACTTTGATCGGTCGGAGTCGACCAAGTTGGTTCAAGTGGAGTTGAATCAGCGATGAAGAATCATGTCGAGAAAAAGTTGTCTCTAGTCAACTCAATGGTGGCGAGTCACGTCGATGAAAGTGGGCGTGATCGACCAGAGTAGTAGTGAAGTTGAAGTTGTCGAGCTGAGTAAGAGTTGCGTCGAAGCTGCGATGAGTCGAATCGGGCCATCCAGTTGAAAGCGAAGTTGAGTCGATTCGGGAAAGTTGAGTGGACTCAAATCGAGCGTAGTTGAATCGTGGCGAGCGAATCGAGCAATCGAAAAGGGTGGAGTCGAGCGAGTGTGGCGGGATGAGTCGAATCGAGTCGAGTCCGAGTCAACTTCGGGTCAAGTCGGCGAGTCGCGATGAAGAATCGTGTCGAGAAAAGTTGTGTCTAGTCGACTCCAATGGTGTCGAGTCACGTCGATGAAAGTGGAGCGTGGTCGGCCAGGTAGTGAAGTTGAAAGTCGGTGAAGCGAGTTCGTCGAAGCTGCGATGAGTCGAGAATCGGGCGAGTTGAGCGAAGTTGAGTCGATTCGGGAAAAGTTGAGTGGACTCAAATCGTATGCGATGAGTGAATCGTGGCGAGCGAATCAACCGATGTCGAGTGGAGTCGAGCGAGTGTAGGCTACGGATGAGTCGAACTGAGTCGAGTCCCGACCCGTCGGATCAGCGGAGACGAGTGCAGCGATGAAGAATCGTGTCGAGAAAGTTGTGTCTAGTCGACTCAATGGTTACGAGTCACGTCGATGAAAGTGGAGCGTGTCGACCGTAGAGTTGTGAAGTTGAAAGTCGAAATTGACGAGTTGCGTCGAAGCTGACCGAGTCGAGTCGGGCGAGTTGAGTGAAGTTGGTCGATTCGGTTGAGAAAAGTTTAGAAGTGGACTCAAATCGAGAGTCGCGATTGAATCGTGGCGAGCGAATCAAGCGATGTCGAGTGGAGTCGAAGCTGAGCGATGTGCTGGGATGAGTCGAACGAAGTCGAATCCGACCAATCGGATCAAGTGGAGCGAGTCGCGATGAAGAATCGTGTCAAGAAAAAGTTGTGTCTGGTCGACTCTAATGGTGACGAGTCACGTCGATGAAAGTGGAGCGTACTCGATCGTAGAGTAGCGAAGTTGAAAGTCGAGTGGAGCGAGTTGCGTCGAAAGGCGATGAGTCGAGTCGGGCTGAGTTGAGCGAAGATGAGTCGAATTCGGGAAAAGTTTAGTGGACTCAAATCGACGCGATTGAATCGTGGCGAAAGCGAATCAAGCGATGTCGAGAGGAGTCGGCGAGTGTAGCTGGGATGAGTCGAGATCAGTCGAGTCCCCAGGAGTCGGATCAAGTGGAGTAAGTCAAGAAGAATCGTGTCGAGAAAAGTTGTGTCTATCGACTCAATGGTGACGAGTCACGTCGATGAAAAAGGAGGCGTGGTCGAGCAGGAGAGTGTGAAGTTGAAGGTCGAGGTGAGTAGAGTTGCGTCGAACTACAATGGGTCGAGTTAGACCGTTGAGCGAAGATGAGTCAATTCGGGAAAAGTTGAGTGGACTCAAATCGAGCACGGTTGAATCGTGGCGAGCGAATCAAACGATGTCGAGTGGGTCGAAGCGAGTGTAAATGGGGATGAGTCGAATCGAGTCGAGTCGGCCATTGAGTTGGTTCAAGTGGAGTTGAGAGTCAGCGATGAAGAATCGTGTCGAGAAAAGTTGTCTCTAGTCAACTCCAATGGTGATGAGTCACGTCGATGAAAGTGGAGCGTGTCGACCAGGAGAAGTAGTGAAGTTGAAAGTCGAGCTGAGAAAGAGTTGCGTCGAGCTGCGATGAGTCGAGTCGGGCGAGTTAGCGAAAGTGGAGTTGATTCGGGAAAAGTTTAGTGGACTCAAATCGACGCGATTGAATCGTGGCGAGGCGAATCAAGCGATGTCGGGTGGGTCGAAAGCGAGTGTAAGGGATGAGTCGAATCGAGTTGAGTCGAAGCGAGTCGGGTCAAGTCGGCGATCGGCGATGAATAATGGTGTCGAAAAAGTTGTGTCTAGTCGACTCCAATGGTGACGAGTCACGTCGATCAAAAGAGTGGAGCGTGATCGACCGAGTAGTGAAGTTGAAAGTCGAGGTGAAAGTTGCGAATGATTGATCGTCAGAAGTTGAGTTGAAGATTCGGAAAAGTTGAGTGGACTCGAATCGAGCGATTGAATCGTGTGAGCGAATGAAACGATGTCGAGTGGAGTCGGCGAGTGTAGGCTGGGATGATTGTCGAATCGAGTCAGTCCAGAATCGGGTCAAGTGGAGCATAGTCGCGATGAAGAATCGTGTCGAGAAAAGTTGTGTCTAGTCAACTCAATGGTGAAGAGTCAAATCGATGAAAGTGGAGCGTAGTCGACGATAAGTAGTGAAGTTGAAAGTCGGGAAGTGAGAGTTGCGTCGAAATGCGATGATTCAAGTCGGGCGAGTTGAGCGAAGTTGAGTCGATTCGGGAAAAGTTGAGTGGACTCAAATCGAGCGCGATTGAATCGTGGCGAGGCGAATCAAGCGATGTCGAGTGGAGTCGAGGCGATGTGTGGGATGAGTCGAATCGATCCAGAGTCCAGCGGGTCGGATCGAGTGAGAAAGTCGCGATGAAGAATCGTGTCAGAAAAGTTGTGTCTAGTCGACTCCAATGGTGATGAGTCACGTCGATGAAAGTGGAGCGTGATCGACCAGTAATGTGAAGTTGAAAGTCGAGGTGAGCGGTTGCGTCGAATCGCTGAATGAGTCGATCGGGTGAGTTGAGCGATGATGAGTCGATTCGGAAAAGTTTAGTGGACTCAAATTGAGCGCTGATTTAATCATGGCGAGGCGAATCAAGCGATGTCGAGTGGAGTCGGCGAGTGTAGCTGGGATGAGTCGAATCGAGTCGAGTCCAGGAGTCGGGTCAAGTGGAGTAGAGCGGCGATGAAGAATCGTGTCGAGAAAAGTTGTCTCTAGTCAACTCCAATGGTGATGAGTCACGTCGATGAAAGTGGAGCGTAGTCGACCGTAGAGAAGTGAAGTTGAAAGTCGAGCTGAGCAGAGTTGCGTCGAACTGCGACGAGCCGAGTCGGGCAAAGTTGAGCGAAGGTGAGTCGATTCGGGAAAAGTCGAGTCGACTCATGTCGAGCGCAGTTGAATCGTGGTGAGGCGAATCGAGCGAAGTCGGGTGGAGGCGAGGCGAGTGTGGCAGGGATGAGTCGAATCGAGTCGAGTCCAGCCGAGTCGGGTGAAGTGGAGGAGAGTCTGGCGATGAAGAATCGTGTCGAGAAAAGTTGTGTCTAGTCGACTCCAATGGTGACGAGTCCGTCGATGAAAGTGGAGCGTAGTCGACCGTAGAGGTAGGAAGTTGAAAGTCGAGGCGAGCGAGTTGCGTCGAGCTACGACGAGTCGAAATCGGGCCAAGTTGACGAAGTTAAGTCGATTCGGGAAAAGTTGAGTGGACTCAAATCGAGCGCATTTAAATCGTGGCGATGAAGAATCAAGCGATGTCGAGTGGAGTCGATGCGAGTGTAGGCTGGGATGAGTCGAATCAAGTCGAGTCCAGCCGAGTCGGGTCGAGAAAGTGCAGCGATGAAGAATCGTGTCGAAAAAGTTGTCTCTAGTCGACTACAATGGTGACGAGTCACGTCGATGAAAGTGGAGCGTGATCGAATAGAGTAGTGTCGTTGAAAGTCGAGCTGAGCGAGTTGCGTCAACTTCGATGAGTCGAGTCGGGCGAGTTGAGCGAAGTTGAGTCGATTCGGAAAAGTTGGTCGACTCGATCATCGGCGCTTGATTGAATCGTGGCGAGGCGGATCGAGCGAAGTCGGGTGGAGTCGAGGTGAGTGTGGCTGGGATGAGTCGAATCGAGTCGGTCAAGTCGGTCGGTCAAGTCGGCGAGTTTGGAAATGAAGAATCGTGTCGAGAAAAGTTGTGTCTAGTCGACTCCATGGTGTCGAGTCACGTCGATGAAAGTGGAGCGTGATCGATCAGCCAGAGTAGAGTAGTGAAGTTGAAAGTCGAGCTCGTGAGCGAGTTGCGTCGTCTGCGATGAGTCGAGTCGAACGAAGTTGGTCGATTAGGGAAAAGGTTGAGTTGACTCAAATCGAAGCGCAAATTCAATCGTGGCGGCGAATCAGCGATGTCGAGTGGAGTCGGCGAGTGTAGGCTGGGATCGAGTCCGTCGGCCAGTCGGGTCAAGTGGGTAGAGTCTAAGCGATGAAGAATCGTGTCGAGAAAAGTTGTCTCTAGTCAACTCCAATGGTGATGAGTCACGTCGATGAAAGTGGAAAGCGTGATCGACCGTGTATTCAAGTTGAAGGTCGAAAGCGAGTTGCGTCGAACTGCGATGAGTCGAAGTTGGTGAGTTGGCGAAGATGAGTCGATTCGGGAAAAGTTTAGTGGACTCAAATCGATCCAATTGAATCGTGGCGAGCGAATCAGGTCGAGTGGAGTCGAGAAAGCGAGTGTAGGCGGGATGAGTCGAATCGAGTCGAGTCCAACGAGTGGTCGAGTCAAGTGGGTAAGTCTGGCGATGAAGAATCGTGTCGAAAAAGTTGTCTCTAGTCAACTCAATGGTGATGAGTCACGTCGATGAAAGTGGAGCGTAGTCGACGTAGAGTAGTGAAGTTGAAAGTCGAGGTGACGAGTTGCGTCGAAGCTACGATGAGTCGAGTTGAGCTGAAGTTGAGCGAAGATGAGTCGATTAAGGAAAAGTTTAGTGGACTCAAATCGGACCAATTGATTGAATCGTGGCGAATCAAAAAGCGATGTCGAGTGGAGTCGAGCGAGTGTGGCTGGGATGATCGAATCGCGTCGAGTCCAGCCGGAGTCGAAGTCAAGTGGAGTAGCAGCGATGAAGAATCGTGTCGAGAAAGTTGTCTCTAGTCGACTCCAATGGTGATGAGTCACGTCGATGAAAGTGGAGCGTAGATCGGCACGTAGAAAGTGAAGTTGAAAGTCGGTGAGCGAGTTGGGTCGAATCGATGATTCGAGTCGAGATGATTGAGCGAAGATGAGTCGATTCGGAAAAGTTGAGTTGACTCAAATCGATGCAATTGGTCGTGGCGAATCAATCGATGTGATGTCGGGTGGGTCGGCGAGTGTAGGCAATGAGTCGAATCCGAGTCAATTCAGCCGGGTCAAGTGGAGTAGAGTCGAGCGATGAAGAATGTGTCGAAAAAGTTGTCTCTAGTCGACTCAATGGTGATGAGTCACGTCGATGAAAGTGGAGCGTGATCGACCGTAGAGTATTGAAGTTGAAAGTCGAGTGAAACGAGTTGCGTCGAAGCTGCGATGAGTCGAGTTGGGTCGAGTTGACGAAGATGAGTCGATTCGGGAAAAGTTTAGTGGACTCAAATCGAAAGCGGTTGATTCATGAAAATGGAGCGGCGAATCAACGATGTCGAGTGGAGTCGAGCGAGTGTAGGCGGATGAGTCGAATCGAGTCGAGTCCAACGAAATCGGGTCAAGTCCGAGAAATCGGCGATGAAGAATCGTGTCGAAAAAAGTTGTCTCTAGTCGGCCAATGGTGATGGGTCACGTCGATGAAAGTGGGCGTGAGTCGACCGTAGAGTATTGAAGTTGAAAGTCGAGGTGACGAGTTGCGTCGAAGCTGCGATGAGTCGAGTTGGGCTGAGTTGAGCGAAAGATGATGTCGATTAGGAAAAGTTTAGTGGACTCAAATCGAGCGCATTGAATCGTGGCGAGCGAATCAAGCGATGTCGAGTGGAGTCGAGCGAGTGTAGGATGGGATGAGTCGAATCGCGTCGAGTCCCGAGTGGTCAAGTGGAGTAGAAATGCGATGAAGAATCGAATCGTGTCGAGAAAAGTTGTGTCTAGTCGACTCCAATGGTGATGAGTCCACGTCGATGAAAGTGGAGCGTGATCGACCGAGAAATGAAGTTGAAAGTCGAGGTGAAGCGAGTTGGTGAAATGATGATGATTGATCGGGCTGAGTTGAGCGAAGTTGTCGATTCAGGAAAAATCGAGTTGACTCATGTCGACGCAGATTGAATCGTGGCGAAGAGCGAATCGAAGAAATCGAAGTGGGAGTCGAAGCGAGGATGATTGGGATGAGTCGAATCGAGTCCGATCCGTAGAAGTCGGGTCAAAGTGGAGTAAAGTCGACCATGAAGAATCGTGTCGAGAAAAAGTTGTGTCTAGTCGACTCCAATGGTGAAGTCACGTCGATGAAAGTGGAGCGTGAGTCGGCCAGAGTGTAGTGAAGTTGAAAGTCGAGTGCGAGCGAGTTGCATCGAAATGCGATGATTCGAGTCGGTCGAGTTGAGCGAAGTTGAGTCGATTCGGAAAAGTTGAGTGGACTCAAATCGAGCGCAGTTGAATCGTGGCGAAAGCGAATCAGCGATGTCGAGTGGAGTCGACTCGTGTAGCTGACGGATGAGTCGAATCGAGTCGAGTCCGACCGAGTCGGATCAAGTGGGTGATCGCGATGAAGAATCGTGTCGAGAAAAGTTGTGTCTAGTCGACTCCAATGGTGACGAGTCACGTCGATGAAAGTGGAACGTAGTCGACCAGGAAGTAGTTGAAGTTGAAAAGTCGAGGTGGTGAGTTAGCGTCGAAGCTGCGATGAGTGAGTGGGCAGTTGAGCGAAGATTGAGTCGATTGGGAAAAGTTTAGTGGACTCAAAATCGGGCGATTTAATCGTCAAGCGGCGAATCAGCGATGTCGAGTGAGTCAGAAGAGGAGTGTAGCTACAGGATTGATGAGTCGAATCGAGTCGAGTCAATCGGGTCAAGTCAGCATAGATCTGGCGATGAAGAATCGTGTCGAAAAAAGTTGTGTCTAGTCGACTCCAATGGTGACGAGTCACGTCGATGAAAGTGGAAGCGTAGTCGACCAGGTGTAGTGAAGTTGAAAGTCAAGGTGAAAGCGAGTTGCGTCGAGGCTGCGATGAGTCGAGTCGGGCGAGTTGAGCGAAGATGAGTCGATTCGGTGGAAAAGTTTAGTGGACTCATGTCGGCGCGATTGAATCGTGTGTGGATCAACGAGAATCAAGCGATCCGAAGGTGGAGTCGAAGCATTTGTAGAAAGGATGAGTCGAATCGAGTCGAGTCAAATCCAAGTCGGATCAAATCCCGTTCAGAAGTGGCGATGAAGAATCGTGTCGAAAAGTTGTGTCTAGTCGACTCCAATGGTGACTAGTCCACGTCGATGAAAGTGGAGCGTAGTCGATCAAGTGTGGTCCAAGTAGTGAAGTTGAAAATCGAGTGAAGTTCGTCGAAAATGCGATGAAAAGTTTAGTGGACTAAAATTAATGCGAAGTTGATCGATTCGGGAAAAAGTTAGTGGACTCAAATCGTCCCGATTGAATCGTGGCGAGGCGAATCAGCGATGTTGTGAAGTGGAAGTCGCTCAATGGTGAGTGTCGGGATGAGTCGAATCGAGTCGAGTCCGGTGAATCGGGTCAAGTGGAGGAGTCTCGCGATGAAGAATCGTGTCGAGAAAAGTTGTGTCTAGTCAAATCCAATGGTGACGAGTCACGTCGATGAAAGTGGAGCGTGATCGACCGGAGGAGTAGTGAAGTTGAAAGTCGAGAACGCAGAGTTGCGTCGAAGCTGCGATGAGTCGAGTCGAGCCTTGAGCGAAAGATTGATCGATTCGGAAAAGTTGAGTGGACTCAAATCGGCGCGATTGAATCATGGCGAGGGAATCAGCGATGTCGAGTGGAGTCGAAGGTGAGTGTGCTGGGATGAGTCGAATCGAGTCGAGTCCAGCCGAGTCGGGTCAAGTGGGCGACGAGTTTGGCGATGAAGAATCATGTCGAAAAAGTTGTGTCTAGTCGACTCCAATGGTGACGAGTCACGTCGATGAAAGTGGACGTAGTCGGCCAGGGAGAGTAGTGAAGTTGAAAGTCGAAATTGACGAGTTGCGTCGAACTGCGATTGAGTCGAGTCGAGGCCGAGTTGAGCGAAGTTGAGTCGATTCGGGAAAATCGAGTCGACTCATGTCAGCCTTGATTGAATGTCTTGAAGCGAATCAAGCATAGTCGGGTGGAGTCGAGGAGTGTAGGCGGGATGGAGTCGAATCGAGTCGAGTCCAGCCCGAGTCGGTCAGGATCGACGAAATTGCGATGAAGAATCGTGTCGAGAAAAGTTGTGGCTAGTCGACTCAATGGTGTGTCGAGTCACGTCGATGAAAGTGGAGCGTAGTCGACCGCGAGTGGTGAAGTTGAAATCGGCGAGCGAGTTGCGTCGAGCTGCGATGAGTCGAGTCGGGCCGAGTTGACGAAGTTGAGTCGATTCGGAAAGGTTGAGTTGACTCAAATCGGCCCCTTGATTCAATCGTGGTGAAGGCGAATCAAAAGCGATGTCGAGGGTCGAGTGTCTAGGATGATGAGTCGAATCCGAGTCGAGTCCAGTCAAGTGGAGTAGAGTGGCGATGAAGAATCGTGTCGAGAAAAGTTGTCTCTAGTCAACTCCAATGGTGATGAGTCACGCGATGAAAGTGGAGTTGGTCGGGATTAGAGTAGTGAAGTTGAAAGTCGAGGTGAGCGAGTTGCGTCGAACTGCGATGAGTCGAGTCGGGACGAGTTGAGCGAAGTTGAGTCGATTCATGAAAAAGTTTAGTGGACTCAAATCGAGCCATTGAATCGTGGCGGCGAATCAGCGATGTCGAGTGGAGTCGAGCGTGTAGGCTGGGATGAGTCGAATCGAGTCGAGTCCAGCCCGAGTCGGGTCAAGTGGAGGAGAGTCTAGCGATGAAGAATCGTGTCGAAAAATTTGTGTCTAGTCGACTCCAATGGTGACGAGTCACGTCGATGAAAGTGGAGCGTAGTCGATCAAGAGTAGTGAAGTTGAAAGTCGAGCTGGCGAGTTGCGTCGAGATCACCGGCAGGAGTCGAGTCGGTCAGAGTTGAGCGAAGTTGAGTCGATTGGGAAAAGTGGAGTGGACTCATATCGAGCCTTGATTGAATGGTGTGGCGAAGCGAATCGAGCGAAATCGGGTGGAGGCGAGAGCGAGTGTAGGCTGGGATGAGTCTAGTCAAGTCGAGTCCAGCCGAGTTGGGTCAGTCGAGAATGCAGTGATGAAGAATCGTGTCGAGAAAAGTTGTGTCTAGTCGACTCAATGGTGACGAGTCACGTCGATGAAAGTGGAGCGTAGTCGGCAGGAGAGTAGTGAAGTTGAAAGTCGAGGTGACGAGTTGCGTCGTTGCGATGATTCGTGTCGGGCCGAGTTGAAGCAAAGTTGGTCGATTCGGGAAAAGTTGAGTGGACTCAAATCGAGCGTGATTGAATCGTGGCGAGCGAATCAAGCGATGTCGAGTGGAGTCGAGGCGAGTGTAGCTAGGATGAGATCGAATCGATCGAGTCCAATAGCCAGTCGGGTCAAGTCAATGGAAGAGTGGCGATGAAGAATCGTGTGGAGAAAAGTTGTGTCTAGTCAACTCCAATGGTGACGAGTCACGTCGATGAAAGTGGAGCGTGGTCGACCGTAGAGTAGTGAAGTTGAAAGTCGGTGAGCGAGTTGCGTTGAGCTAACGACGATGAGTCGAGGCGAGTTGAGCAAAGGTGAGTCGATTCAGGAAAAGTCGAGTCGACTCATGTCGAGCGCAATTCAATCCTGGCGAGGCGAATCGAGCGAAGTCGGGTGGAGGCGAGGCGAGTGTGGCTGGGATGAGTCGAATCGAGTCGAGTCCAGCCGAGTCGGTTCAAGTGGAGTAGAGTCGGGCGATGAAGAATCATGTCGAGAAAAGTTGTCTCTAGTCGACTCCAATGGTGACGAGTCACGTCGATGAAAGTGGAGCGTAGTCGACCGTAGAGTAGTGAAGTTGAAAGTCGGTGAGCAAAGTTGCGTTGAACTACGATGAGTCGAGTCGAGACCTTTGAGCAGAAGTTGAGTCGATTGGAAAAGTTGAGTGGACTCAAATCGATGCGATTGAGTCGTGGCAAATCAAGATGTGGAGTGGATGAGCGAGTGTGCTGGGATGATTCGAATCGAATTCGAGTCCGACGAATCGGTTCAAGTGGAGCACGAGTCGGGCGATGAAGAATCGTGTCGAAAAAGTTGTGTCTATCGACTCCATGGTGATTCGAGTCCGTCGATGAAAGTGGAGCGTAGTCGACCGTAGAGTAGTGAAGTTGAAAGTCGAGCTGAGCGGAGTTGCGTCGAACTGCGATTAGTCGAGTCGGGCCGAGTTGAGCGAAGTTGAGTCGATTCGGGAAAAGTCGAGTTGACTCATGTCGAGCGCAGTTGAATCGTGGCGAGGCGAATCGAGCGAAGTCGGGTGGAGTCGAGGCGAGTGTAGCTGGGATGAGAATCGAGTCGAGTCCAGCCAGTCGGGTCAAGTGGAGTAGAGTGCGCGATGAAGAATCGTGTTAAAGAGAAAAGTTGTCTCTAGTCAACTCCAATGGTGATGAGTCACGTCGATGAAAGTGGAGCATAGTCGACGGAGTGTATTGAAGTTGAAAGTCGAGGTGAAGCGAGTTGCGTCGAAGCTGCGATGACTCGAGTTGGACGAGTTGAGAAAGTTGAGTCGATTCGGGAAAGTCGAGTGGACTCAAATCAGCCTTGATTGAATCGTGGCGAGCGAATCAAGCGAAGTCGGGTGGAGTCGAGCGAGTGTAGGCTAGGATGAGTCGGATCGAGTCGAGTCCGGCCGAGTCGGGTCAAGTCAAAGTCGCGATGAAGAATAGTGTCGATAAAAGTTGTGTCTAGTCGACTCCAATGGTGACGAGTCACGTCGATGAAAAAGGAACGTAGTCGACCGTAGACTAGTGAAGTTGAAAGTCGAGGTGAGCAGAGTTGCGTCGAACTACGATGGGTCGAGTCGGGCCGAGTTGAGCGAAGATGAGTCGATTCGGGAAAAGTTGAGTGGACTCAAATCGAGCGCGATTGAATCGTGGCGGGCGAATCAAAAGATGTCGAGTGGAGTGGATCAAAGTGATGTAAGCGAAAGGATGAGTCGAATCGAGTCGAGTCCAGCCGAGTCGGATCAAGTGGTGTCCCGTCGGCGATGAAGAATCGTGTCGAGAAAAGTTGTGTCTAGTCGACTCCAATGGTGATGAGTCATCGATGAAAGTGGAGCGTGGTCGACCGGGAGAGTAGTGAAGTTGAAAAAGTCGAGTTGAGCGACGAGTTGCGTCGAGCTGCGATGAGTCGAGTCGGGCGAGTTGAGCGAAGTTGAGTCGATTTGGAAAAGTCGAGTGGACTCGTATCGAAGCGCTTGATTGAATCGTGGCGAGCGAATCGAGCGATGTCGAGTGGAGTCGCGACGAGTGTAGGCTGGATGAGTCGAATCGAGTCGAGTCCGGCCGGGTCGAGTGAAATCGACCCGAGTCGCGATGAAGAATCGTGTCGAGAAAAGTTGTGTCCCGTCGACTCAATGGTGACGTGTCCACGTCGATGAAAGTGGAGCGTAGTCGACCGGAGAAGTAGTGAAGTTGAAAGTCGAGCTGAGAAGAGTTGTGTCGAACTGCGATGAGTCGAGTCGAGACGAGTTGAGGAGATTAGTCCGATTCGGGAAAAAGTTTAGTGGACTCAAATCCAAACGCAGTTTAATCGTTAAAGACCAATCAAGGGATGTCGGGAGTCGAGGAGTGTCAAGTGGGATGAGTCGGATCGTCGAGTCCACGAGTCGGGTCAGAAGTCGAGCAAAGTCATGTGATGAAGAATGGTGTCGAGAAAAAGTTGTGTCTAGATCAACTCCAATGGTGACGAGTCACGTCGATGAAAGTGGAGCGTAGTCGACCGGAAGTAGTGAAGTTGAAAGTCAAGGTGAGTAGAGTTGCGTCGAACTACAATGGTCGAGTCGGACGAGTTGACGAAGATTGAGTCAATTCGGAAAAAGTTAGTGGACTCGTATCCGTTGATTGAATCAATGGCGAAAAGCGAATCAAGCGATGTCGGTGGAGTCAAGCGAGTGTAGGGATGATCGAATCAAGTCGATCCAGCTGAGTTAGTTCAAGTGGACTTGAGTGGGCGATGAAGAATCATGTTGAAAAGTTGTCTCTAGTTGAAACTCCAATGGTGACGAGTCACGTCGATGAAAGTGGAGCGTAGTCGAGTAGAGTGAAGTTGAAATCAAGTGAGCGATTGCGTCAAGCTGACGGCGAGGTTATCAAGTTGAAAGAAGGTGAGTCGATTTCGGGAAAATTTTGTGGACTCATGATCGAGCGCCGGTTGAATCGTGGTGAGCGAATCGATAGCGATGTCGGGTGGAGTCGAGCGAGTGTAGGCTAGGATGAGTGAATCGAGTCGAGTCAGCCCGAGTGGTCAAGTCGAGGAAGTCTAGGCGATGAAGAATCATGTCGAGAAAAAGTTGTGTCTAGTCGACTCAATGGTGACGAGTCACGTCGATGAAAGTGGAGCGTGATCGGCGGTGTAGTGAAGTTGAAGGTCGAGTGAAGCGATTAAAATCGAACTATGATTGAGTCGAGTCGGGCCGAGTTGAGCGAAGTTGAGTCGATTCGGGAAAAGTTGAGTGGACTCAAATCGGCGCGATTGAATCGTGGTGAATCAATCATGTCAAGTGGAGTCGATGCGAGTGTAAAGCTGGATGATCGAATCGATCGAGGTCCAGCGAGAGTCGGATCGTGGTCGGCAGAGTTTGCGATGAAGAATCGTGTCGAAAAGTTGTTGTCTAGTCGACTCAATGGTGACGAGTCACGTCGATGAAAGTGGAGCGTGAGTCGGCAGGAGAGTAGTGAAGTTGAAAGTAAAAGGTGAGCGATTCGTCGAACTGCGATGAGTCGGGCAGTTGAGCGAAAGATGGTCGGTTCGGAAAAGTTTAGTGGACTCAAATCATGTCGATTGAATCATGGTGAGCGAATCAAGCGATGTCGGGTGGAGTCGAGCGAGTATGGCTGGGATGAGTCGAATCGAGTCGAGTCCGGCGAGTCGATTCAAGTTCAGCGAAGTTTGCGATGAAGAATCGTGTCGAGAAAAGTTGTGTCTAGTCGACTCCAATGGTGACGAGTCACGTCGATGAAAGTGGATGAGTCGACGGGAGAGTAGTGAAGTTGAAAGTCGAGGTGGCGAGTTGTGTCGAGCTGCGATGAGTCGAGTCGGGCCGAAGTTGACGAAGATGATCGGTTCGGGAAAAATTGGTGGACTCAAATCGAGCGCAATTGAATCGTGGCGAGGCGAATCAATGTCGAGTGAGTCGGCGAGTGTAGTTGGGATGAGTCGAATCGAGTCGAGTCCAGCGATCGAGTCGGGTCAAGTGGAGTAAGAGTCTTGCGATGAAGAATGTGTCGAGAAAAGTTGTGTCTATCGACTCCAATGGTGACGAGTCACGTCGATGAAAGTGGGCGTAGTCGGCGAGCGTGAAGTGAAGTGAAGTTGAAAGTCGAGAGCGAAGTTGCGTCGAAATGCGATGAGTCGAGTCGAAGCCGAGTTGAGCGAAGTTGAGTCGATTAAGAAAATTCGAGTGGACTCAAATCAATGATTGAATATTGGCGAAGCGAAATCAAAGAAGTCGAGTTAGTCGATCGCAAGTGTATTGCGATGAGTCGAATCGAGATCGGAATCGGGTCGGTCAAGTGACGAGAGTGCGGCAATGAAGAATCGTGTCGAGAAAAAGTTGTATCTAGTCGACTCTAATGGTGGCAGATCACGTCGATGAAAGTGGAGTGTAGTCGACGGTAGTGTAATGAAGTTGAAAGTCGAAATGAGCGAGTTGCGTCGAACAGCGATGAAATCTAAATCGGTCGAAATCGAGTTGGCGAAGATGATCGATTCGGGAAAAAGGTTGGTGGACTCAAATGAGGATGATTGAATATCAAGTTGAGTCGAGGCGAATCTAGTTGAATCAGCGATGTTGAATCCAAGTGGTCCAGTCAGTGGGTCCAATGGTGCGAGTCAGGATGATCAAGTCCAGCCGAGTCAATCCAGCTTGGATCAGTCCAGTGGTCTAGTTGAAAGTCGGGTGGTCGATGAAGAATGGGTATTAGCGTTGAGAAAAGTTGTGTCTAGTCAACTCTCAATGGTGAAGTCACGTCGATGAAAGTGGAGCGTAGTCCACGAGTGTGTAATGAAGTTGAAAGTCGAGTCCAGGCGATCCGAGTTGCATCGAAGCGATTGATGCGATCGATCGGTTCAAGAAAAAGTTGACTCATTTAAGCGACTCAATGGTGCCGAGTCAGCGATTGAGTTGGACGACAAATCAGGTGGTGATTGAATACGATGAGTGTTCAATTGACCAAAATTGTCGGTCGTCAAGTTGACTCATGTCAGGATGAAGAATCGTGTAGATGATTACGTAATCGAACCATGTCCAGCATCGATGCTTGAAAGTCCGAGTGATGTCGGCAGATGTAGTCATGAAGAATCGTGTCGAGAAAAGTTGTGTCTAATCCGACTCCAATGGTGGCGTGTCCACGTCGATGAGAGTGGTAGTAGTGAAGTTGAAGTTAGTCGAAGTTAAGAAGAAGGTCGAAATGATTGCGTCGTGCGATGCAATTCAAGTCGAAGTCGAGTTGAGCCAAGATGAGTCAATCGGAAAAAGTTGAGTGGACTCAAATCATTCGATTGAATCGTGGTTAAGTAAATCAAGCGAAATCTGAAGTCGGAAACAAGCGATGTAAATTGGATTGATCCGAATGTCGAAGTCTAGCACGAATCGGTCGATCAAGTGAAAGTCTAGGTGGTCGTTGCGATGAAGAATGGAGGCGTCGTGAGAAAAGATTGTGTCTAGTCACTCAATGGTGACGAGTCATGTCGATGAAAAGTGGGCGTGATCGACCGAGGAGTAGTGAAGTTGAAAGTCGAGTTGAGTAGAGTTGCGTCGAAGGCTATGATGATTCAAAGTGAAAGTTTAGCGAAGGTGGTCGATTCGGAAAAAGTTGAGTGGACTCATTTCGGCGCGATTGAATCGTGCGAGGCGAATCAATCAAGCGATGTCGAGTGGAGTCGAAAGTGTAGGCTAGGATGATCGAATCGAGTCGAGTCAACCGAAGTCCGGGTCCAAGTCGAAATCGCGATGAAGAAATCGTGTCGAGAAAAGTTGTGTCTGATCGACTCAATGGTGACGAGTCCACGTCGATGAAAGTGGAGGCGTGATCGACATTAAGTAGTGAAGTTGAAAGTCGAAGGTTTGACGAAGTTGCGTCGACTATGAGTCGAGCGAGTTGAGCGAAGATTTAGTCGATTCGGAAAAGTTGAGTGGACTCAAAATCGGCGCGATTGAATCGTGCGAGGCGAATCAAGCGATGTCGAGTGGAGTCGATGCGAGTGTAGTTGGGATGAGTCGAATCGAGTCGAGTCGACCGCGTCGGATCAAGTGGATGACGCGTCGCGGCAATGAAGAATCGTGTCGAGAAAAAGTTGTCTCTAGTCGACTCAATGGTGACGAGTCACGTCGATGAAAGTGGAATCGTAGTCGGAGTCTAGTGAAGTTGAAAGTCGAGTTGAACGAGTGTTTGAACTGATGGAACATCGTGTTGAGTGAAGTTGATCGATTCGGGAAAATGGTGGACTCAAATCACGTCCATTTGAAAGTGGAGCGAGCGAATCGAGCGAAGTCAGGTGGAGTCGAGGTGAGTGTGGTTTCGTCGAACTGGATGATCGAATCAAGTGGAATGCTGCGTTAATGAAAAATGATGAAGAATCGTGTCGAAAAGTTGTGTCTATCGACTCCAATGGTGACGTTCACGTCGATGAAAGTGGAGCGTGATCGAGGAGATTGAAGTCGAAATTGGCGAGTTGAGTCAAGTTGCGATCCACTGCGAATCGAGTTGAGTTGAACGAAGATGAATCGATTCGGAAAAGTTTAGTGGACTCAAATCAGGTGAATGGCGTTGTCGAATCAGCGATGGAGTGTCCGAGCGAGTGTAGCTGGGATGAGTCGAATCGAAAGTCGAGTCCAAGCTCGGTGAAGTGGAGCAGATGGCGTCAGCGATGAAGAATCATTGTCGAAAAAGTTGTCTCTAGTCGACTCGATGGTGACGTGTCAATCGTCGATTAAAGTGGGCGTAGTCGACCATAGAGTAGTGAAGTTGAAGAAGTGGTGAGAAAAGTTGCGTCGAACTCGCGATGAGTCGAGTCCCGAACCGGATGGCGAAATTCCATCAATTCCGGAAAAGTTAGTCGACACAAATCGAGCCTTGATTGAATACAGCAGCGAGCGAAAGTCAGCGAGGAGTCTAGCCAGAGTGTGCGGGATGAGTCGAATCGAGTCCAGTCAGTAAGTCGAATCGAAAGTCGGTGTCAGGCGATGAAGAATCGTGTTGAGAAAAAGTTGTGTCTAGTCGACTCAATGGTGACGATTCACGTCGATGAAAGTGGACGTGGTCGACCGTGAGTAGTGAAGTTGAAAGTCGAGTGATTTGGCGAGTTAAATTGAGCTGCGATGAGTCGAGTCGGGCGAGTTACGAAGTTGAGTCGATTCGGAAAAAGTTGAGTGGACTCAAATCGAAACGATTGAATCAAGCGGCGAATCAAGCGATGTCGAGTGAGTCGAAGTGTAGCTGGGATGAGTCGAATCGGTCGTCCGGTCCAGTCCATTCGCGTTAAGTGGAGTAGAATCATGCGATGAAGAATAGTGTCGAGAAAAGTTGTGTCTAGTCACTCCAATGGTGAAGAATCCGATCGATGAAAGTGGAGTGATGTCGACCGAACTAGTTGAAAGTTGAAAAATCGAGGTGAAGCGGTTAAGTTGCTCGAAATGCGATGATTCGAAAAGTCAAGAGTTCAAACGAATTGAATCGTCGATTCGGAAAAAGTTGAGTGGACTCAAATCGAATCCTTGATTGAATCGTGCGAGGAAATCAAAAAGCGATGTCGAGTGGATCGAAGTCGAGGGAGTAGCTGGGATGATCGAATCGAGTCGAAATCTCGACGATCGAATCAAGTGGAGTAGATCGGCGATGAAGAATCGTGTCGAGAAAAGTTGTGTCTAGTCGACTCAATGGTGACGAGTCCGTCGATGAAAGTGGGCGTAATCGACCGTAGAGTAGTGAAGTTGAAAGTCGAGTGAGTTGAAGCGAGTTGCGTCGAACTGATGATGAGTCGAGTCGAAAGTTGAGTGAAGATTGAGTCGATTAGGAAAAGTTTAGTGGACTCAAATCGAGCGCATTATTTAATCATGGCGAAATGCGAATCAAGCGATGTCGAGTGGAGTCGAGCGAGCGTGTATTTAGGATGATCGAATAAGTCATGTCCATGATCGTCAATTAAAGTGGAAACGAGCAAATCGCGATGAAATGAAAATCGAAAAGTTGTCTCTAGTCACTCCAATGGTGATGAGTCACGTCGATGAAAGTGGAAGCGTAGTCGACCAAGAGTAGTGAAGTTGAAAGTCGAAGGTGAGCGGTTGCGTCGAACTAGATGAGTCGAGTCGGTGAGTTGAGCGAAAGTTGAGTCGATTCGGGAAAAGTTGAGTCGACTCATGTCGGCGCGATTGAATCGTGGTGAGCGAATCAGCGAAGTCGGGTGGAGTCGAGCGAGTGTGGCGAGGATGAGTCGAATCGAGTCGAGTCCGGCCGGTCGGGTGAAGTCGAGGAGAATACGGCGATGAAGAATCGTTCGAGAAAAGTTGTGTCTAGTCGACTCCAATGGTGACGAGTCACGTCGATGAAAGTGGAGTAGTCGACGGAGAGTAGTGAAGTTGAAGAGTCGAGGTGGCGAGTTGCGTTAACTTCGATGAGTCGTGTCAAGTGACTTGAGTTGATGATGAGTCGATTCGGGAAAAGTTTAGTGGGCTCAAATCGGCGCGGTTTAATCATGGCGAGCGAATCAGCGATGTAAAGTGGTCGAGTTGAGTAAGTTTAAATGGGATGAGTCGTCCGAATGATCGAGTCCAGCAGTCGAAGGTCAAGTGGAGTAAAGTTGCGATGAAGAATCGTGTCGAAAAATTGTCTCTAGTCAACTCCAATGGTGATGAGTCACGTCGATGAAAGTGGAGCGTATTAGGCCGTAGAAAGTTGAAGTTGAAAGTCAAGCGAAGTTGCGTCGGATCTGCGGTCGAATAGCTCGGAGCAAAGTTGAGCGAAGTGGAGTCGATCAATTTGGGAAAAGTCGAAGACTCATGTCGACGCAGTTGAATCGTGGTGAGGCGAATCAGCGATGTCAATGGTGCGAGAGGCGAGTGTGGCGGGGATGAGTCGGGTGTAGTCAATCCAAAGTCCGAAGTCGGGTGGTCGAGCGATGCGGCGATGAAAGAATCGTTCGAGAAAAGTTGTGTCTAGTCGACTCCAATGGTGACGAGTCGACTCATGAAAGTGGAGCGATTTGATCGGTGTAGCGATTCCAGGAAGTCGAAAGTCGGCGGAGTTCGTCAAGCTGGACGGTCTAATCGGGGAAATGAGCGAATCAAGTCGATCCGGGAAAAAGTTTGGGACTCAAATCATTTGAATCGTGGCGAGTCGAATCAAGCGATGTCAAGTGGAGTCGATGTGAAGTCTGTTGGGATGAAGTCAATCGATCGAGTCTAGTCGGAGTCGGATCCAAGTGGAGTAGATGCGCGATGAAGAATCGTGTCGAAAAAGTTGTCTCTAGTCGACTCCAATGGTGATGAGTCACGTCGATGAAAGTGGGGGCGTGGTCGGCGGTAGAATGTATGACGTTGAAATTCGAGTGACGAGTTGGCGTCGAGCTGATGACTCCGATCGAAACGAAAGTTGAGTGAAGTTGGTCGATTCGGAAAAAATCGAAGTCGACTCATGTCGAAACACGAGTTAATCGTGGTGAGCGAATCGAGCGAAGTCGGGTGGAGTCGAGCGAGTGTGGCGGGATCGATGAATGTCGAATCAAGTGGAATCAGCGATCGCGATGAAGAATGGTGTCGAAAAAAAGTTTTGTCCTAGTCGACTCAATGGTGACGAGTCACGTCGATGAAAGTGGAGCGTAGTCGAGTAGATGTCAAGTTGAAAGTCGAGATGAAGTTGAGTTGCGTCGACTCGATTGATGATTGAATGGTGTTTGAGTTGAGCGAAGATGAGTCGATTAATTGGGAAAAGTTTAGTGGACTCAAATCGAGAGCAGCAATTTCAATCGTGACGATGAGCGAATCAGCGATGTCGAGTGGAGTCGAGTGATCTGTAGGCTGGATAAATCGAATCGAGTCGAGTCCAGTCGAATCGAATCAAGTGGGTAAGTTAGGCGATGAAGAATCGTGTTGAGAAAAAGTTGTCTCTAGTCAACTCAATGGTGATGAGTCCGTCGATGAAAGTGGGCGTGGTCGACCATAGAGTGAAGTTGAAAGTCGAGGTGAGAAAAGTTGCGTCGAAGCTGCGATGAGTCGAGTCGGGCGAGTTGAGCGAAGTGGAGTCGATTCGGGAAAAGTTTGAGTCGACTCATTTCGGCGCATTGAATCAGTGGCGAGCGAATCGAGCGAAGTCGGAGTGGAGTCGAGGCGAGTGTAGGATGAGTGAATCGAGTCGAGTCCAGCGAGTCGGGTCAAATCGAGCGAGTCGCGATGAATAATCGTGTGAAAAGTTGTGTCTAGTCGACTCCAATGGTGACGGTGTCACGTCGATGAAAGTGGAGCATAGTCGACCGGAGTAGTGAAGTTGAAAGTCGAGCTGAGCGATTGCGTTGAGCTGCGATGAGTCGAGTCGGGCGAGTTGAAGCGAAGTTGAGTCGATTCGGAAAAGTTGAGTGGACTCAAATGAGTTGAATCGTGCGATTTAATCGTGGCGAGAAGCGAATCAAGCGATGTCGAGTTCAGCTGAGTCGAGCGAGTGTAGCTGATGATCGAGATCGAAGCGATCGACGAGTCCAGTCGAGCCGAGTCCAGCTTGGATCGGGTTAAGTGGAGTCCGGTAGCGATGAAGAATCGTGTCGAAAAGTTGTGTCTAGTCAACTCCATGGTGAAGAGTCCGTCGATGAAAGTGGGCGTATTCGGCAGGTGGTAGTGAAGTTGAAAGTGGAGTTGGTAGAGTTAACGTCGAAATGCGATGATTGATCCGGCCGAGTTGAGCGAAGTTGAGTCGATTGGGAAAAGTTGAGTGGACTCAAATCGTTTGATTTAATCGTGGCGAGCGAATCAGCGTCGGTGGAGTTGAGTCGAGGCGAGTGTAGGCTAGGATGAGTCGAATCCGAAATCGACTCCAGCCCATCGGTCCAAGTCGAATGATCTTGCGATGAAGAATCGTGTCGAGAAAAAGTTGTGTCTAGTCGACTCCAATGGTGATGAGTCACGTCGATGAAAGTGGAGCGTAGTTATCGCAAGTAAATGTAGTGAAGTTGAAGGTCGAAATTTGTGACGAGTTGCATCGAACCGATGAGTCGAGTCGGGCGAGTTGAAGCGAAGATGAGTGGATTCGGGAAAAGTTTAGTGGACTCAAATCGAGCGAGTTGAATCATGGCGAGCGATTCTAGCGAAATCGAGTAAGGATCGAGCGAGTGTAATTGGGATGAGTCAAATCTAGTCGAGTCCAACTAGATCGGGACAAGTTCGGCGAAGTCGCGATGAAGAATCGTGTCGAGAAAAAGTTGTCTCTAGTCAACTCCAATGGTGATGAGTCACGTCGATGAAAGTGGAGCGTTGTCGACCGTAGAGAGTGTGAAGTTGAAAGTCAAGGTGAGAAAGAGTTGCGTCGAACTGCTGATGGTAGAGTCAAAGTTGAGCGAAGTGGAGTCGATTGGGAAAAGTCGAGTCGGCTCATGTCGAGCGCAGTTGAATCGTGGTGAGCGAATCAAGCGAAGTCGGGTGGAGCGAGCGAGTGTGGTTGGGATGAAGTCGAATCGGGTCGAGTCCGGCGAAGTCGGGTGAAGTCGAGGAGAATGCAGCGATGAAGAATCGTGTCGAGAAAAGTTGTGTCTGATCGACTCCAATGGTGACGAGTCACGTCGATGAAAGTGGAGCGTGTCGGGGTGTAGCAAGAAGTTGAAAGTCGAGGTGACGAGTTGCGTCGAACCCCGATGAGTCGAGTCGGGCGAGTTCAGCGATGATGGTCGATTCGAGAAAAATTTAGTGGACTCAAATCGGCGCAGTTTAATCATGTCCGAGGGAATCAAGCGATGTCGAGTGGAGTCGAGCGAGTGTAGCTGGGATGAGTCGAATCGGTCGAGTCCCGACGAGTCGGGTCAAGTGGAGTAGAGTCGCGATGAAGAATCGTGTCAGAAAAGTTGTCTCTAGTCAACTCCAATGGTGATGACGAGTCACGTCGATGAAAGTGGACGTAGTCGGCAAGGTGGTGAAGTTGAAAGTCAAGGTAGCGAGTTGCGTCGAGCTGCGATGAGTTAAATGGGGCGAGTTGGCGAAGTGGAGTCGATTAGGGAAAAGTCAGTCGACTCATGTCGAGCGCAGTTGAATCGTCTCGTGGTGAGCGAATCCAGCGATGTGTGGAGTGAGCAAGAGTGTGTGGCGAGGATGAGTCGAGATCGAGTCGGATCCGGTAGAAGTCGGGTGAAGTCGGCGAGTCTAGCGATGAAGAATCGTGTCGAAAAAGTTGTGTCTAAGTCGACTCAATGGTGATGAGTCACGTCGATGAAAGTGGAAGCGTGATCAAGCGGGAAGTGTAGAGATTGAAAGTCGGGTGAAGGAGTTGCGTCGGCTTCTGCGATGAGTCGAGTCGGACGAGTTGAAGGCGAAGTCGATGGTCGATTAGGGAAAAGTTTAGTGGACTCAAATCGATATGATTTAATCATGGCGAAGCGAATCAAGCCGATGTCGATCGTCGGGCGAAGTCGATTACGGATAAATCCAAAATCAATCGGGCCAGTCGAATCCAGATGAGTCAATCGACGAAGTACGGCGATGAAAAATCGATGTCGAGAAAAGTTGTGTCTAGTTGACTCAATGGTGACGAGTCGCGTCGATGAAAGTGGAGTATGATCGACCGTAGATTGAAAAATCGAGGTTGAAATGATTAAATCAAGTTCGATGATGCCAATGAGTCGAGTCGAGGATTGAAAGCGAAAGATGATCGATCGGAAAAAGTTTGATGTGCTCAAATCGAGCCAATTTAATCGTGGCGATGCGAATCAAACGATGTCGAGTGGTCGAAGTGAAGGTGTATTGGGATGAAATCAATGAAGTCGTCGGTAAAGTGTGGGTTAAAATGGGAGCCGATGCAGCGATGAAAGAATCGTGTCGAAAAAGTTATTGTCTAGTCAACTCCAATGGTGATGAGTCACGTCGATGAAAGTGGGCGTATTAGGCGGATGGTGAGATTGTTAGTCGAGGTGAAAGCGGTTAAATCAATGAAGCTAGGTATGATCAATGAAGTGATTGAAGCGGATTAGTCGATTTAAGGAAAAAGTTGAGTGGACTCGAAATCAAACATGATTGAATGACGTGGCGAGCGAATAACGATTCGAGTGAGTCGAGCGAAATCATAGGCTGGGATGAATCGAATCGATCGACTCCAATGAAATCGAGATCAAGGACCGATCAGCGATGAAGAATCGAAAGAAGTTATTCCAGTGATCAACTCAATGGTTCGAGTCACGTCGATGAGTGGAAGCGTGATCGACAAATGAGTAAACGAGTTGAAAGTCGAGGTTGAGCGAGTTCACGTCGAACCGATGAGTCGAGTGCAATTTGAGTTGAGCGATGATGAGTCGATTGGGAAAAGTTTAGTGGACTCAAATCAGTGCGGTTTAATCATGTGAGCGAATCAAGCGATGTCGAGTGGAGTCGAAGTGATGTAAGCGGGATGATCGAATCGATCGAGTCCGAGTGAGTCGAGGTCGAGGTGATGAAAGTGCGATGAAGAATGCGATGTCAAGGAAAGTTGTCTCTATTCAACTCCAATGGTGATGAGTCCGTCGATGAAAGTGGGCGTATGACGAGATAGGTGAAGTTGATGGTCAAAGGTGAAAAGCGTGATTAACGTTGTTACTATGATGATCAAAGCGGTAAATTGGCCAATTGGTCGATTTGGGAAAAAGTCGAGTGGACTCATATGCGAAGCGCGATTGAATGATGAGTGAGTGAATCAGCGAAATCAGGTGGAAGTCAAGGAATAATAGCGAGGATGATCAAGATCAAGGTGAATCGAGATCGAGGTGGTCAGCCAAATCTAAGCGGTGGAGAATCGATGTGAAAAAGTTGTCTAGTTGACTCAATATGGTGGCGAGTCCACGTCGATGAAAGTGGAGGCGTAAATCAAACCGTGAAATAGCGAAAGTTGAAAGTCAAGGTGGCGAGTTGCGTCGAAGCTAACGATCAAGTGTGATCAGGTTGAAGTTGGCGATGATGAAGTCGATCGAGGGAAAAAGTTTAGTGGACTCAAATCAAGCGCGATTTAATCGATGAGACGAATCAACGATGTCGAGTGGAGTCGAGGCGAGTGTGTTGGGATGAATGGAATGAGTGAGTCAGAGTAGGATCAAGTGGACGCGAGTACGTGATGAAGAATCGATGTCGAAAAAGTTGTGTCTAGTCGACTCCAATGGTGACGGAGTCGCGTTGATGAGAGTGGAAGCGTAATCGGCGCATGATGGCGAAGTTGAAAGTCGAGGTGAGCGAATTTACGTCGAGCACGATGAGTCGAGTCGGGCGAGTTAACGAAAGTTGAGTTGATTCGGGAAAAATCCAGTCGACTCATGTCGAACATGATTGAATGTGACTAGGCGGATCAAAGCGAAGCCAGGTGCGATCGAAGCGAGTGTATTGGGATCGTCAGATCAGTCAGAATCGAGTCGAAGAGTCATGTCAAGAATCTGATGCAGCAATGAAGAATAGTGTGATAAAAGTTGTGTCTAGTCGACTCCAATGGTGACGAGTCACGTGCCGATGAAAAAGGAGCGTAGTCAGCCAAGTAGACTAGTGAAGTTAGTCAATTGTGATTCGTCAAACTACGATCGTCCGAATCAAGTGGGCGATCGCGTGTGTCGATGTCGAGAAAAAGTTGTGTCTAGTCGACTCCAATGGTAGAGGTCAACGTCGATGAAAGTGGGCGTGATCAGTAAGCGAAGTTGAAAGTCAAGATGGCAAATTCGTCAATACGATGAGTGGAGTCGGGCTGAGTTGACGAAGATGAGTCCGATTCGGAAAAAGTTTAGTGGACTCAAATGTCAGCGCGAATTGAATAAATGGCGGCAGAATCAGCGATGTCGAAGGTAAAGTCAAGCCGATGTAGGCTGGGATGTGTCTAATCGATCAAGTCAGTAGAGGTTGGGTCGATCGAGGAGAATGCAGCGATGAAGAATCGTGTCGAAAAAATGGTATCTGATGGAAACTCCAATGGTATTGAAGTCGTCGATGAAAGTGGGCGTGGTCGACAGTAGTGTAGTGAAGTTGAAGATCGATTGGTAGAGTTAACGTCAAGCTGCGATTAGTGATCGGGCGAAGGTTGAAGCGAAAGTTGAGTCGATTCGGAAAAGTCGTTAGTGGACTCAAATCAAGCGCTGATTGAATCGTATTGAGCGGATCGAGCGATATCCAGATTAGATCAAGCGTGAGTGTGGCGGGATGAGTCGAATCGAATCGGAATCAGACCGAGTCGGTCATGAAATCGACGAATGCAGCGATGAAGAATCGTGTCGAGAAAATTTAATGTCTGAGCTCGATAGTTCAGTCGATCACGTCGATGAAAGTGGACGTAGTCGGCAAGAGGAGAAATGAAGTTGAAAGTCGAAAGTGGAGTTGCGTCGAAGCTGCGATGATCGAGTGGGGCGAGTTATTGAAGATGGTCGATTGGGAAAAGTTTAGTTGACTGCTCAAATCGGCGGTTCAATCGTGAAATGAAGAATCCGGCGATGTCGAGTGGAGTCGAAACGATGTAGCTGGGATGATCGAGTCGATCGAGTCGAGTCAAGTGGAGTAGAAGCATGCGCGATGAAGAATCGTGTGTCGAAAAGTTGTCTGATCGACTCAATGGTGATGAGTCCACGTCGATGAAAGTGGAGCGTAAGTCGGCCAAGTACGAGTGATATGAAGGTTGAAAAGTCAGGTGACGATTGCGTCGATGCGATGAGTCGAGTCGGGACAGAGTTGACGAAGATGAACCAGTTCATGAAAGAGTTGAGTGGACTCAAATCGAGCGCGGTTGAATCGTGGCGGCGAATCCAAGCGATGTCGGAGTGGAAGTCGAGGCGAGGTGTAGGCGGGATCAGATCGAATCGAGAGTCGAGTCCGGCCGAGTCGGAGTCCAGTGGAGGAGAGTCTCGCGATGAAGAATCGTGTCGAAAGAAAATTTGTGTCTAGTCAAATCCAATGGTGACGAGTCGCGATCGATGAAAGTGGAGCGTGAGTCGACCGATGAAGGTAGTGAGGTGAAAGTCGGCGAGCGGCGAGTTGCGACGGGTCTGACGAGCGGCGTGGGCGGGGGTTGAGCGAGAGTTGGTCGATTCGGGAAAAAGTCGAGTCGGCTCATTGCCGGCCATGATTGAATCGTGGCGAAGCGAATCGAGCAATGGTCGGAGTGGAGCGAGACGAGTGTAGGCCGGGATGAGTCACAATCGGGTCGGATCCCGGCCGAGGTTGGAGTCAGAGTCGAGGAGAGTGCGCGATGAAGAATGAGTCGTCGAGAAAAGTGGTCTCTACAGTCGACTCCAATGGTGACGAGTGCGTGGCGATGAAAGTGGTGTAGTCGGCGAGTAGAGTGAGTGAGAGTTCGAAAGTGGCCGAGCACGAGGTTGCGTCGAAGCTGCGATGATTCGCATTCGGACGGCAGTTGAGCAAAGTTGAGTCGATTCGGGAAGGAGTTCGAGTGGACTCGAATCGGCGCATGATTGAATCGACGGCGAAAGCGAATCGAGCGATGTTGAGTGAGTCGGCGATGAGTGTAGCTGGGGATGAGTCGAATCGAGTCGAGTCCAGCCGAGTCGGATCAGAGTGGAGTCGAGTCGCAGCGATGAAGAATCGATGTCTCGAAGAAGAAGTGGTGTCTAGTCGACTCCGATGGTGACGACAGTCACGATCGATGAAAGTGGAGCGTGAGCCGGCCACCGATCGAGACAGTGAAGTTGAAGGTGTCCGGGCGTGCGAGTTGCGTCGAGCTGCGATGATTCGTGTCTGGGCCGAGTTGAGCGAAAGTTCGAGTCGATTCATAAAAGTTGAGTGGACTCAAATCGGCCTAGCAGTTGAATCGTGAAGCAGAGCGAGGCCGAGTCGACGTGTGGAGTGGAGTCGAGGCGAGTGTGGGCCAGGATGAGTCGGGCGAGAGTCGGTGAATCCGAGCCGAAGTCGGTTCAAGTGGAGTAGAGTCTTTGCGATGAAAGAGTCTTGTCGAGAAAAGTTGTCTCTAGTCGACTCCAATGGTTACGAGTCACGTCGATGAAAGTCGGGCGTAATGGCGATGCTTAGTAAGAGTCCAATCAGAGGATTGGCAGAAAGAAGTCGAGTTAGAGACGAGGATTTGACGTCGGCTGCGATGACGGTCGCGAGTCGGGGCGGGATTGGAAGACGAGGATTGAGTCGATTAGGAAAGGATTCAGAGTTGACTGCGAAATGAGCGCTTGTGATTCAATCGTGGCGAGGCGAATCGAGCGATGTCGAGAGTGGAGTCGAGGCGAGTGCACCGGCGGGATGGTCGAGTCAACGAGTCGGGTCAGAGTGGAGTAGAGTGCGGCGAGTGAAGAATGGGTGTGTCGAGAAGAGTTGTCTCTGATCGACTCAATGGTGATGAGTCCACGTCGATGAAAGTGGAGCATGAGTCGACCGTGAAGTATGAGATTGAAAGTCGAAGTGCGAACGAAGTTGCGTCGGCCTACGCGATGAGTGAGATTGGGCCGAGGATTGAAGCGAAGTTGAGTCGATTCGAGGAAAAGTCGAGTCGACTCAATATCTGTATGCAAGTTGAATGCGCGTAGCGAGCCGAAGTCGACGAAGATCGGAGTGGGTGGGGCGGTGTGGCTGTGGATGAGCCGAATAGAGAGTCGAGGTCCGGCCAGTCGTTAGGTCAAGTCAAGCGAGAGTCGCAGCGAACTGAAGAATAGTGTCGATAAAGGATTGTCTGTCGAATCGACTCCAATGGTGGCCAGTGCGCGTCGATGAAAAAGCAACGTGGTACGACCGTGAACTGAGTGAAGTTGAAAGTCGAGGTGAGCGGTTGACGTCGAACTACGATGGGTCGAAGTCGGGCGAGTTGAGCGGAAGTTGAGTCGATTCGGAGAAAGTTCAGTGTGACTCAAATGCGGCCCCTTGGTGGTAGTCGAATGTGTGAGCGAATCCAAGCGATGTCGAGGTGGAGTCGAGCTGAAGTGCAGCTGGGGATGAGTCGAATCGAGTCGAGTCTGGCGAGTCGGATCAAGTGGATGTATGATGAAGAATCGTGTCGAAAGTTGTCTCTGATTATTCCAATGGTGACGATCGTCGATGTGGGCGTAGTCGGGTGATAGTGAAGTTGGAAGTCGAGTTGAGCAAGAGTTGCGTCGAAGCTAGGTAAAGTCAAGTCAAAATTTTTTGTGAGTTAGTGAAAGTTGAGTCGAATGGGAAAAGTGAAGTCGACCTATTATGAAACATGATTGAATGGTATTAGTGAGCGAATAAGCGAAAGTAAGATTAGAATAATGGTCATAAGTACAGGATAAATTAGAATTAGCAATTGAGTCGACGATGATTGAAATTGACAGTCTGGCGTGAAGATAGATATGAAAAGTTGTGTTAATCTGATATCAAGTGGTGACTAGTCTGCGATACGGTGATGATGAATGATGATCAATAAATTAAATTAGTGAAGTTGAAGATCGAGAAATTTAAGGCGGTTAAATCAAACTGTGATGATCAAGTCGAACGAGTTAATGAAGTTGAGTGGGTCAAGGAAAAGTTGAGTGGACTCAAATAAGTATGATTAGATGATAGTAGCAAGCGAATCAAGCGTGCTCGAGAGTGGAGTAAATGAGAATCGTGGGATGAGTGAATGAGAGTCGAGTCGACTGAGAGTCGGATCAAGTGGAGTAGAGTATGGCCCGATGAAGAATCGTGTCGAGAAAAAGTTGTCTAGTGAAGCTCCAATGGTGACGAGTCACGTCGATGAAAAAGGCGTGGTCGACCGTCGTAGTGAAGTTGAAGGTGGTGATAGAGGATGCGTCGAACTACAATGGAATTAAAGTCAGGCGGGATGGCGAAGATGAGTCAATTCGGGAAAAAGTTGAGTGGACTCAAGATCGGCCTTTGAGTTGAATGAAGTGGCGGCGAATCAGCGATAATGATGGAGTCGGCGAGTGTGGCGGGATGATCGGAGAAGTGATCGAGTCGAGCGGAGTCAAGATCAAGTGGGCGAATGCTGGCGATGAAGAATGCGTCATAAAGTTAATGTCTAAGTAAACTCGATGGTGGCGATCCAACGTGATGAAGCGTGTCAGCCGTGAAGAAGGTAAGTTGAAGAAAGTCAAAGTACGGCGGAAGTTCACGTCGAACTGCGGCAGGCAGTGGGGCAAAGTTAGCGAAGAATTCAAGTCGATTCGGGGAAAAAGTGATGCGACTCATGTGGCCTTGATTGAGATGATGGTAAAGCGAATCGAAAGCGTCAGGTAGGCTTGAAAGCGAAGTGTGGCGAGAGGATGAGTGGGGTAAAGTCGAGTCAGCTTGATCAGGTGAGAGTGGGAAGTGCATGATGAAGAATCGTATTAGAAAAGGATTGTGTCTGATCATCGATAGTGACAATCACGTCATTAAAAAGTGAGCGTGTCGAAAAGCAGTAAGTAAGAAGTTGATCAGTAGCGAAGTTGCGTCGAGAAGCTGACGATCAAGTGAACGAAGGTTAGTAGTTAGTAGTTAGGGAAGAAAGTTAAGGTGTTCAGATGATAGAGTGATATTATTTATTGTTAAGAA